>CM040394.1:13278726-13321226 GCA_022702515.1 Ilyophis sp. 1 JC-2022
TCAGAAAGCTGTGTAAGCGAGTTTCCACGCAGAAATGCAGATGTATAAAATTAGAGAACCTGCGTACCTCTGCACATGCTGTACACCGTACGTACGCAGTGTTTGGAGTCAGTGGGATATGGCGACAACGTGACAGAAAGGCAGAGGGAGAAAATACAAAACTTTGCGAAAGCAGATTTCTGACTTTATCCCTGTGCGTTCTTTTACGCGTTCATTTACTCAAGAGCTTTATACATGTGGCCCCAGGAAAATTGTCTCACTGGTGCTTGTAGAAGATAATACCTAAATTAAAATCAAAGTATTTGTAACTTTTTGTTAATTAAAAGTAAAGTCAAAGCCAAAACCTTAACACTTTCAAATGTGGAAACCAATAAGTGAAACCTTTCAGACATAAGGCTCTATCTTGACGATCTTGGCGCATCGTCTAAAACGCAAGGTGCAAGTGCATCTAGGGTCCAACTACACTTTTGCTAGTTAGAGGCGCATATTTTGAGCGCAAAAGTAAGGTGCAAGGTTCAAAAGGGCTGAACTCAGCCTCTTCATTAATATTGAAATATATTTAATAATATATAATATGCAATAAACCAAACAGAGTGCAATCTCCCATTCCCTTTAAAAGCTACCTGCATTTGCACCTTGGCGGATTTCTAATATAATGCCGGATTTAATAAGATTGCAAAAAGAGCGATTTACAGCTGGGGAAACAAACCTGCTTGTGCGCAAGGACTATATGGATCAATATTAGGATCAATATTATTCGGACTAACCATTATGACGTGTTTTCATACACACAACAATAATCTTAAACATCGGCATGGGTTCCCGGTAATTCCCAATCAAACTATTTCCTGTTTCCCAAAAATGGTTTTAGCACAAACGCTTTTAGCTGCCTCAAAAATTATCCTGGTCACACTGCATCTTAAGACCAAAGTTTATTTGGTATTTAAACAACGTGAGTGCCGGGCGATAAAATGAACACTGCATCAGACTGAAACTAGAAAAGTCACTTGCGTTTGGGTTAGGGCCGCTTAACGCCAGGTGTAAGATAACGCCCATAGAGTTCAAATTTACATTTCGGTTTTGAAAATGTCAGATTCTGAAATTTATATTTATCAAACACAGTCCTTTCTTTACAAAAGCAATTCATCGACAACCGAAATAGTGTGCTTACTGTACCTTCTGCTTATAATATGTGTCTCTTTACTGAAGTTTCATAAAACATTTTTAATGAATAAGTAGCAACATATTTCATGTAAGTTGAGGAATAATTGTCCTTGAATTCTTTTTTTCCTGAACCAGATGTACTCCAGCCACAGACTGTGCCTGACAACTGCCACAAGCACCAGCATCTGCTGCATCTCTATTAGTAGTAGCAGTAGTAGTAGTAACAACAGTATTAGTAGTCACAGTCGTAGCAGTAGGAAGTAGCAGTAGGATTAGTGGTATTAGTAGTCATAGTAGCATTAGCAGTCGTAGTAGTAGTAATAGTAGTAGTAGTAGTAATAGTAGTAGTAGTAGTAGTAGCAGTGGTAGTAGTAGTAGTACTAGTAGCAGTAGCAGCAGTAGTAGTAGCATTAGCAGTAGTAGTAGTAGTAGCATTAGTATTAGTAGTAGTAGTAGCAGTAGTAGTCGTACTAGTAGCATTAGCAGTAGTAGTAGCAGTAGTATTAGTATTAGTAGTAGTAGTAGCAGTAGCAGTAGTAGTAGTATTAGTATTAGTAGTAGCAGTAGTAGTAGTAGTAGTAGTAGCAGTAGTATTAGTAGTAGTAGTAGCATTAGTAGTAGTAGTAGCAGTAGTATTAGTAGTAGTAGTAGCATTAGCAGTAGTAGTAGCAGTAGTATTAGTAGTAGTAGTAGCATTAGCAGTAGTAGTAGCAGTAGTAGTAGTAGTACTAGTAGCAGTAGCAGCAGTAGTAGTAGTAGTAGCAGTAGTATTAGTATTAGTAGTAGTAGTAGCATTAGCAGTAGTAGTAGCAGTAGTATTAGTATTAGTAGTAGTAGTAGCATTAGTAGTAGTAGTAGCAGTAGTATTAGTATTAGTATTAGTAGTAGTAGTAGCAGTAGTAGTAGTAGTACTAGTAGCAGTAGTAGTACCAGAAGTAAAAGGGAACCTGAAGAAGGACTGCTGAAACGCGTTGTTCGTCTCTCTCGTTTGTGCTTCTTATGCTTTTGATAAATTAAAATAATATATTCATAATAAGGTTGTTCCTGTGTTGAATGCGCGGTTTACACTGAACCATCAATTATTGGACAAAGCTCAGTGTGCCACTGCTTTTTTGGAAAATATTCATATTCACATATTCCCCCCATATTGAGTATTCAGTTAGACAATGCACATTGAGAGATTTTCAACTCCCTGTACCCAGTGGCAGGAAATGAGACAGACCATGTGTCTAAGCAATCCACATTAGTGCAGAATACATCTCAGTCCTCCATGTATGGATTAGCCCTGCCATCGCAGAGCTGGGACGCTCACACTGCAGACAAAGCAGATCTGTAGAAGCCGCGCCTGCCCGCGGTGACTTCCGCAAACCCCATTTTAACCAAGGAGCCGTAAAAATATACATAATCCACACAAGCCCCAAGACAAAAGATATGCTTTTGTCCCAACTCTCACGCCCCCCTCATATCAATCAAACAAATGAAGATGTCACCGAGGGCCAAGTCCGTGTATTTCATGTACTTTTCTGTTTTACATTTTCATACATTACCTTACTCCAGACGTACAGGACGCCAAGCAGCAGTCATAAACATGCGCCAGGTTTTTTTTTTTTTTTTTTGGTTCTGAATTTATATATCAATAGAAGTGAGTTATGACCCGGAGTGATTTGAAAGCAGTAAAACTATGTGCATATACATTTCACCGATTCCTTAGGGGAAAACAACATCTTTATTTTTTTGTACTGCACCCACCATAGTGAACGTGTTCCATTAAAATGAGATTTACATGGAACAGACGTGCATCGGTAACTAGACACATCTAGCTTCACCAATATTCAAAACAAAATAGTTTTGTCCGAGGGATATGATTGTACATTTTGGTCAGTAACGCATTTAATTGAAAATCCTGAGGGAGCCGCAGGAATGTTTTCGAATTTGACCAGCATATAGACAATTCATGCGATTTGAAAAATAGTTTTACTCGGGTTATTACGAACGTATAGGGGACTGAGGTGATGGCACGACCTTTTCAAAGCCACTGCACAGTGCATATTACGAGAATGCCTCCGCTGACCCAAAACATCTGGACGCTCCCCAGCAGAGGAACCTTCCATCTGGGCCCGATCAAGGCATCAATCTCCCTGCATGGAGCACGCTGGAGATGTACAACGGCGGACATTGGAAACCGGCTGTCAGAAGGGAGCGTGAAGTGGGCTCGCTTAAAATACACAAGCAGGAAACTGCAGGTCAGCAGTGTGCCGAAGCTGCAGCTGTACAGACAGACTGAGGTTAAAGAAGAGATCAGTAGCTGAGAGTGGAACAGAGGCAGTGGGACGGGGGTGCGAGCGGGACTACGCTCTTACCTTAAAACTCCTGCTGTCGTACGACTGAGGACGACGCTGCCGCCAGTTCGGCGTGCAGGGCGACGGCGAACGAGCAGCGGGTTTTGGGAGTCCGCGGGATTGAGCTACGTGATGCGGGTTTGGGTTGTGGCGTGCGTGAGACCGGAGCTTTTTTTAATATAAACTGCAGAACCCGTTCTGTTTAAATGCAAGCGTCACCTAAGAAAAAGGCCTTAAAGCCCCACACTGTAAACCTCGCCCGTGTCTTTATGCCTCGTCACCGTTCCTGTGGTTAATACACTTTTCACCGGGATCATGCAAAGCCTCTAAATCCCTCCTCCGGAGCCATCCTAAGGCTCTGTGTATTCCTCATGCACCTCACCTTCGCTCTGACTCAATCTCTGGCCCCAGACTCAGCCATTCTCAGCTGCAGCACCACTGCTCTGATGCGATGCCTAATTCCTCCCTCCTTTTCTAAATTTTTTCTAAATTCTAAGTGAAAATCACATTCATAAGTAAACAACTCCCAGGATCCAATTTAGAAGACCATTTAAAGACCATCTCTCTCTCTCTCTCTCTCTCTCTCTCTCTCTCTCTCTCTCTCTCTCTCTCTCTCTCTCTCTCTCTCTCTCTCTCTCTCTCTCTCGCTCTCTCTCTCTCTCTCTCTCTCTCTCTCTCTCTCTCTGAATGGATCTCTATGGGAATTGTGGGGTGAGACTAGATTCAGCTGTAAATTACACTGGTACAGTATGGAACACTGTAAGTTTTCAAGGGTCTGAGCTATCCAACGAGCCCCAAACCTCTGTTGCCAGATATGCAGTAGATGTGGATGGATCACCGCAAGGGTTATTTCTCCTGACTCATTTCCCTATAGAACTCTATGGGGAGAAGTCAGGAGAAGAAACCCTTAAAGTGATCCATCCACATCGACTGCATATCTGGCCGTAGAGTGATGGTTTGGGGCTTGTTTGATACCTTAGACCCTTGATGACTTGCAGCCAATTCGCCAGTCATGTGTTCCATACTGTACCAGAGTAATTTACAGCTGAATATAGTCTCACCCCCCTATTCCATTAGAGATCAGTTCAAATGCAGAGAGGTTATAGTATCGCTTGTAACAGTACCTGGAAATAAGATATCGAGAGTCTTTTGATGTTGATGGGTCATAGACTTCAGGAAGTAACAGCATGCAAAGGATATGTGACCAAATATGAAATATGATACTTTAAAAATACATTAAAGCAAATGGTATGAATACTTATGCACATGAGAAATTTCAGTTTTTGATTTTTAATACATTTTAAAACACTTCTAGGGTCTCTACTAAGCCCCTAGACTTACCCAAGAAAGGAAAGTTTGATTTGGCAGGATATTCTCCACATTGCTCTCCATCGGTTTACTCTTCAGGTCAATGGGGCACCTCCAATCTGCTTCCACCAGCTGCATCAAAAAAAAAAAATTATGGTACTGGTACTCTGGCACACAGAAAGTTGTCAAACAACTTTGATAAATTGCATTTTGCCCGCCATAGTGGCACTTTTCATAATCTGGCGATTTAGCACATGACTTGACTGGGAAAGGATTTCACGTGTTAAATTTGAAAAGTGCAAAACATTATTACTGAAGTTCCGTTTGTGCTTCGTTTTTATCTTTAGGTGAGACGTTCTGCGTCGTAATCTTTAGGCAAATATGACTAAAGCCACAGCTTTTGATATCGGTTTGAGCCGAGGAAAAATCTGAAGCTCTCCCCAGCTCACAGTACACCCGCGCGCGTCTAAGAGCACACGAGAAAAGTCTCGTCTCTCAAAACCATTTATAGAAATCGATTTATGTAACTTTTCCCCCAAGAAGGACTAAGTCCCTCTGCACAAACTTTTCCTCCCTGACCCATAACTGACCCTGGAAAATGTGTATTTCATCATTTTAAGCCCCTCGAACACATCACCCAGGGGATGTTCCACATTAAGTCCCACAGCGGCGGTCCGTGAAATGCATTTCTGCACTCATAGACAGCAGAACAAGCATGTCTGTGAGCACGCTCAAATGAGCTTCTGAAAAGAAAGCCGTTTGGGAAGGGATCGAGATGGTATTAGCAAGAAAAAAGATTAGTCTAATTGATTGTGTGTGTGTGCGTGTGTGAAGGAAGTATCTTCTAAAATGTGGAACATTATTACGTGACATTATTTTGTCACCTTGTAAAACCAAATGTTAAATATTCATAGTACTTCCATGTTTATTGGTAAAAAAGTTTTTTATGTTTATCCTGCTTGTCTATTTCCACGTTTAAGACTTAACATAATACAGCATAAACATTAAATAAGATTTTACATCAAGTGTTGCATAAATTATTATATATCTTTTGATATGATTGCCATTATATTTGTCATATAATATCACAATTGTATGTGTTAAAAGTGTTAATAGGCTAAAATAAACAAGGTGGTCACTTACTTTATTGTGTGTGCTCAGTGTATTATAAGACTCACAACTCAGTCCTCTTGATGAACATTACCAGCACACGGTTGTTTGTTTTACAATAAAGACAATAACCGAGAAAACGATGTAACCTCGGCATAGAGATGGATAGGCTTGAGGGGAAATCCCGGAACAGTGCCTGGGTCCAGTGTTTAACAGTCTAGAATGTGAGGGTTTAGTACCATTTACAAGACAGAACAAATACGGTCAGCAAGCAAAAAAAAAAAAGTACATGTAAAAAAAATAAACAACTGCTGGATGGTGTGGGCCATATCAGGGAATTGGCAGTATAAACCACACATGTTGTTCTCCACCGGGTCGAACTTATCCTCGCTTCATTTCCTCTCTGTCTCTTCCCTCTCTCTCTCTCTTCCTCTCCTGGCACCTTGCTCGTCGTCTGGCTATTTTACACTCTTCTTTGAACCCCCCCATGGGGCTTGGCGTTACCGAACAGAGCTTTTAGGGGGAGGAACTGCACATGTTTGATATGGCCTAAAACTAATTATTTGATATTTTACACCAAATGACGGACCAGGTCTACAGGGAACTGGCCAATCATACGATAATTCATCTCTTCATTTCATTTTTTATTTATACTTTTTTTTTTACTCCCCTCTCTTTCTCTCTCGGTCCCTGTTTCCCTCTCTCTTTTCTTTCTTGCAGGGTGTAAATTAGCTGCAGTGCCCTGCCAGGGCTGCTCTGTGCAGAAAGGTCTGGAGGCGCAGTCCTGCTGGATGTGAAAACTAAAAAAGAGAAAAACACCAGTGGAGATAAAGTTGATATGAAATTTGGTGGTGGGGGTGGGGAGGGGCTTATGAAATCAGATCGAGGTCAGCGTGTGCATGTGTGTGTGTGTGTGTGTGTGTGTGTGTGTGTGTGTGTGTGTGTGAATATCTCATTGACTAGCGTGTCTCCCAGCATGATCTGTGCTGTGTTTCTGTGACCACTGAGTCTGATAGGAGTGTCAGCGCTGACATGCACAGCCACAGGGGTTTTTAAGAGCTGTGCCGCGGACTCTTTTTCACCAAGCTTCCTGTTTCCTTTCCTCCAAGCTTCTCTCCCTGATGCTAATGCTGACATGGTGGGTAAGGGGACAGCTATTCAAAGTGTATGGGTGAGGTATAGCGAAGGGCTCCATCCCTATACGGCGCACCAGCTTCGCCACTTCATCAGCTGACTGGGATTTGCACTCTGGTCTGCGTCAGCGTGTCGTTTCGGCAGGGTCAGAGGTCAGAAGGCGTGCAGGGGCGGCGACGTGGTGGTGGAGTGTCCCCCCACACACACACTGCTTCCTGTACCCTGCTGGCCCTGTGCTCTCCTCAGCAAGCCTGTGTCACAACAGCCACCCCCTAAAACTTTTCATTGAAGAAAGAGACAAGTTTTGATATCTCAGTTATGCTGCCTGAGGTGGTGTAGAATAGAAGGCTGGGTGAGTGGGGTGGGGAGGCTAGGTGGGGGGAGGGTGGGTTTGCGATGGGGGGGGGGGGTTAGGGGTTGTCTACTTCAACTTCTCTCGCAGCAGTTGTCAGTTGAGAGTGAAAGGTTTTGTCGGTAGAGGGAGGGAGAGAGCGAGAGATAGGAGATAGGGGGGGACCACAATGATTCTTGTGAAATTCTACAGTCGCAAGAGCTCCTTCGATAGCAACGACCGCAACAGAAAGATAATTTTTCTTTCTCGTTATCCTGAAGCCTTGCTTTTGGGAGAGGCAAGGAACAAACTCTACCTCAGTTAGATGCAGGTCTCACTTTCAAACCTGACAGGTGTATTACATCAGGGCTTGTGTTTATAAAGCATCTTGGAGTGTGAGAGATTTTGTCTTTTCGCTCATAATGGATAAGGCTGTGATTCGAACAGGGGGAAACTGATCCCAGATCAGCAGTCCTACTCTGAGATGCTTTATGAATACAGTTCCAGGGGGGTTATACTACAAAGCAGGATTACTGAGTTAGCTGGATAACTGTACTGAGTAAAACCTGGAACCCTCCCAAATCTGGAACATGGACTGAACCAAAAAGAGCTGTTCCGGGTTTTACGCAGTGCAGTTATCCAGCTAACTCAGTAATCATGCTTCGTAGTATACCCCCAGGTGTCTGATACCCTTATTCTACAAACCTGAATAATTAACCAGCGGACAAAAAAAAAAACAGCCTGCAGTGTGGTGTAAAAAGGCCTCGTTGCGGGAGCCGCAGAAAGGATCAACAAAGACAAGACCAGAGAGATAGATGTGAATCTGTGGATGGAAGCACAAACATGGCATGTTTGACAGCGCAACATAAACTCGGAGGGATAAAGATACGATCGGGTGAAGCGCAGCGTGTGCGGAAATTTTTAAAACCCTGGAATTCCCTGTAGTCACGGTGATCTCTGGCTGTGCTACTGATAAGCTCCCCTGATAAGGGGGGGGGGGGGGGGGGTGATAAAGGGGGAGGAGCTGAGTTTAGAGGAAGAATGTCCCCCTTTATGCAGGTTTCCAGAAAATACAATCCAGTGTATTCATCTACATGAATCCAATGATTCAGTCTTAGCAGAATGTGGTGGTAGTTGATGCTTCATTATCATCACAATAGTAACATGCACATAATTACACATAGTTCCAGATATACAGCATACATGCACTACGCCCCAAGAGCGAAACCACAGTCTAAATATCAGTCGAAGTAGCTTTTATTTCTTTACTTTCATAAACTTTTGCAATCGGAAGGATTTGAACTTTTTAGGGATTTAAACACAATTTATGTAAAAACGCAGTGAGTAAATATAATAACACATTTGCTCAGGTTACATACTGACATGTCTAATGTAATCGCTCATGATTATAACAATTTAACAGGTGCCAGTGTACACAATGTTGGCTTTGAACAGAGAGAGAGAGAGAGAGAGAGAGAAGAAAAGAATAAGGCTGTAAGGATCTGAGTTTTTGCCTGTTATTTGTATCTTTATTTTGTATGTATTGTTTATTCTGTTTCTGCTTCTGGCTTGTTTATTTTCCAGTTTTTCCTAGTTGTCCTTTGTCTGCTTGTTTACTTCTGATCTGTCACTCCCTGTTTACGTCTCTGTACCTTTCCGGTGTTTTCATTGGTGTTCGGGTTCCCTCTTGCTTCACACCTATCTCTGTGCACTTAGATTTACTAATTACCACTAACATACTAATGATAGATAAGATCTACTAACTCCATTAACAAACTAATTTGTATATACTTACTAATCATACTAACGGCAGGGGTGTGTATAGTTACTAATCTCACTAACATATTAGAGCGCACATTTTCATGCTGTTCTGTCCTTGCTAATCATTCTCAGCTGCATCTGATCTTCTGTCCCTGTCATCTTAATCTATGCACGATTTCCTGAAACTCCAGGTCATCTGTTATCGTGTGTATGTTTGGAATCCAGTCCACGTTTTCCCTAGTTGTCTCTGTGATTGTTTCATTGTTCCCTAATGTATTCTCATTGTTTCTCGTTTGGAGTCCCTCCCCCTCACACACCTGATTCCTCTTGTGTCATTAGTTACTTGTGCATTTAAGCCCTTTGTTACTTCCAGTCTGTGTCGGATTGTCGTTTTACTTTTCCTGTGCCTGCTACCTGTGTTTATGCCAGTGATCTGTTTCTGCCTCAACGATACCCTTTTGTTACTACTATTCTTTTGCCTTGCCCTTGTCTGCCCAGTTTGCCGTTCGACTTTGACCACGTTTGTATACCGACTATTCTCCTGCCTGATCCTTTTGCACTGCCTGAAATCTGATTCCCTGGTTTGTCGACTTCCTGGATTGTCCCTCATTGCCCTATCGCCTGTCGTTTGTTTTGTACATACCTACCTCTGATCACCTGGCTTGACCCCTGAACGGAATAAAGAACTCTTGTGCCTTATCCTGTGGTCTGCGTTTGGGTCCTTACCTCTACCCGCTACGGAGAACGTAACAGTACAATCCGACCATTCTTGGACCCAGCGGACCCAACCCACCTGCACATCGCGCTCCTGCGGCAAGGAGCCATGAGTGGCCGGCAACAGACGTGCATCAAGGCCGTGACCCGGGATCTCCGGTTTCTGATGGCCTGGGAGATCGATCCCTTCGGCCCGGATCCCTATGAAGACTACCTCATGGGGATCTGGGGGCAGAATCCGGAGTTTGCCCGCCGTCATGCCGACCACCACCCATCACTCCGGACTCCTCCACCCAGCTCCCCTGTTCCGTCCCGTCCCAGCTCCCCTGTTCTGTCCCGTCCCAGCTCCCCTGTTCCGTCCCGTCCCAGCTCCCCTGTTCCGTCCCGTCCCAGCTCCCCTGTTCCTTCCCGTCCCAGCTCCCCTGTTCCGTCCCGTCCCAGCTCCCCTGTTCCGTCCCGTCCCAGCTCCCCTGTTCCGTCCCGTCCCAGCTCCCCTGTTCCGTCCCGTCCCAGCTCCCCTGTTCCGTCCCGTCCCAGCTCCCCTGTTCCGTCCCGTCCCAGCTCACCTGTTCCGTCCCGTCCCAGCTCACCCGTTCTGTCCCGTCCCAGCTCCCCTGTTCCGTCCCGTACCAGCTCCCCTGTTCCGTCCCGTCCCAGCTCCCCTGTTCCGTCCGGTCCCAGCTCCCCTGTTCCGTCCGGTCCCAGCTCCCCTGTTCCGTCCGGTCCCAGCTCCCCTGTTCCGTCCGGTCCCAGCTCCCCTGTTCCGTCCGGTCCCAGCTCCCCTGTTCCGTCCGGTCCCAGCTCCCCTGTTCCGTCCGGTCCCAGCTCCCCTGTTCCGTCCCGTCCCAGCTCCCCTGTCCCGTCCCGTCCCAGCTCCGCTGTCCCGTCCCGTCCCAGCTCCCCTGTTCCGTCCCGTCCCAGCTCCCCTGTTCCGTCCCGTCCCAGCTCCCCTGTTCCGTCCCGTCCCAACTCCCCTGTTCCGTCCCGTCCCAACTCCCCTGTTCCGTCCCGTCCCAACTCCCCTGTTCCGTCCCGTCCCAGCTCCCCTGTTCCGTCCCGTCCCAGCTCCCCTGTTCCGTCCCGTCCCAGCTCCCCTGTTCCGTCCCGTCCAAGCTCCCCTGTTCCGTCCCGTCCCAGCTCCCCTGTTCCGTCCCGTCCCAGCTCCCCTGTTCCGTCCCGTCCCAGCTCCGCTGTCCCGTCCCGTCCCAGCTCCCCTGTCCCGTCCCGTCCCAGCTCCCCTGTCCCGTCCCGTCCCAGCTTTGCTGTCCCGTCCCGTCCCAGCTCCGCTGTCCCGTCCGGTCCCAGCTCCGCTGTTCCGTCCCGTCCCAGTTCTCCTGTCCCTTCCCGTCCCAGTTCCCCTGTCCCTTCCCGTCCCAGTCCTCCTGTCCCGCCCCAGTCCATGTCCCCTGTCCCGTCCCGGTCTGTGCCTCCGGGCCCTTCCGGTCCCGGGCCTCCTGGCCCGTCCTGTTCCACGCCACCAGTCCCGTCCCGTTCCCTGCCTCCTCTCAAATTGCGGGACCAGCTAGCCTCCTGTCCTGAGCGGCCGAGCCCGCTAGCCTCCTGTCCTGAGCGGCCGAGCCCGCTAGCCTCCTGTCCTGAGCGGCCGAGCCCGCTAGCCTCCTGTCCTGAGCGGCCGAGCCCGCTAGCCTCCTGTCCTGAGCGGCCGAGCCCGCTAGCCTCCTGTCCTGAGCGGCCGAGCCCGCTAGCCTCCTGTCCTGAGCGGCCGAGCCCGCTAGCCTCCTGTCCTGAGCGGCCGAGCCCGCTGACCTCCTGTCCTGAGCGGCCGAGCCCGCTGACCTCCTGTCCTGAGCGGCCGAGCCCGCTGACCTCCAGTCCGGCGCGGCCGAGCCCGCTGACCACCAGTCCGGAGCGGCCGAGCCCGCCACCTCCTGCCCTGAGCGATGCAGCCGTCGCCGCCGGCCCCCTGAGCGATGCAGCCGTCGCCGCCGGCCCCCTGAGCGATGCAGCCGTCGCCGCCGGCCCCCTGAGCGATGCAGCCGTCGCCGCCGGCCCCCTGAGCGATGCAGCCGTCGCCGCCGGCCCCCTGAGCGATGCAGCCGTCGCCGCCGGCCCCCTGAGCGATGCAGCCGTCGCCGCCGGCCCCCTGAGCGATGCAGCCGTCGCAGCCGGCTCCCTGAGCCGGTCTCCTGAGCGATGTAGCCATCGCAGTCTGTCCTGTCTGCGCCACCGTCCTGAGTGGTCCGGTCTGCACCGTCGTCCTCCTGAGCGGTCCTGTCTGCACCGCCGTCCTCCTGAGCGGTCCTGTCTGCACCGTCGTCCTCCTGAGCGGCCCTGTCTGCGCCGTCGCAGGTCATCTGTTATCGTGTGTATGTTTGGAATCCAGTCCACGTTTTCCCTAGTTGTCTCTGTGATTGTTTCATTGTTCCCTAATGTATTCTCATTGTTTCTCGTTTGGAGTCCCTCCCCCTCACACACCTGATTCCTCTTGTGTCATTAGTTACTTGTGCATTTAAGCCCTTTGTTACTTCCAGTCTGTGTCGGATTGTCGTTTTACTTTTCCTGTGCCTGCTACCTGTGTTTATGCCAGTGATCTGTTTCTGCCTCAACGATACCCTTTTGTTACTACTATTCTTTTGCCTTGCCCTTGTCTGCCCAGTTTGCCGTTCGACTTTGACCACGTTTGTATACCGACTATTCTCCTGCCTGATCCTTTTGCACTGCCTGAAATCTGATTCCCTGGTTTGTCGACTTCCTGGATTGTCCCTCATTGCCCTATCGCCTGTCGTTTGTTTTGTACATACCTACCTCTGATCACCTGGCTTGACCCCTGAACGGAATAAAGAACTCTTGTGCCTTATCCTGTGGTCTGCGTTTGGGTCCTTACCTCTACCCGCTACGGAGAACGTAACAAAGGCAGCGCATACTACAGGATATCTTTCAGGAGCAGCCGTCCCAAGCTTTCTCACTGAGGTATATTAAGCCCCATAGAGCTTAGTAGTCCCGCCTCCTCCTGTCCCTGGTTGGTCTCGGAATACTGCCGGAAGCTATTACCTTTCCCACATTGGGATCTGTCAGTCACCCTTCTGATGACATATGGCATTGTATAGACCCACCTTTGACATATGTGTGATACAAAGTCCATAATATACTCACCACTGTTTAAATCAAATTTTAATTGTATAATTAACATAGTTTGAGAAACATAACTACACTAGTACCCAGAATCTCCGGTCGTACATCGCCGGCTCCCGCTCTTGCTAGCAAACAAAGTAGCTACCAGCCGCTCTGCTAGTGAAAATGGCTATCGCTTTGTCTGCTCTTGTAACTTTTTATGGAAGTGAAATTAGGAGTATCACCGAGGGCGAGAATCACTATCAGTCTGGCCATGTTGAAAGTGTTAGCTTTAGTGGTGGCTTTCACTTTAGCAATGGTGGTGAGCAAGTGAGTCGCCCAGATAGTCTTTATAGTTGTTGTTTTTTTAAAGGCACTGTCTCATTGTTTATTTGTTGGACATAATTTTATAAGTTATTTAAAAATGTGACAACCCCTCTCTTGGGTGTTTTGAATGTATAGCTGCCTGAATATATAAAAAAACATTTTCAGTCCATTGACTTTGCAGAGTAATTTCTTAGAAAAGTGGCACCAGCCGTTTCTCACCAAAGTGGCCGGGACTACGGAGGTCTATTGTGCGTGGTTGGTTTCCACGGCGCTCGGCTGTACCCCGTTAAACCCGGCGGGCAAACAAACATGGAAGAAGAAAGCAAAGGATGAGGAGGAAGTGTGCAAAAAAAAAAGACTCAGGCTCTCATATTGGGCCGGGGAACAATGCTTTGCTCTTCTTCTCCAGACAGACGAGTTAAAAGGTTCCTGATGTAGGCTGCTAAACGCTTCAGCGGTTTGACAGTGTCTGATTGTGGCCGGCGAATCCCAGGGGGGAAATGTTGGGGCAACTCATCTCCAAGAGATATGTCCTCAAACAATATGAAATAAAACCAGATTGCCTTTGTCTTGGTCTAATACAGTGAAGCATTTCCACTGTTTTATACAAGGAAGGCGTTTCTGGCATTTGAGCTTTGATAGCCTTTGAGGAAACAAAGATCATGTAGCCTAACCCGGTAAATCTTTAAAATCCGCGGTGAAATTGTCTGTTCCAAAAGGGCCGCCAGGTCAACAAGCACATGGAACTGCCCCCCAAAGCAGTCTTTTTACAGAACATGAAAGATTCATCGCCGGCTTTACTTATTTAAATACGTATGTTTAGTCAAATGGAATATAGAGGCATTGCTGTGCTTTATTTTTTTATAGACTTGCGTTAAATCAAATGCAATACGGGTATTACCGTGCTTATTAAAGACCTATGTTTAGTCAAATGGAATATAAGGGCATTAATATGCTGATCTAAAGACAGGTGTACAGTCATACGGAGAACAGAAAATTACTATTTAAGTAACCAGAACATGTGCAGCACTGTGGGTTGAGTGTAATCTCTGGGGTACATTATCAGATTTTGCTGATGCCAGTCATGCCAGGGGTTACTGAGATGTAATTTGATCTTCCTACATGCATTTGTGATGTACCACCGTAGCGCTATCAAGAAGGGAAATGATTTCCGATGTAGGAAACCGAGCAGCTTCACGTAAACTCTCAAACCTGATAAGGGCGATCCACAAAAGCCACCGTCTAGGTTTCTTTGGCGATAGTATAGCTGACATTGTCCCGCTAGTGCCTTTTCTGGCTCATAAACATTTGTAAATTTAGCATTTTTAGCGCCAGTGTGACCGCCCGTATTACGGTCGGAGCTGTTCCACTTTCACATTTGCATGTCATTAAGGTGATCCATAAAATGCAAACAGGATGGTAAAAAAGCCACCTGCCCCTTTAGAGCAATTTCACAAAGCAAGTCGAACATGTATACTTTCGAGCAGCTGGGCTGAAACGCAGTCACTTGTAGTCTAGATTGTAGTGTGCTTGCAAAATTTAAATCTCATATTTTAGGAGTACCTGAGGAGAGATTAGATGTTTTTTGGCCAAATGCTTACTCAATGCTAACATTCAAATTGGCAATTACTGTACGTTGCTGAGTTATTCAAGTTTTACATTTCTGCTGTAAATAAATTATCCTGATAATTTGAGTTTCTCACCCTTTTCTTACAATATGAAATTCCATGTTGGAAAATTTGACTGACGAACCTCATTATTGAAATGTCACAATTTACTGTACCAGAATAGTCAGTAAAGCCCTCAACATTCCCGTAGAAATTTTCAACACGTCTCCATGGGCCTCAGTGTTGGTATCTTAGGCTAACGCCCACAATCCAAAGTGGTGCTCTCCTGTTCTTAATGTTCAGTGGCCTGAACCAATCCAGCACAGATAATGTAACGACCACACTTGCGCTGAACATGTAGCCGCACTGTAAAAAATAACTGATTACAAAACCACAGCACAATATGAATTCATACAACTTATTTATGGTTGCTGTGCCAACATAAAAGGCTTGTCACCAGAGCTTAACATTTTTATTCGACGGAACCTTTTTTGAGTTGACCAAACTCCAAAGTGCTATTTTAATCAGTTACTTAAAACAGTTTCATTGGGAGAACCCAACATTTTGCACAGTGCGTGGAAAAGCTAAAAGACTAAAGTCTAAAGCACAGCTTCAAGTCTGGGCCCATAAAGTTCAGTTAGCAGGATGCTCTGTGTAGTTCCAGATGTCTCAAATGACAAGACATTAAACACCGTATAAATGTGACAGCGTTTTATATCCGGAAATACCACTGCGCATAAAATGCTTTCCGTTTAACGATTCTTGAACAAATCAGGGATAAAGACGTGCATGTTTTATAATGTGCGCGTAATAGGCTTTGTTTTTCTGCCTTTCTTTTTTTCTTGAGCCGATGTGCTGGCAAGACTTTTCAAAGCCGTTCCCTGGGAAAAGGAGCAAGTTCACAGGATGCTGCGGCAGCGATAAGCAGCGGCGCAGTAGCCACTTCCGTGTTGGGTAATGGGAGGCGTAAATCGAGTTGTAAAACATTCCCAATGTTAACTGAATAGTGGGAATGTAAAAGCGTATTTCATCGGGTGGAATTACTGTATGCAAATCTCAGAGCATAAATAATTGTGCATTGCGTAGAGCTCTGTGCTTAGAAAATAAGTGGCCTTTCACTTTCACTTACCAGCAGTGAAAACAGCATGGGGTTTTTGAGAGAGAGAGAACGAGAACGAGAGATGTGATGTGACAAAAACCGTTAGTAATCGCTCTGAATCATGAAAAAAAACTCACGAGTCTTCCAAACTCAAATGAGATATACCATAAAGATAAAAACAGGGAGAGATAACTTTGATCTGGTGTTATCTTTAACACGATTGAACGCAACTTTTAATTTCTTCACACAGTTTCCCTGGTTCATTTTGGGGATTACTATTTGTGAAGATGTTACATAAATTTTTAAATGGAAAATTAGGGATGCCATTTACTCAACCTAGGCCACTGGGTATGCATGTTACCCCTCTCGCAACATCTTTATGCGTCTCGTGATATAAATTTGTGAAAAATCTAAAGTAAAGTGACAGTAGAGAAAGGAAAGGCCCTCACTTTTTGGTCACAGCTATGATTTGTTGTTTTTAAGGGTTTATAGATCGAGTGAACTCACCTCCGAGCCGCGTGCCAGGAAAGCAATGCTGGGGTCAGACGGAGCGTTGGGGTTAGCCCACCCACGTCTCTGGCGTTCCAACTCTTATCCTCAGAGGTGTGTAAACCACCTGCACTTTAATCAACACCTCTATAGGATTAGCGTGACCCCGAGTGACATGTGCTCCAAAGCCCAAGGAAAACCCGCACCATGGCACAAAAAGACCGGGCAAAATGTTTCTGCCGAAAAAAGGTAGTCTCAAAAAGCAAACAACAGCAACAAAGGAGGCAACGGAAGTGAGGAAGTTAAGCGCCCTGGGCCTACACAAAAGACGGGAGGGGGAGGAGATGAGAAGAGACTCACCCCCTTCAACCAAAACAAACAATATAAAAACCACTCTCGGCCCAAATTGCATCGGTCATTCGCAAATCGAGGCCGGGCTGTTTTCAAACCCTGACAGGACGAAGCAGGTCCGAGACAGGGAACGTGATCTAGCTCTTTCAGTAGATATGATGGCACATTTCACAGCTTCCTGATTTGCCGAAACCCAATCCTTCCACTTCTCCGCTCTTTGACGTTATCTGAAGTTCCTTGTCAAAATCAATTTGCCGTGGGTGGGCAACAGAGGCTTGGGGGAGGGGGGGTGGGGGGGGGGTTCCACTCTCCCGAAAAAGGTGCAGGAATGGAATCCCTTTCAAATAATCCCCTGGCTTCAGTGAGCTGGAAATGAACCCGTCAGGAAAGGGAATATCACCCGCTGCTGTCAAAGAGCCATTCATCCACAGTGCGGTGAGCAGGCTGGCTGAAAGGGAACACCCATTTCCCAGGCTGTGCCTTACTCCCTTTCCACCGTGCCTCTCAATGACGGGCGACAACGACAAGTGCCCTCGGCGAAACAGCCGAGAAACGAGGCTTGTGGGGTGCTCCGAAACCACACAACCTGCCCGCCCCCTACCTTTGTCATTTTTTTGGGTGCCGCCATGATGTCCCCCCCAATGAAACATGATGGATCACAATATCCCCCCCCGCCTGTGTGCTTGATCTCTTTCAATTAGCGAGCGGGTGGCTCTCAGCAAATCTCCCTCATCTGAGACTCCCGGCATCTCGGGTGCCACAATGACCCGTGAAGAGGTTAAAACCTTGACGTGAAAACCTCTACCCCCCCCCCCTCCCCCCCACCCCCACCTCTTCCTCTTTCTCTTTCCTCTCCTTCCTGCTCATAATTTGTCCCAGACATTGATAAGTGGATTAAGTGGCAGGTGCATTTCTGCGGACCACCCTGGGGTAAGGGAAGCGACACCAGGCTCTGGGCCGTATAGATACAGTGTAGCATAGCATGGCATAGCAGCAGTGCTGACTTCCATGTTTTTTTGAACGACCCAGCACTCTACAGGTAATACTCCGCTCACATCTGTAGAAACACAAAACGTCTCTTTAATTGTTGGATGAAAGCTGGTGATGGTGCTCAAATTGCCTGCGCCAGTTCTGTGCATAAGGGTGCTCATTTGTGATTTTTTATTTGTCTGTTTTTTACAATTTGAAGAGAAAAGCAAGAGAGTGATGTTCTTAGTGGCAGAGCAGGAGAGTGCTGTTCTTAGTGGCAGAGCAGGAGAGTGATGTTCTTAGTGGCAGAGCAGGAGAGTGATGTTCTTAGTGGCAGAGCAGGAGAGTGATGTTCTTAGTGGCAGAGCAGGAGAGTGCTGTTCTTAGTGGCAGAGCAGGAGAGTGCTGTTCTTAGTGGCAGAGCAGGAGAGTGCTGTTCTTAGTGGCAGAGCAGGAGAGTGATGTTCTTAGTGGCAGAGCAGGAGAGTGCTGTTCTTAGTGGCAGAGCAGGAGAGTGCTGTTCTTAGTGGCAGAGCAGGAGAGTGCTGTTCTTAGTGGCAGAGCAGGAGAGTGCTGTTCTTAGTGGCAGAGCAGGAGAGTGCTGTTCTTAGTGGCAGAGCAGGAGATTGCTGTTCTTAGTGGCAGAGCAGGAGAGTGCTGTTCTTAGTGGCAGAGCAGGAGATTGCTGTTCTTAGTGGCAGAGCAGGAGAGTGATGTTCTTAGTGGCAGAGCAGGAGAGCGCTGTTCTTAGTGGCAGAGCAGGAGAGTGCTGTTCTTAGTGGCAGAGCAGGAGAGTGCTGTTCTTAGTGGCAGAGCAGGAGAGTGCTGTTCTTAGTGTTTATGGGGCATTTACACTACAGTGCACAAATCTGAAAACAGAACATATCTGCCCATTTGCCGATGTGTGTCTGATATCGGTATCGGACATAATCTAGTGCACGGAGGTGTTCTTGTCCTCAAATTTGCCTTAACCCCTGTTTGACATCTCTTGGAAACCAGTTAAGCTTATGTTTTCATCTTGACACTATATGAATTTTTTTAATTTGTTGGGATTAAATAGTAAACATAAACATAATGCTATGTTCTGTTTTCAGAAATCTGGTGGCACTTTTCTCTAAAATTAAATTTTTTATATTTTGGGATATAACGCTAGTTAATTGGGAGACACACAAATGGCATTATAAAATGTCAAGATAATATGATGGTTAAATGACCTGTCGTCCACTTCTCCTAATTGGCAATATCCAAGTCCAGAAATCCCTGATCACAGACGTGGCCTGGGAGGGTGCAGAGGTTTCTGGAAATATATGTGACGACACAGGAAACTACAGTCAAATTTGAATAGGTTGGATATCTTCCAGAAACTCCTTTTTTAATTAAGTTATACTTCAAGTCCAAGTGCTTTTCCTCAAATAAGAAGCTTCCGTCATAATTACTGGATGGAATGTGGCACAATCAACGGAGCGTCATCAATGACATCAATTCTGTCAGGTCAGCGAAGAGAAAGGGCGCCTTTTGAGATATGGAATAATAATAATATGAGGTCTGAGGTTTTTTTGAGGTTCTCGGTCTGAGAGTCAGTTTCCGCCATATCCCAGAGTCCCGCAGGGCGACTGATAATCGGCCATAGTGTGGCTCATAAGCGAAGGCTTATGGCTGCAGCGGTATTCCCAACCTAATGACCCACTAGCGATTCCTGGGACTAGCGAGCACCTTGTCTGGCTACAGTCTACCTGCACAGTCCCCCAGCCCAGTAGCTTTGACTCGTGAACCAGTGGAGTGAAAAGAAGTTGCAGCTGTGTGTGCTCATGTGTGCTCACCTGACAGGGCAGAGGAGGTTGTCAGTAATAGGATTGCACATTGGGGATAAAAACTAGAAGAGAAATATATGACAGGACAAAAAGGCACTAATCTTTTCTTGAGTCAGTCCAAAGGATTGACACAGACTTCAAAAACACAACCTCAAAACTTAATAGGACAGTAAGTTACTGCGCGCACACCAGTGCTACGGGATAATTATAGCTATGCAAGCAAATACATTCTGTTGAGGGCAGAGGGCAGAAAAATGGCCATCATTACATTTCTACCCCAAAAGGTGAAGGGTCAATTGCAGCAGTAGCCAAAGTACTGCTTTTTATACATCAAGATGGTCGAGAATTCCAGCAGTTTCACCAATTACCTCTAAATTGTTACATGCGCTCTTTCGCCATGCAAAGTGCTGATGCACATTTTCCTCAGAATAGACAGAATAGCCCTGCTAGTGCACATTATTAGATTGTGTCTGTGTGTGTGTCCGTATGCGTGTGTACGCGTGTGTTTTCTGACCTTGCACAGAACAGGCAGCCCTATCCAGGCCCTTTCATCACGGCCAAACAGTATGTAAACAGGGACGGATAAACACAGCTCTCAACTTTAACCTGTGAAACGGACTGACGCTTTCAGACCTCCAAAGCTCACAGCAAAAGATGAAGTAGAACAGTATTATTTAAACGAGTATAATGCCTCAATGATTCACCTTTCAAATGAGCCTTTAAAAAACTGCGAAAACATGTTGGCGTCATAGACACGTATTTGGCAGAGCCTATCGAAGCTTATTATAAAAAACAAATAGGACAGAGAGCGACACGCGGGGTTTCTGACAGGCTCATTTCGACACACTGCGCTGTGCATAAGCATGAACTCCCATCAAACAAACGTCAACGGAGCGCTCTGCCTGAATGCTACACAACTGTAATATGAACCCTCTTCAAGGATCAGCCTGCCAATCCAAACCACAACTACGTCTTTTTAACTAGTTAAATATGAATAATATAAATAAGTTGAGATATGTAGTTTGAAGGTGAAGTGTTACCTTATTAATGTATTTACCTTATAAATACATGGGAATGAAGAGGTTTTCATTTGGCTTGAGCTAGACTAGAGATGACTATGTGTTTTATTGTAAAACCTAAATATGGATTGTTGAATTTGGAGACAATGCTGGACGCCATTAAGGATGTTGACTACATACACAAATTAGTTATCACGGTTTACTTGCTTAACATTCTCCCTACTTAGGTGATGTCCTACACTATTTTGTTAAAAACACACTTCTGTTCACTAATAGAGGACATTTGATCCCTCCTGGCTGTTAAATTAACATTGTGGCACAGATTTAGTAAGGAAATAAACTCCAAGAATGCCCTTGCAGAAAAAGAAACATTCACTATATTGCGTTCCTGTTGCGGTCCCACATACTGATGCGTTAACAATCAATTTACTAAGATTGGTTCTAATTACACAATCAAAACAATTAAACAGCCTCATTCGTAATTTTGCTGTCGGAGATACCCACAAAACAATATGGCATGCTTGCACGTCCAGATTACACACACGTCCAGATTACACACACGTCCAGATTACACACACGTCCAGATTACACACACCTCCAGATTACACACACGTCCAGATTACACACACGTCCAGATTACACACACGTCCAGATTACACACACGTCCAGATTACACACACGTCCAGATTACACACACACGTCCAGATTACACACACGTCCAGATTACACACACGTCCAGATTACACACACGTCCAGATTACACACACGTCCAGATTACACACACGTCCAGATTACACACACGTCCAGATTACACACACGTCCAGATTACACACACCTCCAGATTACACACACGTCCAGATTACACACACGTCCAGATTACATACACGTCCAGATTACACACACGTCCAGATTACACACACGTCCAGATTACACACACCTCCAGATTACACACACGTCCAGATTACACACACGTCCAGATTACACACACGTCCAGATTACACACACGTCCAGATTACACACACGTCCAGATTACACACACGTCCAGATTACACACACCTCCAGATTACACACACGTCCAGATTACACACACGTCCAGATTACACACATGTCCAGATTACACACACGTCCAGATTACACACACCTCCAGATTACACACACGTCCAGATTACACACACGTCCAGATTACACACACGTCAAGATTACACACACGTCCAGATTACACACACGTCCAGATTACACACACGTCCAGATTACACACACCTCCAGATTACACACACGTCCAGATTACACACACGTCCAGATTACACACACGTCCAGATTACACACACGTCCAGATTACACACACCATGAACAGGATATGGAGCAACCAGGCACAAGTAGCGAGGTAACCATGAGAAAAATGTACATTTATAAATAAGCAAATAGAGGCAGTGGTCAATGAGGTACAGGTGTAGGGTGGAAACGTGGGTGGGGTGGGGCTAAAGGTTCGGGAAGAGTTTTTAGATTCAGATTCTCCAGATCATAGATTTTACTCTAAGCAGTAGGCTAACCACAATATTACACAACAGAGAATCCGGGGAGTCTTCTGGATTACGAAATGTTATGATAGATTGATGTTATGGCCTTTATTTACGAATGTCTCAACCTCGTTTAGGAGAAATCATGGCTTTTGTTAGTTTTGTATTCCAAATACTACAGTGAAGTTTCCTTAAGCAAAAAAGTTACTTGGATAAACGCCTGGACTAACCAAAGCCAGGTATCTACTAAAGAAATGCATGTGGGGTTATGCGTTTTCAACGTGTCAGTGACAGTGCCTTTAATAACCGCATTTGCCTTTTGGAAAATCCTGCCCATCATAGTTGCTCTTGCGTGACGGGGTATAGGCATGCAGTGAACGTATTAATAAATCGCATTGATAAAATCATCATAGCTTCTATTGATGACTGGGATATACCCATCACACAATCAAAAAAAAATGGCAATATTACTAAGTAAACAAATAATCGTTGGATTTACTTTTTTAAAAAAATTATGAATATTATATACCAGACAGTCAATCATAGCCAACTTTTACATATTTTTCTTTTTATGACAGCTCTTTGATCATTGTAAGTAGACTAGGCAAAGGGAAATAAAACCAATCAAAAAACATGCACTTATTCTAATATCCATTTTCATTTTTTTGTATTTTTCATAATCATCTATTGGCGGCGCTAGACATAAACTACCTTTTTTCCTGAACAAAATTGCGTGTAAAAAAATTATCGTTTAAACTCTGAATACGCATATCTTGCAGACACGCCTCCTTTTCCTCAAATCTCCACCCCGCACACATAATGACGTGTATGTACTGGATAGACGCTTAAAACAGCGCATAAGTCAAATGTCTGAATCACAAATAGCTTAAGCTACGCGGAATTTCGGGAGTAAGTCCCATTTGCGCGTGCGTGCTTAACTCAACTTTGAATTTGGCCCTAAAAGTGTACTATTTTGTACTATAGTGTACTATAAAATATCTAATATTTTAAAGTGTATTTATCAAAAAGTATCCTAAAGTACACAAAATATACTTACAGAAAATATACTTTAAAAAGTATACTTTTGTGACATAGGTTACCAGAGCATGCACCTCATCAATCAGTGTTAGAGTCAATTCTATTTTAATTCAGCTAATTCAGGAAATTAAATGCAATTCAAAATCGTTCATTAGAAAATGCCCGTAATGGTACATTTAAAATAAAATGTATTTGACTGAATTGCAATGGTATTGGCCCCAATCCCTCGATCAATTCTAAACCTTACCTTAAATAATAATCTAATATTATTTGCAATAATGGAACTCTGCATAGGTGAGCACGTCCGAAAAACGAATCCAACGTTTAGGACTGTTGATACCAACACAGTCACTGTCTGGAGTTTAGAATAGGATGGGGGATGTCACAACACACACACACACACACACACACATCTGGGCCTTGTTCTAATCATCTCTGTAAACCCGTCCGGCTGACTGAATCTCGACTCATTTTCCATGTACAAAGGGCCACTGTGTGAACAGCCAGACAGATATTACCTATCCCTCCTCCCCGGCCCTCAACTTTAAAGAAGGAGTTCTTAAGACTTCTGCATTATGTTCAGGGTTTCACTTGAGGAACCGGACAGCTAATAATGTAGTTGCGCTGAAAGAGAGGGGCGGAAGCAATTTAAGACACAAAAGGGAGAACGTCAGGGCGAGTCTGACAGCGGTGACAGAACGTCGGATTTATACTTTGGGCACACAGAACCTGATTAGGACGAGAGAGACACGGCACTGCGCTTTATTATAGGGTCGCTTTGAAGAGGCAGCGATGTGAAACGGCCAATCAAATCATGTATTCTTACCACTGTCACAGAGGGGTACGCCAAGACAAACAAGAGCCGTTTTAGTCATTCGGCTACTTGTACAATCAGACTGTAATTACAGTGGTGCAGTAAGTTCTGTGCAATTTAGTAATATAGTAGTTGTGCTGCTGCCCATTACCACCAACATCTCTTATAAATAATAATAAAGAAATTATAATTTACATCAAAGTGGGAAATGGCTTTAAATTTAACTCATCGTTTAATTTTGTGAATCGGAACGACTGCGCTATAGTTTGCTAGAATATTCACATTGCAGGTGAGGGGACAGACGATTTAGTTAGTAGAACAATGCTTCTTTATTCTATCTGCAAAATAAAAATTGAAAAGTGGTTGGCCAGGAACAAGAAGAGCAAACTACTAGTTGAGCCTACATGTTTTACAAATGCTGCTCTTAAATTAGTGCTTTCAGAACCTAAGAACAATCAAGGCATCTTTTCTTTACCTTAACATGTTCAAATTGTTCAATTGAAAACGTGGATTTATGTCCCATTGTGAAATATTTGGAAGGATTGTCTCACCTAGTTGTGGTTGCGCGGTGTGTTAAAACAGGGATGGCAGAGAACTTCCTGTTCCAGCCTCACGCAGCGCGTCCCAACGCGATGAGAAAACCTTCCCTTGTGCGTGACCCTGCGATACGCAGAGGCTTGATTAATGTTGAGATTAATCTGAGGTCACTGGAAGTGCTCCGTATGACTCTGAATATTAAGAGCTCGGGATGAGCTCCCGTAAATGACCCACATTCATGCTGCTGCTGGAGATGAGCTCCCGTAAATGACCCACATTCATGCTGCTGCTGCTACTACTGCTGCAGTGATGTATTTTTGTCCGTTTCATTTTATCTGTGTCCTCAATTTCCTGTTTATACTGTATGTATATATATATATATATACATTTTTTTTCCCATTAACTTTTTCTGTTCTCATTGGAAGCACAGGGCCTGCGAATGTCTAAGTACACATTTTCACCTTTATTTCTCCTATGAGCATGAGGTGATACAATAGCAGACAATGTTAGCCAGTTCGCTATCTTTTATGAGCCACATTCGTACCCTGCGACCAACCTCCCACAGCAGAGTCTTTTATGATATATGTGATATATTTGAAGCCAAATGGGGTATTATGCGTATTGTTAGGTATTGTGTTTTTGAATGTTTTTGAATATTCATGTTCCAATAGAGTATATCCAAAAGAAGCACTATAAACAGCACGTAAACGTTTGCTGTGTGTGTGTGTGTGTGACACACAGACATGCACATACTTTTGCACCGTGTGCATACTGTGTGTGTGTGTGTGTGTGTGTGTGTGTGTGTGTGTGTGTGTATGTGTGTGCATGTGTCTGTGTGTGTACAGCTTGAGTGTGTCCATGTTTGCATGAGTATGTGCTTGGGATTGGATACTGACACACATTCAATCTGTGATCTTCAATCACACATAGGCTACACACACACACACACACACAAACACATGCACACACACACACGCATGTGCATGCCCCTCACATGTATCCGATGCTCCTTGCTAATAAGGAGTTGTGTCAAAAGCTGTGTTCGTACCTTGCTGCTGGGAGGTTGAACATATCCACTCTACACCCCAATTACCCAAAAACACACGGTGGTATTTTGTCAATCTAGCACCCGCTGACTGTGAGGTCCCTGTCAGGCGGTCTACAGGTAGCCCAGGTTGTCCTGGTCTACAGGTAGTCCAGGTAGTTCTTCTACTAGCCTCAACAGGACTGCAAACTTTAATTTTGGATACATATTTATACATGATCTTCCTGGAAAAAGTCTACAACATTTTTTTGGCAATGCATCATAAATTGACTCACAGTCTTCTTTTTAACATCTAGAGAGAAGATATTCTATAACTATTTATTGAGTCATGTGTTTTCTTTTTTTGGTGAACAGCAGAATCGTTACCAAAATGTCAGAGAGGATTCTCTTCAGTGCAATGTGTGATTCATTTGTAGATATGTGTGAATAAAAAGTCTCTTTGCAAGAGTCTGCATCTAAATAAATCACTTGCGGTAAGTCATGTTACATTAATCAGCAGACACTCTTATTCAGAGCGACATACACAACTTTTTAAGCATTTCTTTACATAGTACACATTGATACAGCTGGATATATACCGAAGCAATGCAGGTGAAGTACCTTTCAGGGTACGACGGCAGTGTCCTACCCGGGAATCAAACCTGCAACCTTTTGGTTACAAGCACAGTTTCCAAACAATTAGGAAACTGTCATGGAGAAAGAGCATAAATCGGTGAGCATAAATTCAAATATAGCCAGAAATGACTCCCTCTGTGGACTTCACTTCCCCAGTACCCTACAAAACCACAGTCCTTCAGTATGACAGTCCACGGGAGCTTTCTGCTCAGCTAATACTTATTTAAAAAGCAGAGAGACCTGGAGTGTACTCTTCAGTACTCCAAACATCATTCAAATTCAAATTTATGTTCCAATTTTGGATTGATATTCAAAACCATTTTCCTTGAGAGAGTGTGTGCGTATGTGTGCACAATAGCACTGATGCATGTTTGCTTTCTCCCAAATTAATAATTTATCACTATTGATTCTGACTCTAGGATAGTATAAGTGTGCTACTTGTGTGGCTTGGTTATGATTTTGGATATGTGTATATTATGCAGTACTATAATCAAACCTAATTTTAGATTTGCACTTAAACAATTTTTTTATTATGGAAGCACACTCACACACACACACACACACACACACACACACTCTCGCCCTCTCTTCATGTCTATTTCTATCGGGTCTATTTCTATCGTCTCTCATTCCACCCCTCTCTGAGTTTCTATCCCTCTCTTTCTCTGTCTACCTGTATCTCTCTCCGTCTCCCTCCAGTTGGCTGGCTGTAGTTAATATTCCGCACAGCCACCAGGCCGGTGTGAGTGAGTGAGAGGCAGAGAGAGGCAGCGTTTGGTTGGGCTCTGCACGGTACGGTGCGGGCAGGGCCGGGATTGCGCGCGTGTACTCTGCCTGAACCCACGGAGGTGTCAGGCCCCACACTCCACTTCTCACCTGATCACAGGGGCTCGCTTGGCAGGAGAGGGCAGGCACCAGCCGCCGCGCTCCTCTCCGGCTACGTGATCCCGATGCCAATGCCGACCTCATCCATTTTTGATGCGGCGCCTTCCGCGTTCCTGCATCAACCCCCCCACCCCCCTTCCCTGACTGCAGGTGAAGTTCTACTCCAGCAAACTTCTCCTTGCACCAGAAGCACCTTGCACCAGAAAAAAACGATCTTCATGTCTATGGCTAGCTGCTACGTTATGATAGAACTATACTTTGTCGGACCTGTTTGTAGTTGTTTCAATGACCTTCGGTACGCACTTATTGTACGTCGCTTTGGAAAAAATTGTCTGCCAAGTGAATTTAATTTAATGTAAAACACCTGAGTTATTAAATACGAGGCCATCCCCGGTCAGGGTAATTACGATGTGCTGGTAGGCCGCTCGGATCCAGTTCGATAAGGTTTTCAGCGAGTGGCGTCATCCTTGTGCTGAACTGGAGCTAATTTACACTGCATGAAAAGAGGAGTTTCTGGACGATATCTGACCTGTTTAATTTCAGTGAAATGGGCCATATTTCGATCATGAGTGGTAGTTTCCCGTGGCGACCCATATTTTCCAGAAACTTCTGCACACTCTCAGGCCACGTCTGTGATCGGGGATCTCTGGACTTGGATATTCCCGATTAAGAGAGTGGACGGCCATGTCTGGTCATTTATGACAAGTTTCTGGACAAGAACACCTCCGTGTACAAGATTATGTCTGTTTCTGAGGCCTGTTTTATGTCTGTTTCTGATCTCTCATTGAATGGTTGGCATGGACATAATTCAATAATCTCTCTCATCTTATAAAATAAGGTGCCCTCGCACTCAGTATCCATTCTCCAACAACCCCAAAGTGCTTATTAAAAGGGGGCCACTCAATTTGTCAAATTAACGAAGAACCAAGGCTTTCATCTTAATATAGTTTAAATTATCAGCATGCATAATTATAGTAATTGGAGTATCATTTTCGAAAGGTTTCCAATACAATTGTGTTAGTAAAGCCATTGAATGCACACTAGAAGGTTTTAAAAACAAAATGTATAATGCATCAGTTTTTATACATTACATTATTTTACATAGTTTACTGACAGAAAAAAAAAAACATAAAATTAACTGGAGTTATTTGATATGAATATATACCACTTGATGCTGTTTTCTCTCTTCCTGACCAAAGTGGTACAACCAGAACTGAAACCTCATTACTTAATTCCTTCATAACTGTTTTATATAGTTCCTGTTAGCCATAGTTAATGGGAAAGTAATTAAACATTAATTAAGTACTTGTGTTCTCATAATTTGAACAGGGCCTTAAAATGAAATGGAAAAAGTGTGGACATGTCACCAATTTAATTATTTTTGTATGCCACAGGAGTTAGTCTACCATTTTGGCTCTGACTTCACAACAAAGCTCATGGGGGTTGAGAGACACAAACCCACAGACAGAAATGGAGTGCTCGCAAGGTCCCGCTTAGAGCCGCCTAACACAGATCCTATCTGCAGAGCCGCATAACGTCCTGGAAAAATTCAGCACAGACGTCCCGTGTCCGACTCGCCGGACAGCCGTCGTTTTTGAATCGTTTCGCGGGTGAATGGAAAAACAGAGCAGGATCCCAGAAAACAGAAACGCATAACCGCCAACCGGAGACCACGCTGAGGTCCAAAAACCGAACTCGCTCCACTGTTTCTCGTGCCTGGTCTCTGTAAATGTGCTTCTTTTATTCTGCGCTTTCTTCTTTCGTCGCTCTCTCCTAGAGATTCCTTACAGCTGCATTCTGGGATTCCTCTTGGCAAGCCAAAGCTGCGGAGACAGACGTCCCGTTGGGAAGCAGCAGACCTGCCGCTCGGCTTTATACTGGCAAAGTGTGGAGGTACTCAAGCTTGGCCTTCGCCTTTCTTCTGAAGTTCTGCCATGCATAGAGAGAGGAGGTCTGGCTCCCACAAATATATTCTCCAGTGTGGTATAGCACCACAAAAGCAAGGGTGTTGGTTGAGAGAAAGGGGTGGGGGGGGGATCGAAAATGTAAATATCACTCTTTTGGAAGGTTTTTTTTGTGGCCGGGGTGTTGTAGTTTGCCGATTAAATGTCACGTGGTGCGATTGTAATGCCAAGCGGAGCCTTAGAACCCCTCGATCTGTGAAAAATCCTGTTGGAACCATTGTGCACGGGCTGTGTAGCGTAGCCTTCACCGCCGGGAACAATGCCGGACAGGAAGCTGCCTTCTCCCACGCTCGGTGGCTAGCTCCATGCCTCTAATGTAAATGGGGCAAATGTGCAGAGGAAGAATAAAAGTGACCAGTGATCCCCATCTCTCCTCTCGCCTCGGTCTTACTGCGACCGGCTTTTTCCCGGCGACGTCTTGCAGACCGGCGCAACGTTATCAGGCTTTTTTTTATTCCGGTGTCGCGGTGACGTTTAATTTTTGCAATTTTTTTTGCCTGTTAAGCTGGACTTGGTAAAGGGAGCGGGTTACAAAACGGATTCTGGGGATTTGTCTGTACTTTTTTTTTGTCTGCACTGCCTGCAGGAGAGAGAGGAGATGGTGCGTTCGTTCACCTCCCCTAACCAATGGCAAAGTTAAAGGTAGGTCCTTGACACATATAATGCTAATAGTGTTCTCTTCTTTTCTATTAAAATTCTACTTCTGTTCAAAAGAAGTGTGTAGATATGATTAGAGGCGTCTTTTATGCTTACAGCACACATACTGTGTATAGCGTTTGATGTGCAGGGATGGTTTTCATTTTAATTGTGAGTGTGTCTTAGCCTAGCTTTGAGCGAGTGATTGAGTGTGAAATAAAGGAAAAGACATTAAAGCATTTAAATGCCCTATTGAGGAAATTAAGAAAAAAAACTTTTCTCGGCCTTTGTTGTTCAATCATGTGTCCATTATAATTATAGAGGAAGAGAAAACTCAAAAGTTGCATGATTTTAGTGTCTGTGTTAAGCTGAGATATGGCAGGTTCACACCCAGGCTAATAGCTGTCTGTTCCACCAGGAGAAGGGTGTGTTTGCGTTAGCCAGGCTTCCTCGGGTCACTGCTACGATAGTTCCACTGAACATTACACCAAGTTTCCAGAGGGTACCATTTATTTTAAGCAAAATATACACTACTCCTCCAATTGGTGCTAGCCCAGTTGTAGTACTGTGTAGCCGTTGAGTGTGTCTGAGATTATTGAACTGATTAATTTACAGTGTTCCTTGCATGGAATGCAGGAGGCTCAGCGGTGAACACAACTGACAATCCCAAAATAATTGGGGTCAGGGGTACATTATGTGTGAATAATTCCCCCAGAGGTTTTTGTTTAATAATGCTGGGATGAACTGGCTGTGTATGTTCACTGTTTGTGAACTTATTTCACTGTTTGTTGGTTCTCCCAGTAAAGGGTACCGTCCAAATACAACAGCCTCGTTTTGGGATCATCTGATCTTGTGATGAAAAGCTTCTTTTCGGCTTTGGAGTAGCTTCTATGTTTTTGAAAATACCGATTATGCAACGAGGTTGTTGGATAGAATGGTCATGATCTCTTCCTGAAGCAAGCTTAAAACTGAACATTTCTGACAGCAAAGCCGTTAATTATAAATATTATTAGTAGGAGTAGTAGTAGTAGTAGCAATAGTAGTAGTAGTAGTAGTAGTAGTAGTAGTAGTAGTAGCAATAGTAGTAGTAGTAGTAGTAGTAGTAGTAATAGTAGTAGTAAGTAGTAGTAGTAGTAGTAGCAATAGTAGTAGTAGTAGTAGTAGTAGTAGCAATAGTAGTAGTAAGTAGTAGTAGTAGTAGTAGCAATAGTAGTAGTAAGTAGTAGTAGTAGTAGTAGTAGTAAGTAGTAGTAGTAGTAGTAGCAATAGTAGTAGTAGTAGTAGCAATAGTAGTAGAAAGTAGTAGTAGTAATAGTAGTGGTGGTGTTTTTGTAATTTATCATTCCCAGTAAAATATTGCAATTCTACGCATGACACTCTTGCCTTCACCCTTACTATGACTTACTCCCAGTTGGCACTCCTCCTGTGCTCAGCATACACTGTAGAGTGTGTATTTACTGCTTACTTTGTACATACTTGTTTTCCCATGCATATTCTGTTACCATAGCAACAACCCTTGCCTGCATAAATGACCTGCTCCATTCCTAGACATCCAAGTGGGCAGTTTGGACACACACAAACACACACACACACCAGGTTATGTACGCATGGGAAATTAATTATTATGTAAAATCTGAGATCATTTTAAGGGTCTTGTCATTCTACATCTCCATTTCACAGCTTGCTGTGTGAAAAATGCAGCCTTCATCACAGAACTATAGAAAGAGAAAAAAGTGAGAGATAGACTCAAGTGACGACTTTCTGATCGCTCGCCAGTTTGTCTAATTATAGCTAATTTGATTGCATTTTCCATTAACACATATACCATTCTGTCCTTAAAAAATAATTACACTGGGATTGTTTGGCCCCAATGAGATTGGGAATACATGCTGTTATAAAAAATTAGCTACTTTCTAATCTGCGAGACAGCAGGCCGGCCCCAGAACTAGAACATTCCAGAACCAGATCACAGCCATTCGTATACAGTTCTGATTTTTTATCTCACCACTACGTTTACCCTCCATGTGTCATCTACCAACTGTGTAAGCATGAGGGACGAGAACAAAATACAAATGTGCAGTAGCCACATTTTTATGAACTCAAGAAACCATAGTTCATACCCTCTTAAAGCTGCCAACTCATAGTGCCAGGCGCTGGACAGCAGTTGTCACAATTGATTTACACAGCACAGTGTGATTGGTTGATGACTTTACTAATTATTATGTAATTGGTTGATAGTTTGGCCAATAGATAGGAATGCAAGGACTATCAGTCCCTTAAGAATCTGAATTTATTAAGCCAAAACAAATATTACAATGAAACCATTATTATACACAGCAGGAATATTTTAATAGGATAAGTATATACGGTGTGGTATTAAAGTTTCCTTACCAGATTCATTGACACACATTTCATGGTTGACTGTGGTCAGTATATACATCTTTCACTAACTAGATGCTAGCTTAAAAATAACTACAGTGGACTATCTTGGTCAATATTTTCTGAGAAAACTAGAATATCTTGCTACCTTTCACTTTTTCCACTGTTCTTCCACATCCTAATTCTGAGTATTCTGTATTCCAATAGGACCTTCTGATCAAAGAAAAAAGAGAACAAGTCATTGCAGCGAGGCTCTTTAAAATTCAGGCACACCTTCAGAACAAATATTAATCATGCTGTGAAGATGCCGGGTAGCAATTAACAGCCCCTACCAAACTCTACAATTCTACAATCCCACTGGGGAAAGCATTCTAAGGCCAAGGTTAGTCCTGTGGCTCTGGCAGCTCGTTCATGGCTCGTGCTGCCCGCCTCGTAACCCCCGTATTGTGAAAAATGCACGACTTGGAGAAGAAGGGGGAGGGGGGGTTGTTTAATATTGCAGAATGACGGGCCTGTTCCTGTCAGAATGGAAAATAACCTTGAGCACTAGATCGGAGTCTCCACAGAAAGTAGGAGGAAGGGAAAGAAGACTGACAGGATCTGCTCTGCGACCTTTTCTTTCACAACGCCGACAGGATCTGCTCTGCGCCCTTTTCTTTCACAACGCCGACAGGATCTGCTCTGCGCCCTTTTCTTTCACAACGCCGACAGGATCTGCTCTGCGCCCTTTTTTTTCACAACGCCGACAGGATCTGCTCTGCGCCCTTTTCTTTCACAACGCCGACAGGATCTGCTCTGCGCCCTTTTCTTTCACAAGGCCAGCTGAACACGGCCGCTTGTTGCAAGGGTAGTGCACATGTATGAAAGCTGTTACAAATCCCCATGTCCTTTGGTAAATCAGGAAATGAACTCAATTTGTGTGCCTTTCCTTTTTGATTCTGCCGTTTACTTTGATTCGTGATTTATTTCCCTTTTTTATTTATTCAGAATTAGTTACATTCAAAATTAGTTCAAAGCATTCAAAAAGTTACACAAACTTGTTTTAAAAAATATATGTGCGGTTAATTTATGCTAGCTATCTAAGGTTTTCTTACGCATTTTCTGGGTTGATTTTATTTCCAGACAAATCCCACCCCAACCAAAAGTTCAGCTGAACTGAGGTTAAAAGATGAACCCATGCTGCTGCCTACAGTTAATTAGCGAAATGAGAAATTGGAGCGGAAACACAAACCTGCGTACACACCGACACTCCGGGAAATGGAAGTGCCCACAGCTTTGCTCATTTTTGCGAGGAGTGCCTCCTTTGTTGACTGAACGCAGCAAGCAGTGGCTGTGCTTGTGAAAGCGACGGTTCAGGAAAGTAATGCTTATCTCATTCCCAGCGCCCTTCAGGAGGGCCGCACCGAAAAACACGGAGATGTTTCTGCGCGTAAAAAAAAATAGAAAAAAAGAACTCGTATCAAAGAGCCGGCGTTCTGTATCTGAGCAGAGCTGGGTGTTTGGAGAGCACGGTACGCCGATGTCGCCCTAAGGATATCAGATGTACCGTACGTGCTCTGCACCGCTGCCAATTCTGTCATTTTATCGCCTTTTTTATTTATTTATTTTTTTAAAGGAAAGGCTTTATCGTCTCCACGTTTTGCGGCGCCTGTTTGTCTCCGGGCCCTACCTGAGGACACAGCTTTGACGATACTGATGGCTTTGATTTCTTTCTCCTTCTACAGCTGTCCCTCCTTTCCACAGAGGAGTCTTCACAGACAGCAACACCCGGTCTCCGCGGATACGCACAAACATGGTGTCCATTAATCTAGCACCTGTTGTCAGCTTCAACACTTCCAATGCAGTCCTCCTGTCTGGGTGAAAAACGGCTCTTACAGACAACTAAAACAATCATCCATAAATAAAAGCTACAGCTTGGCGGGAGGTATTCATACCATTGCCCGTTTATATTTATTTCCCTAAAAATAACATGACCCCGAAGTTACACCTGAATTAGATTAAGGCTGAGGTTCAATCAACATTTGTCCTTAACTTTGACTAACAGTTAAAAGTGGGATTTTCCCCCTCAGGAACACAGTTTGGCCAGCTCAGCAGTCTCTAAAACAAACTTGTCAAACTGAGTTTGTGAAGAAACAGTGTGTTTACTTGGAGATCAAAGTTAAGGAGAAATGTCAATTGACAGCAGGCTTTAGAATGGGTTTGGCCCTGGCAGCAAAGGAAGGCATCGAGATTACCAGCATAAGAAACAGTATGGGCCTGATTTAGCACACACAAAACCAATAACATGACCAATCATTGGTCATGGCATTTGTTTTGCACCAACCATTGGTTGTGTTATTAGTTTTGCACATGCTAAATGTCTTAGTAAATCAGGCCCGTCCTGTGTGTTTTATTGTTGCAAGTCTATTGTTGCAAGCCTTCCATGTGACTAACAAGCATGTGGGCGAAATGCCATAGCTTTTGCTGAGTGTGTGTCTGTGTGTGCGTGTGTATGTGTGTGTGTGTGTGTGTGTGTGTGTGTGTGTGTGTGTGTGTTCATGCATGCGTGGTGAATATGGATCGGAACACCATAAGCTATAAAGAACGGGGTGAGGCAGTTCCATAGCCCGTTGGACCAAAGCGGTCCTCATCCCACAGCCAATCCCCGTTCTCAGGCCTCTGCCAGGAGCCTGTTACTGTGTTGGTTCCTTCATTTGATTGGATGGATAGAAAGCACACTTATGTGTTCTCCTCAAAGAAGCGGTCCCATTTTACGAATTGAGTAATCAGCAAAATAACCTTTCTAACCTGCGACATTTAAAAAAATGTAACACTTGGATTTATTCGAAAGTCAAATTAAGGACAAGTGTTCAGCGAATCCAAGCCTGTGTTTGCGTTGATCTTAGTCGTCCTACAAAATGTCAGCTCCTCACCGTGTTGAAGTCCGCAGCCTCCATCCATCCTTAATTGCAAAGGAGGCGAGCTCTCATTTTGTCTTCTTTTCTCAAACAAATTGAATGGAACAGGGACCAATTTACTTTATAAGGTCTTATTACGAGATGCACAGCGTAGATTGTAATTTATAGCTGTTTTTTGTCGACAGTGTTTTTTCTCTTACTCTGAAGGTCTGTTTTTGTCCATGTGGTTGCCTTGCCCAGAGTATATCTGAGGCGCATGGCAAGAAGTCTCTCTAATGACACTGGATCCAGGCATTTATTTTATAATGGTCTCTTTTTAAAGAAAAAATTGAAAGAAATCGGGTTCAATGTAACTTCTATTTGGCAGAAGATGGGAGGGATGGCGAGAAGTGGCAAAAACCAAAGAGAAAAGTGTCTGAAGGCCGAAGTTCTGGATAAAAAACGGGGAAAATTGGCGGATTAATGAAGGGACCTGGGAATGGCAATGTAATGACCACATGTTTTATCGGTTTAACCATGAACCCCGAACCAAAACCGTGATGATGCATCTCTATCGGGCTTGCTCGAGGTGTCCTTTGTGGATCACAAAATAATAGTCATGTCTAATGTGTGCCGGACGTTATAAGCATTGTTAAGTTTTGAAAAAACAAAACAAAACAAGCGTCCCTATTGGATATGAAATGGAAGGACACTCCATTGCGTTACCTGACTTAACGCTGGAGACAGACCTTGCTCTCAGTGCCCCGTAAATGTAGGGCGCGTAGAAGAGGGAAATTCTATCAGGGCGACGGTTCTTCCCCGCTGGCGGGCGCATCACGAAATGACTCCAGGAGCGCCGGTGTGTGGAAGGGTAACCGATCAAACCCTCATCCCAATTCTCCAGCAATCCATTCTTCCTTTCACACAGGGAGGCAGAGGGCGATGCCAAAGCCGACTGTCAAGCGCACTTTTAAAAAATGTACATTTACCATCGCCACGCTCCCCCAGTTTATTGGACAGATACAACCTTATTATTGACCTTTGGGCTTACAACTAACATTGACTGAATAAAAAGAGAGGATTCGAAAACTGGGAGAATACAATAAAACAGAAAAACTGGTTTATCTTTCTTAACTCTTAATATTTTAAAACCAAGTTTAAAACCAGAATTACCCACAAAAAATTTGCGATAAAAATGAAAAAAAAGCTTGTATATTTTATACAGCTACCCCACAAATGATCCCACACAACACCTTTGTATACCAAATTGGTACAGGACTTCAAGTCATGTAGTATCGAGATATTTTTTTTTATTAAACTGGTTGTTAAGAGACATCAAACAATGAATCGGGTCAAATTGACCCGGAACCCAATATGAGGGTTAAGAGAAAGCAAGCTCCCCTTACCCCCACCGCTCTTTCCTCCCCCAGGCATCCACATTGGCCACGCCCTTCCTCTCTCAATATGCGCATTAGCCACGCCCTCCCTCCCTCAACGTGAGAACGCTTCCATCTGCTCCCCCATACACGGGCCCAATGCATGTGCCCATAGTGGCAAGTCACTCACCGCCCCCAACTCACACCTGGACCTCATAAAGGGTGCTGGAATTAGGGAAGTCAACTACCCAGAAGGTCGCAGGTTCGAAACCTCAGTGAGGCCGTTTTTTTAAAGCAACAATAACTCAATATCGTTTTAACGTACGTTGACACCGGGATCAGGTTGGGAAAGCTGATCAGCGCTTAAGTGACATCTGCTCATTAATCCAGCTTACATCCTGCCGCTCCGAATATTACATCTTTATGCCCGTACGCTAATCCTTTGTTATTTTCCAGGGATCCACTGTGGAAAACCACCACCGATGACAAAATCGGAGAACGCCTTCAATGCACTAAATAAAGTTTTTTTTTAACTAAAGTCTCCTTTTAATTTGGATACAGCGACGTGTTAAACGGATACAGGATGCATGCGTTGCAGATCGTACGGATACAGCGACGTGTTAAACGGATACAGGATGCATGCGTTGCGGATCGTACGGATACAGCGACGTGTTAAACGGATACAGGATTCATGCGTTGCGCATCGTACGGAATCAGCGGCGTGTTAAACGGATACAGGATTAATGCGTTGTGGATCGTACGGGATCAGCGGCGTGTTAAACGGATACAGGATTCATGCGTTGTGGATCGTACGGATACAGCGACGTGTTAAACGGATACAGGATTAATGCGTTGTGGATCGTACGGAATCAGCGGCGTGTTAAACGGATACAGGATTCATGCGTTGTGGATCGTACGGAATCAGCGGCGTGTTAAACGGATACAGGATTCATGCGTTGTGGATCGTACGGAATCAGCGGCGTGTTAAACGGATACAGGATGCATGCGTTGTGGATCGTACGGGATCAGCGGCGTGTTAAACGGATACAGGATTCATGCGTTGTGGATCGTACGGATACAGCGACGTGTTAAACGGATACAGGATTCATGCGTTGTGGATCGTACGGATACAGCGACGTGTTAAACGGATACAGGATGCATGCGTTGCGCATCATACGGAATCAGCGGCGTGGTTCTGGTTTTAAAAAATGGGGTGGGAGCGCTGGGGGCTATTTCACAAATCAGGATTACTGAGTTAGCTGGATAACTGCACTAGTAAAACCTGGAACAGCTCTTTTTACTTCAGCCCATGTTCCAGATTTGGGAGTGTTCCGGGTTTTACTCGGTGCAGATATCCGGCTAACTCACTAATCCTGCTTTGTGAAATTCCCCCCTGGTGCCATAAGGTTTTGGTGCCTAAAGAAATTGGGGTAAGAGTCTTGTTCGCTCGAAGAGTGAGGGGGACAGGTCTCCCTGTGAACTATGCCGGGGTGCGGGGCACTATTTGTGTTCGGTCTCAGATTGATGATGTGCGATATTTTAACTTTGTCGCAATGCATTGTGCATCTGCCTGGCCTGGAACTAGGAAGTTTATATGCATGCTTTTTTTGTCAATCATCTTCCATTGCTGTAATCAATAGGCTATCCTGACACTGTAGTTAAGGATAACATGTCCAGTAAAATGTCCAGTGTTAATTCAACTCTAACAGAATAAATATGAGTCCAATTGGGACCATATGTACTTTTTAAGAGTTGATATAACACTGAACATTTTACTGTGTGGGCTAGTCAGACTGGCAACGGAGCACCAGCATGTTACACGAATCAGCTTTATTAACGGGATGATTTCAGTCTCACTTAGACAGCATAACACTAACTGTGAGCGTTGGTCTGTCTCAGTGAGATAGAGCAGTGAGGTAAAAGATGTCTGCACACATGAATCAATTCAATTTGTACAGAGGCAACGTCACAAAGACAGGAAGATTACAGGAAAATTAGCAAAGGCTAATATAAATAACAAAGTGGGGCACAGGAATTCCCTTGTGGGAAGAAATAACAATTGAGTAAAAAATTCCCCGTTGGGAAGAAATCTTTGGAGGAGCTCATCTTAAAGCAATCAAAATGATGTTATGAAATTGTGGTTGTGAAAAAAAAAATTACACTTTCACTTATTCGTAAATCAATGCTGATTGAAACCGAGCTTGAAAGTTTTTTTCTCTTTTGATAAACACATAAAACAACACAAGGTCAGCTACTGTTTGAGTTAAGTTGAGTACTGTTTGACACAATAATACTGTTTTGCAATACTGCATTGCATGCAATAATGCGGCAATATTACACCAGCAAGGTCAGAGTGAGTACCACGATCTGACCACTGTCTGAACCCAAACCACCCAGCATCCTCCACCCACACCTTTTCAGAGTGGCTGTTGCCAGGGCGTGCACTGTCAGGAATTTAAGCACAGACCCAGTGCTTCACTTCCTGCTCGTAATCCCATTCTAATCTTCCTAATCTCACTCTAATCTCAATCTTTTCTTTCAGTAGGGATTCCTGTCCTCAGATTGGCTGTCGCTGTTTTAGCGGATACTGTAATTTACTCTCAAATGCCTTCGGCTAAAACGCACTCATCTCTCAAGTTTGTTAATGTCAGAATTTGTGGTCTCGAGTCTCTCAAGCCTTTTAAAAATGTTCTTCTTTTTTTCCTCAACGGTTCTGAGTTATTGCTCGTGTTTCATGGCCATCTGTCAGATGAAAAGCTTGCACATCACTGCCTCTCTTCCACTGTAACATAAGCAGGAGACAAATCATAGCCCTCCCCATTGTTTCTCATACAGTATGTCACATTTCTGGTGCTCTACTGCCCCCTAGAGGCAGGGAGGGCAGCAGCAGGCTGACCGCCTCAGGCCCTGCTCGCCCCGCGCTGCATAAGGACCCGGGAGCCTGCTCTAATCCCTCTTCCTCTTCTTTTATTCTTATACAGAGCGCCGTGTCTGACACATCGGCCAGAACCCCGGCCTTTTCTCAATCACTCTCGGTTCTTGGTCGCACGGGGCCCTGGTGCACTATTAAAGCCCCTCCACCCACCGGCCCGGCTGCTGAAACGGACCCAAAACCCCGCTGTGTGTTTAGTTCGGCCGTCCTCTGGGAGGGGGTTCGGCCGCGTTGGTCGCGGAGTGGTGGCGACTGTGTGACCCTCTCTTTGTCTCTCCCCACCATTTTTACATCCCACATTCGGACCCGTCAGGCTGTGCGACACGTCTGCAGATGGGGGGGGGGCGGGCTTCGCCAGCCTTCTGCAAGCTCTGCCCCCCAGGCGATGGGTTAGGGCACTGTGACAAGGGAATACGGGACACAGAGAAATAGAGAGAATGAGAGAGATGGTGAGAGAGAAAGAGAGAGAATGAGAGAGATGGTGAAATAGAGAGAATGAGAGAGATGGTGAGAGAATGAGAGAGATGGTGAGAGAGAAAAAGATAGAATGAGAGAGAGGGAGAGGGGAAGCTTTGCTCACCTGTTTCATAATTCATGCAACCAGCTACCATGTATGTACGGAGAGAGCTGGAACGTCATTCACTCGCTCCTCTCTTCCTCCTCTCTCCGAATGTGTCTGCAGCCCCAAACTCCAGTATCGGCCCTAGTCTTTTTCTTTAATCAACACATTTACAACATACAAAAGGTGAGAGCAGGTTCAGGGTTAGCTGGAAATCAAAGAACGGGATGACAATGAAACAGCAGGGGGTACGTATTACTTTCACATGTGAAACAGGCAGGACTCTGCTATTTTAAACCAGGGGGGAAGTTCAGCCATTACCACATGCCGCTTCCTGTTTGCAGTTCACGCCAAATAATACCCTATCTCCCGTTCTGTGGGAACAACATATCACATGTTATTTGCACATAAACATCACAGCAGGAACCAAAGAAGATCTTTTTCTAGTTATTTGTCTTCGGGCCCCTGCTGGTAGACAATGCCCATCTCCTGCCATACAGTAAATGTTGAGCTTGGAGGCTGAGAAAAGAGTTTTTTTTTGGAGATGTTACAATTTAGCCGTCTTATCCATAGGAACAGCTTATTTTGCTTTAAGAAAGAAAGTTGCACCAACATTTACAGTAGAACTTTTCTGGACTTCAAACTCTGTTTACTTCAAAATAACTTTTTTATACCAAGTGGAAATGTTTCTGCAAAGGGGCCACATTGGGGTATTAATATGAATATGTGGCACTCAATGTGCTTCGTGAAAATGTTGTGCAATCTTGAAAGGTGCAAAACATGTTAAGTAAATAAAATAAAATAATAATTGAAAACGCCAGAATTTTTTAGAAATTAATTATAGACGAGGTCAAAGTCCTTGCGCTGTGCAGTATTTGGATGCATTTGTGGTGACCTTCAAAAGCAATTCTATGCCACAGCACTCTCGCGCCTGACCTATGTTCGCTGGATGGGCTTTGAAGTTTTTACTGAAGGCCCATAAAATGATTCCACAGCTGGCCCAACACCTTCATGTCATCCTCCCAAAAGGCTGACCCGAGCCTCGCCATGAATGCCTGGGGTCGCCGTGGCGCTCCGCTGTGTCCTCTCGCTTGTCATTCGGAAGGAGGCCGCTTCCACGGATCGCACTGCCCTTTATCTTCCATTGAGCTGCGATCGCCATGCGTTTACAGGCGAATATCAAAGTGCATCAGCCGGGCTGTCGTCCTGCTGTAAAGAGGTGAGCGGATAAGGCCAGGCCACGGGCCTCAAGCTAGCTGCTGCTACCGTAACGGTAGTGACTTTGGACTTCAGTGTAAAAATTCTTTACACATTCTTCAGATCTGACAAAGTAAATTAATTCAACCGTGTAGTACTTACAGAGGCCTTGTTTCTTACTCGGGGTTAGTCCGTTTGACGTTTCCCAGGTAAGGCAAAGTGACCAAACCTGGTCATTAGCTCAGCTCTTGTTATGCAGGTTGGCCGATGAGGATCATGGTTCCAAACTCACAGTAGATCTTCCCACGATGCACTTGGTTTGTGCAGTCAGTGTAAAAGTGTAAAATCAATTCTGATGGAGTACTTTCATCTCCAATGGTCCCGATTGGACCCATATAAACATATACACTCCTTAAAGTGTAACTAACCCCACTGTTTCAGCCTGTCTCCGCCCACAAAACAATTTTGGACAGATACTTCATGGGGTGAGCGAATAAGAGAACGTACATATGATTACGTATAACTCTGATCAAACTGTTAAACTAGACATTGCACATCAAATATGAATCAAGATTCAGCAACTGCATGGCCTATTTCTCACCTCAAATATCTTCAGAAACATGTTTTAGTGGACTATTTAGGTGGAATAAAAAAGTTTATGAACAGCACGCAACGTTGTTCTGGTTTAAAAACGTGGAGCCAAAACGAAAGTAATGTAGTGGGTCTAGCCAATCAGGTGCCGGCTGTTTCCATTGTGGGCAACAACAATTATCCATATGACGTAGAGGTACCTCCAAAAAGGTACTCTGACATCACGATTGGGGCGGGGGCAGTGTGGGGAGCAGAAAGGAAATTTCAACCGTTAGGGGCAGCACAAAGTCACTTTTCTACCAGTTTCTCCTGATTTATGTTATTATTTCATAATTGTTGAATTAACGGAATGGATGAATAAGTTTCATTATAAGGTAGGCATACAAACACGTTTACAGCTAGAAAAAGTGATCTAGGGTGTAGTTACCCTTTAAGAAGGACAGAGTGTTTGATAATACTGGTATTATTACTGATATTATTGTGAGAACAAAAGGTGTGTATTTTTGCGAGTGCGATCCTTGCAGCCGACTTGGCACCATTCAACATTGGAAGGTCAAAAATAAAAACTCGCTATAGATTTGGAAAGATGAATCATTTTCTACAGTCACAAGCTTTGCAATAGCGACGTGGATCACGGAAGGAATTATTTGTTCATAAAACAGGTGCACATTAAGTAACATTTGCACATAAATAAAAAAAAAAGTACATGTTTCACCGGACACTGCCCTGAATACTGGGGCAGTGCACCCACAAATGTAATTGTTGAAGGTTCATCCGAGCATTTGCCCTTTTGTGAGAAAATAATGAGATGTGATATTTCCTGGATATTAATTTATTTTTTTTAGAAATGCATTCTCTCAAGCCCTTGAAACTAACTCTCTCTAATTATTCAAATTAAATTAAATGTGTGCTAAATTAAAATTAAATTAGTAAA
>CM040394.1:13326226-13668726 GCA_022702515.1 Ilyophis sp. 1 JC-2022
GAGCATGTGAATGCGTCAACCTCGTAATTACGATTTCGCAACTGGGAAATAGGAGCTTCCGAGGAGCACTTGAAGGCAGCAATAGCCTAGCCGACAGAAATAGCCTAACTCATCTCTCTAAAATGCTGATATAACATTAATCACTTCAGGCAAGTAATACAATCAGTAGCAATAGTAGGCTAGCCTACATATAGCTAATTAATGCTGCAAAGAAAGAAAAAAATGTTTATTAAACTTGTTGATTTTGTTCTCCAAAGTGAGACAGTCTCAACTTGAGCCCTCCTTGGGTTGATTATGCTTCAAAAATAAGTGGTTGCTAGGCTACACATGTTAATGCAGCTTTTGTTTTCTCCTGCTGTTCTTTTTGTCTTTTAGGCTACGTTTCGTATAACCCGATTTTAGTTTCCTTTTTAAGTGCTGCTAACTGACGCCGGAAACGAACGTGCGTGCAATATGCATTTGTGGAAGTCAAACAACGTAATATGAATTATATTAATGAAAATATTTCCCCACGTTTTAAATATAGACTGTAGCCTATATTTTGTGCAGTTATGCCCACACTGCTGACAATTAATATTTTAGATTTTTATTTTATTTAAAATGTGTGTGTTTGCCTCCAAGCGGCTGTGGGCCCGGCTCTTGGCATTTGCCCCCCCCCCCCCCGCTAGTGATACTACACTGGACAACAGTGAAGCCAGCCATGATGATCCCAGATTGTTTTTAATATCCAAAAGCACAATACAGCAAGGCCGCTGTGCAAGAGCACGGCTCACAAGAGCAGGCGAGGCAGTGAGCGATTAGGACCGCCGGCAATGACAATGTTTTCGTTTTTGCGCCGGTTTTTATAGTCCTGCCAACCCAAACAGACACTGGAGCAGGAACACAGTGGAAATTTTATATAGGGCCATCTGTGCACACAAACTGAACCTGCAGATGTACTGGCTTTTATTATCTGAATTAAAAGGACAATAGCAGACCATGCATAATTATACTGCGGGGTCAAAATTTAGTGGGACCCCCAGACCCCCACCCCCTCCGAGTGCTCCATTTCAATTCCAGGTCAGATTTTTTCCTGTGAGGGTGGGGCTTGAGTTACAAACCCCAATTCCAAAAAAGTTGGGACAAACTGCACACAAAAGCAGAAACCAGTGATTTGTAAATTCTCTTTTACATATATTTAATTGATAACAGTACACAAATATATATTTAATGTTTTACCTTATGAACTTTACTGATTTTTGTAAATATACGCCAATTTTGAATTTGATGCCGGCAACACGTTCCAAAAAAGTGGGCAAAAAAAGACTGGGAAATCTGGGAACACCTGTTTGGAACATTCCACAGGTAATTAAATAAGTCAGGAAAAACAACTCTTAAAGTGATCCGCCAATATCTACTGCATATCTGGCAGCAGAGTGATGGTTTGAGGCTCGATTGATACCGCAGACCCATGATGACCAACAGCCATTTAGACAACCATGGATTCCATACTATTCCAGTGTAATTTACAGGTTAATCTAGTCCCACCCCCTAATTCCCATGTAGATCCATTCAAATGCAGAGAGGTTATAGTATCGCTTGTAAGAGTACCTGAAAATAAGATCCTTTTATACCCAGTCATGATACCATCACCTGTGGAATGTTCCAAACAGGTGTTTTGTTTTTTTACTTTCCAGTCTTTTTTTACCCCTGTACCAACTTTTTTGGAACGTGTTGCAGGCATCAAATTCGGAATTAGTGTATATTTACAAAAATCTATAAAGTTGATAAGGTAAAACATTACATATCTTTTCTTTGTACTGTTTTAAATTAAATATATGTAAAAAAGAATTTACAAATCACTGCTTTCTGCTTTTACATGCATTTTACAAACTGTCCCAACCTTTTTGGAATTGGGGTTTGTACAACACAGCCCCCCAGGGCCGTGACCGGAAAGCATCTACAGAACATCAGTGATAATACATTAGCACCATGAAATGCTAAAACCCATCTGGTAATATCGGTTAAGAGGCTAGGACTGAGGTCATTATTCTTCATGGTCAATCTGCATTGACAGCTTCTTTACTGTCTTATGGCAGCTCCTACAAACAGGTTTTTATAAGCTCCTTAATAAACTTATGGACCAAAAAATAATTATTCAATCTGAAGGCAATATGTTGCTTCTTTTTACAGAAGAAAGGTGACGGATAAAACCATTTCAACAGTGACAAAGACAACATAATTTCATAGGTTAGCACGATTACTGTTATCAGGCTATCTAACTACATCGAACTGACTACACACACAATTATTCCCTCTCCACTTTGATTCTACAGGTAACAGTATCTTGTAAACCCCGAGCTAAATCAAGTATTGATCGAAGAGTACGTAGTTTCCTTGAACCCCAAACATTTTGGTTAGTCACACTGAGGAAGCCATCAGGGGTCCACCATGTCAGGGGGGCTGCCCATCTGTAAACTCCATTTCCCACAGCCCCAGGTCACCCCAACACGCATGTAAAAGTCCTATGTTGCACATTTAGTGTTATCAATAGAACGGTTCTGGCCAGCTCTGATTGAGTGGAGCTGAGCGTTGGACCTCTGCTGGAACAGGCTACAGAACGACGACACAGGTGGGCAACCTCCCTGCAGGTAGGAAGTGACCTTTAAAAAACAAGCTTAGCTCAATCTATAACTCTAAACTATGCCAGGCCTCCTGGCTGTTTTTAACTTAATTTAATCCCTGAAACACTTTTCCTGAACGTTCCAACTGCAACTTTGGTGTCTGCAACGACAGCTTTCCTGCACATCTTTAGCAACATTAAACAATGACGCGACCTATTCCGTTCTCGCCTTTTCTACGAATTTGCGCAGCACCCCGTTTTCAATTCGACCCGGCAACCTTTGTATACATCGCTGGTTATTAGCCACTTGTGTTCTCTAAAATCCTCTTATTTGCATTCAGCGTAGCACATTCAACCGCGTTTATTACCCATGAAACAACCTTTAATCTTATCAGACCTGCTGACTTGTCAACAGTTTTGCACATTTTCGTAAAGGTCAGCTTCGGGAAATCACCGGGTGTTTTCAACCGAAGGTGTAAAAGAGGCGATGAATAAAGCCGGTCTCATGATGGCGGTGCTTGGCTTTTTGTCAGGGCTACGTAAAAGCTGGTCTCGTGATGGCGGGATACTCTACAGGCGTTTATACATAATGAATCACATTTAATTTTACAACTGTATAGATGTTTTGTTTTTTTCATGCGAGTACCACGGGTGAAAAAAATAATTGATAAATCAATGATAAATCTGGTGGCCTGTCTCTAATTCATAACAGAATAAGGCAGAATGATCAGAACGAGCCGTTAAGGCTGTTCTGGAGCGAGAGTGAAGGACTATGGGAGTCAATGTGTTGATGGCTCTAAAGCATACCCTAATGGTCTCTGGAGAGGGCCCGGCACCCCCCCAACCCCCCTGACGGAAGCGCAGGGTGGCGTCTGGGGGCAGCGTGAGCCGGCTCGCTACTCGAAGTAGCACATCGTTTGTCTCCAGCGGAGCTCACCCAGAGCAAAGGACACGGACGTCCGCTTCATCCCAAAAAAGTGCTTTTGTTTCAGGGGTACTTCTCGCCTACGACTGGTGCTTAAACAACCACCCAGGAAGGGGGGCAGAGGTGACCATCCGCCTCGCGCCCAGGCGTTCTCTACGCTCGCCGCGCTAGCAACAGTTACCGAGCGACCCGCCACACCGCACCCGTGACAGGAAGTTGCCTCGGGACCTGGTGGCAATTATGTGTGAGGGGCAGGTTGAGCCTGGTGTGCTCATTAGGGCTTTCATACCTGCCGACTCCACGGCATCAACCCCAGCTGACGGGGTCACCTTGTGTTCGTCTGGGCAATATAATAGGTGGTTGAGAGAGAAAGAGAGAATGAGAGTGTGAGAGAGAGAGAGAGAGAGAGAGAGAGAGAGAAAGAGAGAAAGAGAGCAAGCAGCTGTGGGGCAGGGATTACGGCCTTGTAAAGATCAAAGCGCCACTGCCAACCGCTGATCAAAGGCAAACAGCCAGGGCTTACGTGGCAGAGAGCACCGTCCCCCGATTCACACGCCTCGCACGGCACAACACGACCTGCGCCGCGCGAGCAGGGCCCGACAGGAACCAGAGAGGTCACGGTTAGCGGTTAGAGTGTACTGGACCTGAACCGTCGCAAGCTTTTATCTGCCCCCCGCGTGTCACGGATGTTTTCCGCAGCGGTCCGGGCATCACAAAGCGCCCCGCTAAAGATGCGTGCCCTGCCATTATGTGTCTGTGCGCCTTGCAGCCGTACGCATTGTCGGTGCACCTACCACTTGCACATCTGACGGAACCCGGGAGAGGAAGTCCAGCAGCTCGTTGTTGTCGATGGTGTACGGGTCACGCAGTTTCCTTGTGAACTTGTTCACACCTGATGGGAAAAATAAGATAAAGGTATAATGAGCAGAGTGGATACCACACACACACACACACACACACACACACACACACACGCACACACACACGCAAACCTGTACCACTACTAGAAGTAGGCAATAATTCTCAAGTTAAATAAGCTTTTAGAAAAAATTGACTTTAAATTGATCAAATTGTTACATAAAATGATAACATCCTGAAAATTAACTAATTACTTTGCAGGACTTTTCTACACATACTTGCGATAATCAAATTGTAACCGCTCTGTAAGTGCACACTGTTTTATGCACACAGTGACAATTGTATGGTGGTTTAGATTCAGCATTAGGTTTTGTGATTGGGCCTGTGGATTTTTGAATGCAGTCAGAGGTACTAGGATAACTAGTAGTATCATTAACTACGGACTGGCAGAGGAACATCGGGGGGAAAAACACAACCCAGTACTCACCCCAGAACAACACAATGTATCTAAGGGGAATGAAGTATATGACCAGGGTTCCCAGAAACAGCGCCGCTATGGCCAGCCAGCTCAGGAAAGGCACAGTCCAGTTGAACGTGCTGTACAGACAGACAGGCAGGGAAGAATCAGAGAAGACACGCCATACTTACTGTGGGACTTCAGAAAGAGAGAGAGCATGTAATGCAGTTCAAAAACATGAGTAACATCACCTTCTAAAGTCCAAAAGTACATTCAGTTCCCTGAGCTGATGCTCTATAGCAAGCATGCAGCGGCCCGCTATCGGCCTGTCGTCGGCACAGCTGAATACACCGACATTTCGCAAATTGGCAGGGGACCGGCAGCTGGTGCTGATGGCAGGCTTTTGCTCGCTGTACCCAAGTTATTGGCTTTGGTTCGATAATCTGACATTCAAAGCCAGAACTATACCTCCCATTGAGCTACCTGCACTCAGATCCCAAGGGGAGGTTAGTAAATTCTGAAATTCAGGCCATATATCCAGGATTTGTCAGGATATCCTGTGTCTAATCTGTTTTTAAGATGTGTTTCTGAACACTTTTATATATTTTATATGTTTTACACTTAAATGGTAATTCCACCCAAAAACAACATTAACCTTATTGAACAGATCAAGGTGCAACTAATTAAGTCTTTCTTTGTGGCGGGCCAAAAAAAAATCTGTACTGAGCTATTTGAATATAAAGTTGAAAATTCGATAGAGGTATGTCATTTTGACGTATACCTCTACCACTTCCTCATTTTTGAAAGACTACAGTGTTTCCAATGGGCATGCAAATTACATAGCAAGTAGGCAGAGCCAGCGAGGGAATAATTACTGCCTGCATCTCACTGTTATGAATAGGGACCACAGAATGAGTTCTGTGGTAGGGACACATCATAGATCAAGCTAGCTATCATTGCCATTTTATTATAATGTCAAAAAATGACATTAATAGGCTACTTTATTTCCTAAAGATGTTTTGGCAAACTAAACCAAACAGGACTCGAGTGGAGCTCCTCCGGTATTCCCTGATTCCCTGTAGCCTACATCTTCCTCTGCCTTATTGAATCACCTGGTAAGGAACCATGTCAACTAATGTTACATTATGATCCATGACCATTAAGTAGACTAACATTAGCTAGCTGACCATAATTGAACAGTTTCGCTTTGAGCATTCGATTACAGAAGCAATGTATTTTTTCTGGGCTAGTGCGTTAGCTGTTGTTAGCAACGGTTTTCTTGGAATTAAACAATTTGGTTTTTAAATATATTTGCCATGGAGTAGGTGATAGTAGCTAACCTTGCATTCGTTAATGGCGGGAGGTCGGATATCTGGGTGATAAATGCAGGGCCGTATTTCTCCTGTTTTTTTCTAGAGACTGAGCTAATGATGGTGGTATTTTCTCAGTATAATTGTTACATTAGTGGCTAACTTGCCATCGAGTTACGTGGACTCCCTAGTCTCTAAGAAATGCTGCAGACAGGCACTACACTAACAGCCCCTTGGGGGCGTGGTAACCTGTTGTCTGGACTATAAGGTTTGTGGGTGTTGTAGTTCATTCTAAGGCAAGTATCTGGAACATGTGCAGTAGTTTGGGGCTATATCTCTGCTCTCACTACAGGTAGAAGGTTGGCTGAAAGCTCAACTCCCAGGCCCACTGTCCTAATCTCCCAGGCCCAGGAAGCTAAAGACATAGCTGGTGCTCAAATCCGTGACTATAGGTCCCAGCCTGAACTATAACCGTGTGAAGTGCAGTCAGTGTGTTGCACTGCAGTAAATAGAGTGTTGTGGTCCCTGTAAGGCTGTAGTATTAAGCCTGATAGTCCCTGCAAGGCTGAAGTATTAAGCCTGATAGTCCCTGCAAGGCTGAAGTATTAAGCCTGATAGTCCCTGTAAGGCTGTAGTATTAATGGACAGTAAAGGTAGGGCTCTGGGAGATGTTATCACTCACTTCTTTATCCTCTCTCCATACGAGGCCACTTCGTCCAGCGCGTTCTGCACGCTGATGCACACGTCCTGGATGGCGTACAGCTTGTTCATGAAGCCCTTCCTGTCCGAGTCCTGCAAGGTCCATAACAGGAGTCCAGAACGTGCTCAAACATTCGCTACGGTAACAACGGCAGTTACCAAACGTTAGCGGTAGCACTCACGTTCACCCCTACTACCCACCACATCAGTCACGCATACAGAAGCATGCGCACACACGCACACGGCGTGAATACGTTCACTCACACATAAACATGCAGGCAGGCACAGACACCAATACAGACACGCACGCACGCATACACACACTCCGGTGTCCAGGTCAAATTCGAGCTCCCAAAGGTTGCAGATTAAATTCCCAGGTCGGACACTGCCGTTGTACCCTTGAGCAAGGTACTTAACCTCAATTGCTTCAGTATATATCCAGCTGTATCAATGGATAAATGTAAAAAATATGTAAATGCTAAGAAGTTCTGTAAGTCGCTCTGTATAAGAGCGTCTGCTATAATGCCTGTAATGTAATGTTATAAACATGCAGGCACACAAACACCAATACAGACACACAAGCACACACACACACACACACGGTGTGAACATACATTGACCCACACATAAACACGCACGCACACAGACACCAATACAGACACGCACGCACGCATACACACACTCCGGTGTCCTGGTCAAATTCAAGCTCCATTCATCTAGCCACCTAAAAACCCTCTACACCTGACCAATCCCTGTTCTCCATGTCCTTACTGCAAAAGAACATTGAGTGCTCAGTTGACCTGCATGGTTAAATAAAGGTTTAATTGAATACTAAAAACACTCACACAAATGGTAAATTGAGCCATCATCTCAAATTGGCAAATTGAAACAACACGTAATTAGTGGCGGCAGATGTAGCAGCTTCATTCTGTTATAACCACCCACACCCTTCCTCATCATCATTGTCACCTTCGTCACCAAATTAAAGGTCATTCATTTGACTGCTGATGCTGTAGCTAAAGCGAAGTCCGTGACCGGCAAAGTCAACGCTATAAGTCAACGTCCTCATGCGGATACCCCTCGCCACTGCTCAAACTTTCAACAAAGAGCCGTTTCTCCCGCCCTTCATTACATTTTCCTGTTGAATCAGATATTTGAAAGAATGAATCCCACTGTTGCCAAAATAAAATAAAAAATAAATCCATGTACTCCCCCTGCCCTGACACTGTGCAAAACAAACAGATGTAATTAGGCAGTGTCCCTGGGATATTTTCCCTCTCATAATGCTGCATGCTTTGTTTCTTTTCATAAGCCCATCTGTTTTATATTATTGATTAAAATAAAATATGCATCCGTACGTTCTGTCGTGCCGGGCTCGGAGGACGAGAGCGGCGGAGAGAGAGGAAGGAGAGCGAGAACAGGGAAAGTGGAGGCCAGGGGGGTCAGGGGTCAGAGGTCAAGAGTCACCAGAATGTAAACTGTTGCCACATGCCCCCTGGAAATCTGGACCTGATTTTTATTTCCTGCGTTCTGAAGTCAGTCTCAAAGACAGGGGGGTTGCAAAAACACAGGTGATGGAGGCACGTTTAATTTGACCTCTCTGGTTCTGAGCATGCAAAGGAACACCTCTTTTACTGACTTCCAATGGGTGATATTGATATTGGATGTTGAAATTATGCTAATACAACAGACCAGCTGACTTTTCTTTAATGATGGGTAAAACACATAAAGGCCTTTGTTCAGAATGTCATTTGCCTTCAGTATAGCTTGGGCTGGGATTCCTATAACAATTGCATTCCTCTGTGAAAATAGCATTCCTCTACACAAATTAAGATATTTGTTTTTGTTTCCTTGAAAGGTTTCATTTTACCTCCTCCTGTCCCCTTGAGTTAACAAGCAACCAACCTGATTGGCTGAGAAAGTCACGTGACAGCTGAGCAGCTCCACTGCAATCACCGTTCTGTGCACTTCATTAACCCTTTACGGAAATAAGACGTGTCACTCATGCATTCTAATTCAAACTGAGATTTTGAGTCACTATGGCAATTAAAGACTCATGGCACTTATGACACAGAGTATTCCCATAGCATTTCCCTGAAGCGCTGGCTAAATTCCCAACTCCACTCTCTCAATCTGGCCTTCTAATCATGCTCCAGTATAACTGGCTTATGTGTCCCTCTCTCTCCACCTCAGCTGATGTAAGGTGTGCATTCATGTGAAAAATGGCTGCTATGTACCTGCCAGCTGGGTGCTACATGTAGGCCAGAGCTGAGGTGAACATAAATGCAATCTTTATTGTTTTTATCCACATGATGAGAGCTGTATAAGGGCTTATTGTATTGTATTGTATTGATGGAATAGAAACAGCCTACCTGCTTATTGCTCATTACTGCTATTGTCACCAGTCTCACGCGAGGCAAGTCGAGGCAACTCGCCACAGCCAAGTCCTGGTGCAAAGCTATTTGCACGTCTCCACAGAGACGCCGGGGGTATTCGCGGCAGCCAGGAACGTGGTCCGAGCATACGACGCAGAGCGCGATGAGAACGTCACCGCGGGATCACGTGTTTATCGGTTGCCGTGGAATCGCAGCAGGGGAGGTTCGGTTTTCCCTCGGAAAGTCGTTTCCAGCCACATCAACACCTGCTGCTAAACGCCCGTCTGACCGTCCCCGTTCGCCCGTGACGTCCTCACCGACGCGTCCGAGGAAACGCGGCGCGTCCACAAAACCGAGGCTGGCACGCCCGGCCCAGTCGCGAGTCTGCTTACTAATGGAGCGTCTTCATTATCAAATGCCTCTGCTGTTAATTACGCTTCTCCAACTGCGCGTCCAGGCACAACAGGAGAGGAGCTAGATCCTGCTTCAAACGCTTGTACCTTGTCTTGTATCCCACAGCACGGCCAATTTGTATGTGGGGGAATAATTCTCGAAGGCCTCAGCATGGGGCTCGCGGAACTGTGATTCATTTGCACTTCTGCTTCATTTAAATTCAGTCGTTCACACCAAAGAAGTACAGCAAATGAAAAATATAATAATCATTTAAATGAGCTAAAAAAAATTCATTCCACAATTCACAACCAAACCAAACGACATCTGTAACTATTTACTATCGCGCTTTACCGTTTATCAGCAGTGCCAAGACAATGAAATATCATATCATCTAAAAAGAAACGAAAACCCATCATTCCCTTTCTTTTTGAACGGTTAAAATTTTTTTGGTAAATTAATGCAGAAGATATCATCCATCGTATGTTACGCGGTGGTTCTCAGGAGATACGTGACATCTAAGATACACATGTTCAACTAAGCAACATTGAACATGTGATTCTTTACCTTTCAAAATGCGTAAAGGTCAGGCCACAAAAAGTGACATAACTAAGCTGCAGGGGTCCCCCACCCTGGGTATTTCAAACATTTCATACTGAACTAAAGGTATATTCCACTTAAAATGTAAACTGTCAAGTCAATAGGAATAATTGGCCAAAACACACGTTCAACTTTATACTTAAAATTTGCACTCTACACAACAATACTTCAGCACTTTCAACTCTGCAAGCACACATATTTTCTTCAGAAAATATAACCCTTTCTAGTTGATCATTTAACCCTTGCAGTTAGCTCACCTCACCTGGTTACTTGGGTCTGAATTGGTAGACGATTTAGGGTGAACACAAAAACCAGCAGACCCTGTGGTTCTCCAGGACTGGCCATGACCACCATTGCTCTAAGTATAACTGATCTAAAAAAGAACCTGAAATTGTTATCTGCAGAGTCCCATACGAAGGTGGCAAGGTGGTCCATTCTATTAACAAAAAAATGAGAAAGTGCTGATAATTAAAGGACACTACATCAGTAACGATGCCCCCACAATGCACTGCAGCTGGCAATAAAATACCTGGAAGGCCCTCAAAAAATGAACTGTACTACCGAGTGAGCTGAATGCACAGATGAATCTTACAGTGTATGGGGCCAGAAACAGCAGGCAGTAAAAGGCAGGTCAGAGGTGAGGGACGTTGTCACGGCCTTACGTGCCACAGGCCATGAAGAGACTGACATGAGCATCAAACAAACCACAGAAAGTGGATTTTAAAGACACGGGACACAAAAAGATGAGTCGTGTGAAGACCAGAAAAAAAGTGGGGGGACACGTGCAGACTGTCAGGAGGCTGAGTTTCCGAGGGACAGATGTGGATCTCCCAGCCAAAAGAGTTCTCTGGCCAGACGTGCACTTCCCAGACAAAGAGACCAGCTCCCTATACATCCAAACCGTGGGTAGCTGACCCAAATGCGCTCCGTTTTAACCCCGCTGTTAACTGCTCTCCTAAAGTTCACAGACTTCTCTTCACCACATTAAGGGGCTGTATCAAAGACGCCCATCTACGGGGAAACGAAAACACTCTCATTCTCCTCAAGGAAACGAACGTAACCTCAGGCCAGCTGTAGATATCACGCCACTTGGCCCCCGACCAGTGTCGCATGAAAGAAAGCTGTTCTTTTTTTTTGTTGTTGTTGTTTCTTTGAAGCGTAGCTTAAATAAATAATTTAGTTAGTGAGGAATCTGTGGGCGAACGTGGGGAATACATATTTTTCCCTTTTCCTTCCTTTTCAAAACCTCATGTGTGTCTTTTTAACTGGGCATGACGTGCTGTGCTCAGTAAACTGTTTTTCACACACACACGAGGCTTTATTGAGCTGGGCCAGAGACGAGAGTTTAGCCAAGGGTACGCAGTGAAATGCTTAGTGTTAAATGAACTCTGACAAAGCTAATTATACTCTGATATAGCACATTTGACCCCTCTTGGACTGATACAAACTCAGTTGGAGTTACATTAACATTGATAATTTCACTGTACAATAGCAAACGGCGAGAACCATCCAGTTCAGTCCCGGTGAGAGGGGTGGAGGTGGACAGGAAGTTTGGGATGTTTCATCCTCAGAACGGCCTTCGCCGCTCCAGCAAGGCCCCTGAGCGCGCTGGTTCGAGGATAAATGTCCGCATTAACGGACGAAAATAGTCGTGCACGTCTATTTTCAGCGTGACCGGCCCTCCCCTCGACGGCCTCCTGAAAGCAACCTCGGCGTGCCCCTGTTCTCTCCTAACAGGCCCGCGGGGTACCAGCACACGCACCTGGCTCTGTTACCTGCTCTCGAAACGCACTCCGTCAGCCAGCCGCAAGGTCACCCCAAGCCCCGCCTCCCCCCTACTACCCCCACCCCCCGCCAGCCGTCATCGCCCATCTTCCATTGTGACCTCATCACCGCGAGGCACTTCTGGTTTTCCCTCGCTCCCCTTTGCCTAACCCCCCCCACCTCTTACCCCCCCCCAAGGGCCCCCTGGTGCCACTCTGATGAATGGGGGCCAATTATTTTTATCCTTCGCTGTCCTGAATTTCCACCCGCCCTCTCCATCTCCCAAAAACAAGACCATCAAAACAAGCCCTACCGAGTCCTACTTTGTTATCAAGTGTCAAAAGGTGACGGCAGACAAACTGTGAGTTTGTCAAACTGGTGTACGGATACTTCTGGAGTAATGACATGCCTCAACCATCAACTACACCAAAGAGACACTGCCTAACGCCCATAACTAATCAATAAGTAACTATGCGGATTTGACCAACTTCACAAAACAAGAGCTTTTCAAAAAGATGATTCGACCATTCATGATAGGTTTTTAAAAAACGCGCCCTTTTATTGTCATCATAGAATAATGATAAAAATGAAACCAATAGAAATGGCAATGCAATTCTATAAAGCAGGGCTACTGAAATCTGGCCCTTGAGGCCAGTAGCACTGCTGGTTTCTCCTCTGGGACACCAGGTGAGTAAAATCTCTGGCCAATCAGTGGCCTTAATCAATCAATTAACCATCAGGTAGAAAATTAAACCACTACTGGGCTCAAGGGCCAGACTTGAGTATCCTTGCTGTAAAGTTTCAAAGACACCATTGTGAAGAGTGACTTAAAAATGTATCATTATTGTGGATGTATGGCTCCATAACTGAAACTGTACACAGACCTGTCCTGCAACGCTTCAGTCAGGGATAGAGAAGAATAGACGCATATCGGCGGGATGAATCTACACTGCAAAAATCTAATCTTAACAAGCATTTTAATCTTATATTTAGACATTAGAATCTTATTTCTGTTACTTCTTTTCTAAATAAGACAAAACGATTGCCAATGGTTTGAGATAGTTTTACTAATTTCTAGATTTGTCAGTGGTGTAAAATAATTTAATTTGTCAAGCAAAAAGTAACTTAAGACAAGCTAATATTTTCCACTTTAAAGAAAGAGATACAATTTTAAGTCTGCGTGTGGACACTGACAATGGGGGAGTATTAAAAAGAAACCTCGGGAAACAGTCCAACCAGGGGTCCAAAAGCTCCAGTGAACCCTGTTGACTTCTGAGTCAAAACCACAAGTGAAAAAGGAACTCATTTGGATGAGGTTGGAGGCTCCGGATTCAGAATGTCAATGGGAACCGCAGAAGTAAGCAGGGACACAGAGAGACCCATTGTTCTGCTCAGACCACGGCCACAAACTCACCGGCAAAGCATCCCGGCAGAGAATGTACAGAATGACAAAAAAAACCCTTACCAGACTTCCTGCACGCAGTCTGAAAGCCGGTGATGTTCTGTTCCTGAAGGTCGCTATTTTTTCCGGGATGAAACCAAAGGGAATGTCTTGGGACAGTGGGCTCAAACATTAAGGGCCACTTGAGGACATTGGTGGTGGTGGGGGGCGGCTTGGCTTTTCTCCTAGTCGTGGGGCCCTACGTCAATCACGGAGGGTAAGGGGGAGGTCTCTTCTGCAACATCTAGACCGCTATGGGGGGGTCTGACTACAGCAAATGACCCTGCTATGACCTTGAGCAATGGGTCCCCAAGAGCGTATCCATGAGCAGCCGGTGTTCCAGACCAGTGCTAAAACACGTGATTCAACTGAACAAAGTCTTGCCTGACGCGGAGCCATTTCCATATCGGTTCAGTCAATTCGGGAAATGAATCGAAAATCAACGTGTTCATTGAAAACATCATAGAACCTTATGGGGATTGAACCTTGTGATTGAATTCAACTGAAATGGACCCCAAACCTGTCTTGAAGATCATTATTAGTTGATCAGTTGAAACTGGTGTTTTAGTGGTGCATCTACACTGTCCCTTCACAGATAAGTTTGGGGACCCTTGTGCTAGAGGTGGGGTCCCCAACCCTGGCCCTGGAGAACCGCGGGGTCAGCTGGTTTTTATTGCTGCTCAGCACTTGAAAGTGCTGAGTAGCAACACAATGAAAGTGAAAATGAAAGTGATTGATTATAGCTGAGAGTTTTTTGTTGAGTTAAAGTAGTTTGTTGAAGCAAAATCAAAAGTCAGCAGACCCTGCAGCCAGCCAGGACCAGGGTTGGAGACCCCAGACTTAGAGTGACCTGGGGGGGGGGCTATCTAGACTTACCACCATGCTATTCATCCAGTCCAAATTCCAGGAGGCCAAAATGTCCTCCTCTATGATATTGTTGGTGGGCAGGTTGGCTTCCTCTGATGGGCCAGTCCCTGGGACCTTTTGGACCAAAATAAATAATTTTTTTTCTTTTTCGTTAAGCCAGATGATAAAAGGCAGTGCCATGACAAAGCCAGTTAGAAAGATTCCCTTCCTGCATGACCTGTGATAGGGTTAACATAGCATGAATTAGTTTGCCATTGTGGCCTTTTTATTAAGTGGAGGCATGTCGTCCATTTTGAGCATCTAGCCAAAATACTACAGTCAGCATTAGTGTTCAGCGGTGCCACTAACAAGCGCAAACTGTGCATCCTTGTCCCATACACCCTCTGGTAATGAACCATCCTTCCTGATAGTCGAAGGTGAACACTGTGGCTTTTCAGCTCATATTTTTATAAGCATGGCAACTTTTCACAGAGTAGCAAATCTTCCCGTGTCCTTCTTCTCATTGTGTTTGATCCCGTTAGCTAAAAAGATCTGAGATCTTGAAAGAAGCAGTATCAAGGACGCAGAGAAAGAGAAGTGTGCCACTTCTGCAATACCCAACTGGGCCTGCCAGTCAGAAGCAAAGCAGCACACCGCCAATATAAATAGCTGACGCATTCTAGTACGGAGAAAGATAAACACACACTTCAATCCCATCTAACTTCACTGAAGTGGTTCTCAACTGTCAGTTAACAAACTTACCAAAACCACACACTTAACAAGACATACTTACAAGAACGAACTAATGAGGACAGTACAGACCAGAGGAGTCTGGTTCCTCCCAAGGTTTCTTCCTAGTTACACCACGGTGTTTTTCCTTGCCACTGTTGCCTTTGGCTTGCTCTTGTGGGGGTTTAGGCTGGGTTTTTTTGTGACAACTAGTGAAATGCGCTATATAAATAAATATTGATTTGATTTGAATTACTCCTTGTATGTGCATCTTATGAGAGGCTGCTTGTCCCAGGGCAGAGTGTATGTTCCTATAGTGCCCAGTTGGGCATGTGGTCTGAGGCTCTCATTGGAGACAGGGCTCATCTCCTTCTGTCTGAATGCCCTGAAAAAAAAATTTCAGAGGCCCGGGGGCTTGATTGATTGATTTTCATTTGATAAAGACACAACAGAATCACAAATATTACCAGAAGAAATTCAGTATAATCATTCCACTTAAAATGGATCTTGGATAACACAAACATTGTTTAGCACCACCGAGGTGCTGGAACCTGGAACCATACACTAGACTTTTAATCAGGGAAATTATATAAGACGTCCCACGGTCATGTTTAGAACTGAGCCAGAGCTATGATTTGGTCAAACTGGTACCGAACCTGCCACTATTACTAGCGGTCTATCATGCTACATATGGCGCTGTTTCTTCTGACCAAAATTCAGCTCTAGCTTACTGCCAGTTTGTAATTTACGGTTACAGCAGGACCATGTCCTAGTGAAGGTTGCATATTCAGTCGCGCTTCATAGGAAATTCTCTCTGGAGGGTGAATTGCTGGGTAAAAAGCATATACTGCTATAAAACCATTCTTGATGTAGAAGTTAGAACCTTACAAGAGTTGTTATTGTGTCCAGCATGTCAGAATATTAACGACTACGTTTGAGAAAATATAAGGATGAAATAGGACACAGTTTATTTTTGTAGATCGACTACAGATTTTTGGGGAAGTTTTCCTTGCGTGAAAGAAACTTCTGAAACAGGAGACAGGAGTCCATCTGTGTGAGCAGCCAGCAGTAAGGAATAACAAACAGAGTGGTGTCTGGGGAAAGAAAGACGACTGGGCTGCCATCGTGTCTTTGCTGATGGGCGGCGGGGGGGGGGGGGGGTATTGTAACAGTTAATCACCTGGGCTTCTAGCCCATGGCTGCGGGTTCGATTTCAAAGTGGGACACTGCTGTTGTGACTTTACAAAAAAAAAAGGGAATATGTAAGAAATAAGTTATGTAAGAAATCCCAGAAAAAATCATCTAACACCCAAATAATAATAATAATAACTATAATAATACACCAGTATTAGGACTCTCTTGTTCATTCGCTTCTCTCCAATAATGTCATTAGGATGACTGAGTACAATACATGAGGCAACTTACCTTCATCCAATCACAAACATGCGCGTCGTCCAATCACAAACATGCGCGTCGTCCAATCACAAGCATGACAGACAGGCACGGCCCTGGGGACAGCTAACAACAGCCGGCTAATGACAGGCTGTATATTGGGGGACTGGGCCCCAAGGGACCCACAGAGTCCAGGCAGGTATCATCGCCCTGACAACTAATACCGCTACAGTACAGCGGCTCCATCAGGCATGGGTACAAGAGGGTGCCATTTACTAGAGGGACTTCAAATCTGAACTTCTTGGAAAACAACAGTGTCCATCTGTGGCTTATAGATTTTAGATGTTTGTTCCTTAGATTTAATAATTTATCCTTTGAAGAAGCAGGTCTTATTGTAGGTAGTGTTTTCCGTTACATCTTGATTGCATTAAAATGTATATTTTTTAAACTGGTTAAAAGACTCACTGCGGACATATGCACAGTTAATGTAGATATATTACATTTTCTAAATAAATATACACCTGCTACAACTGTCACATGTGTATTGCATGCATCAACTGCATCAACTACATAAGACTATGGTTTTGTCTGGGGAAAGAAAAGTCCATATAATCTCTGTATGTTCTTCCACAGTTTATACATTTATATTTTTATTTTCGGAAATGGCCAAGTCAGCTCAAAAAAGGTGAAAACCATTAAAGCTCAGACACTGTTCCGGAATTGAAACGGTGTGCGTGACTCTGTCGAGACCTGGCTTCACTTGACATATGATAGCAAACCTGGGGCTGGAAATGAGGAATTAGCCCTGAACGATACGGCACTAAAACTACTCTGAGGCCTAACCTGCGAGGAGCAGGGGAGGAGGGGAGGAGGAGAGGAGGAGAGGAGGAGAGGAAGAGAGGAGGAGAGGAGGAGAAGAGCAGTGGAGGAGGAGAGGAGGAGAGGAGCAGGAGAGGAGCAGGAGAGGAGGAGAGGAGGAGAGGAAGAGAGGAGGGGAGGAGGAGAGGAGGATAAGAGCAGTGGAGGAGAGGAGGAGAGGAGCAGGAGAGGAGGAGAGGAGGAGAAGAGCAGGGGAGGAGGAGAGGAGGAGAAGAGCAGGGGAGGAGGAGAGGAGCAGGGGAGGAGAAAAGAAGAAGAGGAGTGGAGGGGAGAGGAAAATGACCGAACCCAAACATAAGTTACGGTTGCCCCCTTGCCTTCAGGTGGCTGGCTGGATTTAATGGCTGAGCCGTCCCCGTCAATTAGCCAGGGCTCTGACGAAGGGTAAGTGACTAATACCTACCCCGGCCCCAGAGAAAAAACACTTTCCGCAGTTGCCCTGGCGATCCGCTAAGTGAAAACACATGCAGGGGTTTAGGCCGGGGCCTACCCAATGGAGAACAGGTGTCTCAGTTCAGTGGCATTTAATCCCCCATTTAGCCCCGGGACTAAAGGTTATCCTTCTAATAGCTGCCCTGCAGCAGGCAGGAGAAGGGCCGTACACCAGCCTGGCCTAAACATCTGGGACACATTGAGTGTACTTGCGGCGCGTGCTTCAGATGCAATTAAAATGAAGGCCTGGCGCATTTATTGATCCATCCCGCCCCCCCCCCAACACACACTTACTCCTTTTATCTTATGAACGGCCTCCCCTGACCTTACCATAATATTTCACTGCTGGAGCGAAGAGAAAAGGCCTCGGTCATTTGCAGCGATTTGAGGAACGCGTTTGTCTGGCTTTAAAAGTAATTTACTTTCATTACAACTTTCACTGTGCCACTTAATCAAGAGAGGAGAAAAGAGTTCTGAAAGAGAGAGCGAGAGAGAGAGAGCGAGAGAGCGGGAGGGAAGGACAGAGAGGGCAGATTAAATGAAACTGTAAGGGGTTGAGTGTTATGTGAGATAGAGAGTATGAAGTAGAAGCTTGTTAAGCTGCAGATCTGTGTGGTCTCCCTGAGGCACATAGTGACCTGAGTCAGTCGTGCTGCGATAGAGGACTCATCGCACACCAAACACTAACCGCAGCACTGACTCACAGCTGGTCCAGCAGAGGCGACGGCTCACCTCATTTCCATCTGAAAGTCAGACAGCAATTAAAGTATTGGAAACATCTCACCAGCCTCTTTTTAAGGACAAAATCAGGGACAGAAGGGAGGAAACCATTTGGTACAAAGTTATTGTCTTTACCACAAAAGTCTGGGTAAAGCAGTCAGCGCACAACTGTTAGTGATAGAGATAAAAGGTTGGTGCCTGACAAAATGCGCTTAGCTAGAGTTCACGCACGAACTGCACAGAATATCTGGCCCTCTGATCCAGCAACTCTGATCCAGACAGACTGCTTGCTGTGAATTCAAAGTGCTGAAAATGGCAGGTCACGAGGCAGGGCCTGCAAAATGTCTGCATTCTGTGCTTTGTTCCTTAGATGGTTTCATGAGCGTGGTAGCATTCGGCTAAGGGAGTCCATTTTGTTTTCTCCTTTCTCTGAGATGCTGGTGAGCTAGCCCGCATAGACACTACAGAGGCCAGAATTAACCAGGGCTGCATTCCGATTGTCAAAAAAATTGGTTCTTTTTCCTTTCCTTGCAACTTTTCCTTGCCCTCGCCAGAAAACATCAAGGAAAGAATGGAAGGAGAGATTTACAAGGAATCTAGCATCTACTGTGGAACTCAAACCTTCCTTCTTTACTTGTGTCATGGTGCGACGTCCAGTCATATTGACATGACTGTTCAACATAGCGAACTACAACTTTACGAAAAATTAGCCTACTACAAAAGGAGCATCATTGCCGTCTGTATTTCACTTGAATCGTCCGTTTTATTTTGCCAAAATTGCCTTAATAAATTTGGTGTATTGTCTGATTGTGTCATTTTTTGTTTACTTTCTATTATAAGCCAATGCTAACCAACAATACGTGCTATTCACATTTAGATTTCTGGCATTTCTAAGAAGATTTTCGCCTTGTTGTTTGAATTTGCTAATTTGGTAGGTCCCGGAAAACTCTGATGCTTATGTAAACATTGGAGGCATTGCATTGCGGGGCGCAAATGCTACTACCTTCCTTCTAAAAAGGATAATCCAGAGTATCCTTTCTGAAAGGACAGATAAAAGAAATCATGAAGCTCCTTTCCTTATCAATACAAAAATTTTTAACGCAACAGAGCTCAGCGGTGTGCTGAATTACAACAAACACGTGGAGACACGTATGTTATAAGGTGATAAATGCATGAAAAGTGCTAAATAAATACAGTTATTATTATTAGTTACCTAAGTTAGACAGTTATCTTAATTACTTCCATCACCAGTATGCAGAGGTCAAGGAAGTTGCCCAATGTACCTAAGCGTTTGTCTGGCTTAAATGTAATCAAGATAACTGCAACGCTTCTGGATATGTCTGGATGAAATGTAAGGAAGAATTTGGTTTTGGGACAAGGAAGAATTAGACTTAGAGCTGCTATGACAACAGCAAAGGGCGATGAAGTTGCGTATTCTACAGTGTTTCCCTCAATTCTACGTCTGCACTCAGAGAATAACGCATCTTTTTCCTCTACACCCATATAAACAACTGCACGTGCACTTCAAAGGCCAAAAGAATATTACGACATTAACAACCGCCACCACACACCGGGGGCTATTTAGTCATTTATTTATTTCCTTGGTGTTTTATAACAAAGAGAATCGCTGTTGTTTCACTCGAAGAAAGGTCTCAACACGTGGTCGAGCTGTTGTCGCACACGTTCTATAAGTAACATTGTGTGTGTCAGTGCTGCAGTCTTTCTGAAGGGCTATCAGGTGGAGAGACAGGACATTTTATTTCCTTGAGGGAAGCAAAAAAATGACCCTAACAAGAACGAGGATTTATAGTTTTTTTTCACAATGCTCCTCACCAGGAACTGTTGGGATGATTAACAGTTGGTTTTGTAAGGGCTGCCGTGGGGGAGGGGGCTAGGTGAGGCGAAACACTCATCTGTCATTTTCTGTGAAATAGTGTGGGCTTTGTGTGATACAACACACACACCCCCAAAAGAAAACACACACAAAAAACAACAAATAAAAAAACGACTTTAAATATCTCCATCAGTTAAAAAGGGTCTTCAGGGCTCATTAAAGATCAGAAATTGATTGAATGCCCCCCTCATCCCTCCCCCACCACCACCACCCTCTCACATTAAAAAAGATGGTTTTTCGACCAAGGATCTGAAAGTGTCCTTAGAGGAGTCAGCGTTTCTGAAGAACTCCGCGAGACCGCAACGGGTCCCAGGTGAGCTCTAAAGAGCCTCTTCCTGAGGATGAAGACCTCAGGTAGACACGCGACGGGGATAATTACCTTGTCATCATCATCCTCATCCTGGTCTTGCAGCAGGTCTTCTAGCGCTTGCTGCCAGGCAAACAGGGGTAAGAGAGAGACAGAGAAGTGGTGGGGGGAGAGAGACAGAGAGAGGGAGAGTCATTTTACTTTGGTAAAATATTTTTTTCTAAAGCGCTATTGTGAATCAAGCTGAAAATGACCAAGAAAGCCTGACACTCTGTGAGCTGTGCTGGGGTAATTCACTACTGTCTCCCGCTTATTACAGTGTGCTATAACTCTCTCTTTACTCTCTTGTAAGAATGTCTTTTCTATGAAAACAACGATTTGGACTCACTCGCACCTATGCCGATGCACACACTGAACGGTTTAGTAGTCATAGCTGAAACCATTTTGTCGTTTCTTCTGATAAAATAGTATTCTGTATCAGACTGGTTGCATCTCTGTCTCAATGCAAGTTAACTAATGTGCTGTAACTGAAGCCCAGGGGTCACAGGTCATACAGTGCCCACCAGAATTATTGGCAACCTCAAATAATATGAGCAAAAAGTACAGAATTAAATTCAGTTTATTGCTTATCAGTGTCTTCTACACTCAGAAAACTGATAACATGATATAGTTTAATTGTGATACGCATTGACCAGAAAAAAAACACATCTTTAATGCAAAATAATTTTTATTTTGAAGAAGATGTGTGTCACAATTACAATACATTTAAATTACAATTATTGGCATCCTTGTGTTTAGTACTTTGGGAACCCTCCCGTTGACAAGATAAGAGCACTGAGTCTTCTCCTGTAATGTTTTATGAGGCTGGAGAACACATAGCAAGAGATCTGAGACCATTCCTCCAAACAAAACCTCTTCATATGCTTCAGAGTCCTTGGTCCTCTCTTGTGGACTCTCCTCTTCAGCTTTTTAATGGGGTTCAGGTCAGGGGACTGGGATGGCCTTTGCAAAACTTTGATTCTATGGCCAGTGAACCATTTTTGTGTTGATTTTGAGGTATACTTTGGATCATTGTCCTGCTGGAAGATCCACCCATGACCCACTTTTAGCCTTCTGGCAGATGCAGCCAGATTTTGGTTATGATGTGTCCTACCAAGGGTCCCATATGTAGGGTCAACAGGAACTACAATTCCATACAGTCCACCAGAGGCTCCTCCACCACGTTGCAAGTGACGTGGACGTTGTCTCGTTTATTGCGCGACTGGCAATAAAGTTTATAAAAAGGTCAACACAGCCCCTCTCCCCAGTTCAGTTCAGTTTTGTGGTTCGCTCAATTCGCCAAGGCCTTCACTGGCTCGTCTCACCGCTCCGTGTGGCCTGCAAGCCCGGGGAAGAGCCCTCGCTCCACAAGAAAGCATCGGCCGTCCGAAACGCCGACCCAACTGAGCAAGGCGGGCTCATCTACCCCCGGCTATCGGCCACAGAGACGAGACGCAAGGAGGCATCGCGAGCACCCGGTGGTCAAGAAGAACCACTAAGCGGACCACACACCCACTGATCCTGCAGCAGAACACCGCTGGTGAGTCCCCGAGAGGCAAGCAGTCTGCACCAGGATCATGATGTGTATTTCGAGATAATGCGACCAGTTCCATTAATTACCCCTATCTATCGCAACCCTGCGAACTTGCAACCCCGACGACGGAAGAAACTATTCAAAGGACTTAACTCAAGTAAGGCTGTAACACTGGGCATAGCGTATTAGTTAGCAACCATGACATGTTTGTGATTGGATGTATCTAACTGCTATTGAATGGTTAATGTTTGTTACCATTTTTGGATGGCTCATATCGCATCCCTGCGCTTTGTTAGTTTTTAATATGCATCACATTTTTTTGATGGGCTCAAGCTATCCACTGCGCGTGTGTAGTTTTTAATATGCACACAAACACACGCGCACATAGCTTGTTGGACATTATAGTAGTGAATCGTGCTTTGCTCTGTTTGGTACTTTGTGTCCAGCTAAACTAGGTTACATTTCCTCCATTTTAGGTTGTGTTGTGTTGAACTGAGTCAGCCAATGCTAATCACAGGGATTCCCCCAAATGCCTTCACCTTTTAGCTGAATCATTTATATTAATTGGATATCAACTGAGTACATAATATTGTGATTTTGTTAAGATAATTATTAATGTGTAATTTTATTGATAATTCATTTAATCATTAATTGAAGTTGCCCATTTTTAGTTAGTATATTCTCTATTGAGAATAGTATATACAATTTTATAAGACTGATTTATTATACAAAAACTACACCAACAGTTGTATAAGGATGGTAGAGGCGTGTCCCCTACATTTCTGGCACTGCCCATGTGAGGACATCATTTTACTAATCATCAACACAGGGCTTTTGGAGAAAAAACAGTCCCACACATCACAGATCTACCGCCATACTTCATAGTGGAAATAAGGCTCTTTTCTGCGTAACTACGCCTCTTATAACGCCAAACCCACCTTTGGTATTTATTGCTAAAAAGCAAGTTTTGTCTAGTCTGACCATAGCACCCGGTTCCAATCTAAATTTAATAAACTCCAGGCGCTTACGTCTGTGGTATGATGACACCAAAGGCTTTCTTCTGGCAAGCCTTCTAAATGGCTTGTTGGCATAGAGGTGGCATCTAATTGTACTTTTGGAGACCCCAGGATGCAACCAACTTCTGCAATTCTCAAACTGTGATCCTTGGAAAAATTCTAGCCTCTCGAATCATCCTCCTCACTTTGCGAGAGGCAAACTACACTACACTCCTCTTCCAGGCAGGTTCATCACATCTCCAGTTGTTTTGAACTTATTAATTATTGCCTTAAAGAAGGAAATAGGCAATTTCAGACATAAAGCTATTTATATATAGCCATTGCCTGAGTTACTGTATGAAGGTCAACAACCTTTTGTCTCATTTAATTTTTGTGTTCTTTGATCTTCCCCAGGTTGATGGATGCATCCCAATAGTCTTCACTTCTCACTTATCAAGGAGGGGAGGAGACAAGTGGAGGAAAGGAGAAAACGAGGAGCCATAAAAAAAATTGGGACACTTTATCTGCAGATAATATCACAGATCTTACACATTAAATCTGCAAAATACCGTGTACGTTTCAAATACAAGTTGCAGGTACAGTATACAATGTACCTGACATTGTGGTTCATGTCAAGACACTAATTCATAGGTAATCAGAAACATTAAATCAAAGTAAACATGTCATAGTTTATACAGTCAGGTGTATAAGTATTTGGACAGTGACACAGTTTTTGTTGTTTTGGCTCTGTACTCCAGCACATTGGATTTGAAATGGAATAGTGAAATGGGAAGTTCAGAATGACCACGTAATAGTTCTTAAATGTGTGCTTTAAAAAAATACAATATGAATGGGAATATAATTATTTTTAATATACTAAAGTTTTTGTTTGTAACTGTTTCTAATATTGCCACGTTACATGTTTTTTTGAGAAAATATATATTTTCTTACAAAGATTTCTTTTTTTCTTTATAAAAATAATTTTACCTAAATTAAATATGCTGATAAACGACAGAGACAGTTGCCAATAATTCTGATGGGCACTCTCTGTCAGAGAGCTCCACTATGGACCCTTCAACCAATAAGGGACAAGCATTTCAACATTCTCACGAAAGCACACCTTCTGTCAATTGCGCATATCAGCGTATAAACCCACTTGTCTTGTTTATTCAGAGGGCTTTATCGTGGTGATAGAGATGGCACTGGGATCAGAAGCTTGCACTAATCATTTGTCTAGCCTGCTGCCTGTACTGTCCTTTCAATAGAAGCTTATGAGGATCAGTGGTCCCAGGAAAGGGGCTTGTTTTAGCCTGGATGAAAGCAGGTCTCTTCAGTTGCACTGAACCCCCAGGGAGGGTAGAGAGAGAGAGAGAGAGAGAGAGAGAGAGAGAGAGCACTGGACAGTCAAGAGATGTATGGAGAGGTGGGTTCAGGGTCACATGACCACTCTGGTAACACCTCAGGTCACGTCCGCCGCCACTGGCACGTCAAAGCGACGAGGTCGTATACACAAAACGTCCGGCACAAAAAGAGCGCCACAGAGCGCGGGCCGATACAGGCTGCACATTCAGTTCTGTTCAGAATTAGCTTTTTCTGTAACCCTGCCATGAATCTGGAAAATTTTTACTTAGCAAACAAAAGCTTTTTTCCCGCTTTATTTTTTGTGCACGTGTGGAGGGGTTGGGGGCTAGTACGGCTGGTGGTTGGGGGCTAGTATGGCTAGCGTAAGCCTCTTATGCAAATGCAGATTTATTGAGGAGCGGAGAATGTTCAGGGGCAGAGTCTGCCACGTGCACTCGGGGCGAACGGAGCTCCCTCCTCAGCGCGGTAATGGTCAGAAACGTGGAGCGGACCGGTTTAAGGCTAACTGGAGGGCACAGCGGGGACCATTACGCCACACTGACCGCGTGGCAGCTCCCCCTGAGGAGACGGGTCGACGCGCTACGCACTGCCACTTCACAGGAAACAGAAAAAGAGAAAAACTCAGAGAGAAAAAAAGCATTTTTCTGCTAGAATTTTCCCTACTGGAATTTAGGACACTGGGTAACGCTTTATATGAGTGGTCCTTGTACCCACAAGATGCTCCTATGCTACATTTCACCAAAGCTACTTTTTCACTAGAGTGCAGTGGCTGCCCTCTCATTGGTGATTTATAACCAGTTCAATGTAGGCATCCAATGAGTGGCTAATCACTGATCGATGGACCCGCCTCCATAAACCATGTGTGCTGTCATGGAAACACAATTCAAACTTCCAACTGCCATAATAAATTGTCTGGTTGGTTTGGGGGGCCTTGGTAGTAATTCCTCAGTACTGTTCACTTAAAAAATGTGGATTCTGAAATTAGACTGGACACTGGCGCATGTGTTCTTGGATGAGTCCTACAAGAAAAGGGCTACTTTAAATGGACTGAATATTAATTATAACCACCCGCGCCTCCCCCTTGCCCCATCTTGCCCTTTAAGGTTGAATAGAGACATAAATTCCACATAACTGGCCTTAATTGCACCCTCTCCACTGAAAGAGACATCATTATTTTTCTCCTGTATGACAGTAGATGCTCTATAATTACCACCTGCAACAACATCTGGAGCGCATCGGACCCAGACAGTGGTCGGCCAAGGGCAGCTCTGAGGCCTAGCGGTGCTTTTTTCCCACCAAGCCATCCAGGGATCGACCAAATCAGTGCATCCATCTGTCCCAGTGCGCAGCAGAGCAGCACTCAAACCCCCTCCCAGTCTGAGAGCCAGGGACTCGCAAACAAGAACTGGAAGCAGCCATTTTTAACCATGTATTCCTCCTGTCTGAAAAGATTACATAGGCTGTGTCCGAATCAGCACCCTTCCATACTATTGAGTAGGCTTGTTGAGTAGACAGGATGAGAATGTAGTTAAGTAGGCAAAATCTTCTCTAAATGTTGTATACTTAAAACCCCTGTGTGATATACTTACTTTCAGGGTTTCGCTGAGTATATTCGGAGAGCATACTTTTCAAGAAGTCGCATTAATATGACACGCAGCAACCCACTGGTTGACCGGGGGCCCATAACATCGACTCCAATGTATGCAAGCTTAGCTGTAGTCTGTGTTGTGAAAAAGCCTGTGTGAATGTGGCTGTGCTTGCAGACACTTGGGCATTTCAAACTGGGGTAGGAATTATACATTCTCAGGGCGACCTAAATTCTTGAATATCGAGGTGACACACAGCAGGTTCTACAATCTACAGCATCACAGAGCAGATTCCATATCTTCATAGAGAAAGTTTCATATCTTCACAGAGCAGGTTCCATAGCTCTACAAAACAGGTTCCATATCTTCATAGAGCAGGTTCCATATATTCACAAAACAGGTTCCATAAGTCAACAAAACAGGTTCCATATCTTCACAAAGCAGGCTCCATATCTTCACAGAGCAGGTTCCATAGCTCCACAGAACAGGTTCCGTGTCTTCATAGAGCAGGTTCCATAGCTCCACAGAACAGGTTCCATATCTGCATAGGGCAGTTTCCATATCTTCATAGAACAGGTTCTATATCTCCACATAACAGGTTCCATCACAAAGCAGGTTCCATAGCTCCACATAACAGGTTCCATATCTTCATAGAGCAGGTTCCATAGATCCACAGAACAGGGCCATATCTTCATAGAGCAGGTTCCATAGCTCCACAAAACAGGTTCCATATCTTCATAGAGCAGGTTCCATAGCTACACATAACAGGTTCCATATCTTCATAGAGCAGGTTCCATAGCTCCACAGAGCAAGATCCATATCATCACAGAGCAGGTTCCATAGCTCAACAAAACAGGTTCCATATCTTCATAGAGCAGGTTCCATGGCTCCAAAAAACAGGTTCTATATTTTCATAGAGCAGGTTCCATATCTTCATGAAGCAGGTCCATATCTTCATAGAGCAGGTACCATAGCTCCAAAAAACAGGTTCCATATTTTTATAGAGCAGGTTCTATATCTTCATGAAGCAGGTCCATATCTTCATAGAGCAGGTTCCATAGCTCCAAAAAACAGGTTCCATGTTTCAGAGGAGAAAAGAAGAGTGAAGGGCCTTGATGAAAGAAGTGTGAAGATGCGAGGCTCTCCACCTTAGAACACCTATTATTTACACGTACTGTGTATGAGAGAACAATGGGGACATGACAGAAAAGACTCATGCTTTTCCAGAAAAGCTCTGGACATGAGAACGTTCTCTACCGAGACGAGGGGCTTTCCGCCGACCAGACCGCCTGGAAAGGCGCGCGGCGTTGTTTAAAGGAACTCTCCGCAGGGCGCTCCAGGGGAGGCAAAGAATGGAAGGCGTCCAGCGCGGTGAAACCCGCCCCACCAGAACCCGCCGCTCCTCAAAAGAGCAAGAATGCAAAACCGCTTCCCGCCACATGCCCAGCCGCACAATGGAAACGTTTCTGAAAATAAACAGAAAGATGGCGGAGGGGGGGGTTCATAATGTAATTTACGTCGTCCGCCATTCTCATGTGTACAGATGCTAATATCTGGATGTTTTACAAACCAGATGAACAGCCCGGAGGACTGAGAAGAATGTTGCTCCTCTGATTTTTTTCTTTCTCTCTGTCTACCTCTCGCTCTCTCTCTCTCTCTCTCTCTCTCTCTCTCTCTGTTTCTCTGTCTCTAACGAGAGAGGTCTGGGGGGGGCTGGCAGCGCCTCAGGGCATTGGAGCATGTGTCCGCACGGAAGGGGATTTACAAATCTGAAATCACTCCCAGTGGCAGGCACCCGCACTCAGCCGTCAGGTCTGCAAAGGGCCACCAGGTGGGGGACACTCAAAGTCACAGTCCTTATCGTAGGGTTTCACTGATCAACTGCTTGGACAGGAATCCAATCGCACGCACATTCCATTAAAAAAACGTTGAAATGGGGTTTTTTTCCGAAACCCTCCAAGTTCACGCTCTTCCGACTGCCGAGTTCACCCCGCGAGTTACGTAAGCGCGCAGCACGTGGGACTGCAGGTCTGCATCGATTCCACCCGATGAAAAGCGGCCTTCGCCTGTCTTTATTTATCTGTGGACCAGTTAATAAAACAACGGAAATTAATGTGACTATCTTGTAGGGATCAGCGAGGAATTCTTTAATCGCTCAGGGAACTGAGATTTAACAAGCTATCTCTGCTCTCCGTGTTCCTGTTTGCCGTTCAGCGGAGAGACATCTGAGATCCTCTCTGGAGTTCACGCTAAACTCGGCTTCTTCCCCCCCCTCCATTTAATTACTCAGAAAAACAAGTCTCCCCGTCAGATGGCTGCAGCTAATGGAAAGCAGACTCCGATGCTTTGTGCATTGTGCCGAGCGGCAGAGCCTCCCTCAAACCGCTCGGCTGTAGCGTTCGCGGTCGCCCAAATGCAGAACAATGAGGCGTCGGAATGGGAGGGAGAGAGTGGCACAGGGGCACATTGACTGACCCCCCCCCCCATGTAAACATGCTTCACTTCGGACCAGGAAGGAACAAAAGTTTCTTTACACCTCAGGTACAGTGTGAACCTAAACATTTTTTAAATGGAACAGTGTCACCAGTTCTGAGTCTCAAAACAGTCCCTGGTAGAGGCCACATTACCCATCTGGGCTCCTATATGCGTTGTTACAGTTGAATTAACTCATTTGAATATTTTACTGTGCACTGAGAACCCCCCCCCCCCCTTCCCGTGTCAGCCTGGTCATAAATGGTGCTGTGCAGAATAAATATTAATAAATTTACCAAAAATGGTTAAAAAGCAAGAAGTGTACTTATGATTAATAAGCTTATATGCCTTCCGCAAATGTTTGCCGTTTTATATAATGCGTGAAATAAAGTACAGATTATCATGTTATTTTTCTTTTTGCAAACTATGTCTCCTCCTACAGGCTGGAGTGAGCACAGCACTGTGTTGACAGCCGATAATGTGCATGCATTATGAACGACCCTTCATGTTCTGGCATTTAAATTCAATTAAATTAACTTTTTCACCCACTGGCCAGAGGGCTAGTGGATTCTAAAAATCACCGCCCATTTTCAGCATTTTACCACATTACCTTTTACAATATAACACAACCTGGTTGGTTACCTGCCAAAGAGTAGATAATTTACCAGACACAATCAAAATTTTATAAGCATTTGGCTGGTGTTAATTTCATACCCTGCTGGCACTGTAAAACTCTTCGGGCCTGATTTACTAAGAACATTAGCATGTGCAAAACCTTTTAGCACATGCAAAGCCAATAACATGGCCAACTGGTCATGGTATTTCTTTTTGCACCAATCAGTGTTATTAGCTTTGCGTGCGCTAAATAGTTTTGCACATGCTACAAGTCGAGTAAATCAAAGTAAATCAGGCCCTTAATGTACAGACAGAGCCTGTGCATGCCGACAGTCTATGTTTGTGGTCCTGCGAGAGTAACCGGCCTTCCGGAGGCTCTCTGACCACCTCCCTCAAAGCTCTTTGTTTTCTCTGTCACGCCGGACAGCCTCGCACTGAAGACGTTTCCAATCCACACAAACCGCCACCTGACGCTACACCGTCAGGCCCAACCAAGTCACCGGCGGACTGACCTCACCAAGACGTGAGGAATTACAGGCTGTCAGTACCGGAGCACAGCGCACATGTTCAGAGGACTGGAGAGGGCGCCCAATTAAAATGCCTCACGCAATGAATCCGTGGCCTGAGATTCCGGAGCAGTTCCCTTCTTTGAAATGCGTTCATCCACAGCATACAGCATTCCTAACGGGTCACTGTTTCGTTTCGGCATCTCCCTCCATTCGGCTAGCATCCCCGTTTGTCAATAATCATTAAATTATTTCCACTCACGATTCATAAGGATTTCTCATCTTAATTCAAAGAGCCGTGCGTTATTTCTCTTACACCTTTTGCTTGCCTGTCAGAATCAGAAATCGATTTTATAATATTATATATAATAATATATTTCTTTTTTTTTTTAACAAGGATAACCGAATACCTGCCTGCAGGGAGCTTAAAGGGTTGTAGTGTCGTATAATGATTAGAAAACTGGGTTGCAACTCGAAGATTGTGGGTGCTGTTTTCAGATGGGGCTCTGCCATTATACCCATTATAAAAATCCTTATCCTGAATTACTTCAGTAAAATATACAGCTGTATAAATGGTTTATATGTAAAGAAAAATACAAACAAAATTAATATATATTTTTTAAGCGTAATCTGTGTAAGTCGCTCTGGATAACAGCATCTTATAAATGTAATGAGACTTCATAGAAGTAATCACGATTTAACTTACACTTTAGAAGATCTTCCCTATTCAAATTATTTTAAGCAACTGGTTCATGATTAAAACTGCGTTTCACTGAAGCAATTCTCAGACGTATTATCCTTGTAAAAAGGGATATATCATCCCTGATTAACATTGTTTTCTTGACTTATTTGAACATCACATCAAAATAAAGGAAATTTTAAAAAAACAATCAAAGCCAATATCCAACCAATATTGTTTCAGCTGAAACCTCCAGTGAAGTATGTCCTAATATTACTGATTAAAAAAATTATACATTAAACAAATTGGATTAAAAAAAAAGAAATTGACAGGAACTATTAAAAAAACGGTCAGCATTTATTTACTACACATATCTGAACAGAGATCTGTTAAACTACTGCGCTATGGCAGGTGAACCTGGAATTATACAGAACAGTTTAGATTGTGTTTGTCCAACTCACAGCATGCCCACAGACCTACAAAATAATATAATATTCAGCTATATTGTGGAACATGCCGTAGACAGAAATACATTTTATATGTACTTCGATATGTTTCATTTGTATAAAATAAAATAAAAAAACTTAAAGTAAAGATCCTTAATAATGAATTGTCAGGATTTCACAAGCCAATGGATGAATTAGTGGATTAGTCATTAAATCTGTGAGAGAAAGCACTGTGCATTTTGTAAGATCAATTCGGAAACTGATTATCTTGCAAAAAAAGAAAGAAAAGAGGGGCATTCACTTCACAAAGAACATGTCCACTGTTCCACCGGGGGGGCCTCGCGTTCTTGGGCCACTGTGACAGGTCAGCGCGAGGGTCACTCACCACGTCGCCCTGCCCCGTGTCCTTCCCCGAGGCGATGAGAAAGTAGTTCCAAGCCAGCAGCAGAAGAAGACTCAGCGGAATCATGTAGAGCTCGAAGTTCCACACAACCAGGACATAGAGCTGCGTTACAGAAAGGCAGACGCACAGTCAGGACCGTCTCCACGCTCCGCAGCAGCCAGCAGCCTCGTCTAATCAAATCAAAGGATGAAATCATACTAGCACATGCAACGGCTGTTAAAAGCTAATGTTAAACTAATATCAATAACGAGAACAGCACATCTCGTAAGGGCATAATCTTCAAGTAGCCAGTACAGTAAGGCCTGCGACACCGTTACTGACTTGGTGCCAGTGTCTAGCCATTCATATTTTTCATATATTCTCTTTCCCATGTATGTATTCAATGCCAGAGAAACACATGCACAGCTACTGTTATAATTGAAATCATAAAGCATTCAGAGAAATCATAACAGAAATGTGTCGCATCATGTTCCCCAGTCACGCGCGGCCCCTAATTACCAGCACATGTCAATGTAACTCCCTGAGTTTGTCTTATAACCTTTGACCTGTTGCACACGATTAAAAACAGAAAGGAACATCGTTGCGCCCCGCGCTCTGTTTGAGACGGTGTTTACGCACTGTATATCCTCTAAAATATATTATGTATGAATCAGTAGATAATCAAGGCTGAACAGAGTGTGCTCTCTTCGGTGTCGGCCGGCTCTAGCTGTGCCGATCGGTTTGCTGTTCCTTATGCAGCGCACGTATCTGCAGGAATGAGTCAGGTCAGGTGTGGGGGACCGGCGGGGTGTTGGTGGGGGAGGGATGGAGAGCCTCCCGCGCGCGGGCGGGCGGGACGGGACTAAGCGAGCCGATCTGTCCGAGGCAGATATCCGCCACCCTCGCGGCCGAGGGAATGGCGGGAGCCCGCCGGGCCGCGCGGGGCTTTAATTGGCTTCCCGCCGTCGGGCGCGGCGGCACTCCGTGCTGGGGGGAGATAACGTTCCGGCGGGTGGCTCTCCAAAGAGACCGCAATCCCCAAAATGCACCCCTGTCCCGCTTATTAACAACTCCTCTACCACTCATCCAAACACACACTACACTGACTGCTGAAGAGAAGAAACAAGGGTTTCTGTTAAATATGTGGCATGTGCCTGTGTATGCGTGTGCGTGTGTGTATGCGTGTGTGTGTGTGTGTGTGTGTGTGTGTGTGTGTGTGTGTGCGTGAGTGTGTGCGTGAGTGTGTGTGTGTGTGTGTGTGTGTGTGTGTGTGCGTGAGTGTGTGCTAGTGTGATTAATAATCCATCTTTTCTTGTTCTGATCCATTTGCCTTTAGAATTCCATCTGCATTTAAATGTGATGAAGAGGACACCAGGTAGTTAGGTATTCAACCTTTTTCTTTCACTTCATGGTTGACAAAAATTTTTTATAAGACGGGAATAAAGAAGTCTCATACAAATGGACAACTAATAAAATAGAAACAAAACAAATCGTTTTTTAATGCATTATACATATATACTTACGCATTTTTAAAAACATGCAAAAGTAGATACTAATTAAACCCATGAAATTACTAAGTGCGACTGGTATGTGGCCAAACGTTAAAGAGTACTGCTTTGCTATGTTTGTCCTTTTAAGATTTCCGGAGTGGAAACATTAGTATTAAAATGCATTACATGCTAAATTCCCCACTGTACACTAATTACCAGTCTACAGTCATTCATATTATGTTTCACCAATGACTAAAATAACCAGTAAATGTATGGTAAATATGAACCCCTTTCAAAATAAAAAAATAACTGATAAATTATATTAAAATATATAATTTTTCATATAAAAACATTGTAGTATTTTACCATGTATGTTAAATCAAGTTATCCATTTTTTTTTTTTTTTTTAAACAGTATGCAGTTAAATACTCTATAGTATAGTATCATAGGATTATGCCCTACAGATTAAATTGTATTGCAATTTGTGGGTAATATAATTTAATGCCATTCCATGCATTTCTTTAGTGAACATGCTCAAATTATTTTTGACTTAAATTCAATTAAGACCAATACATGTCTATTTCACACTATCACTGCTGCTACAACAATTAAGGAAAATAAGGATTGCCATCACCACCAATTATCATTATCATAAGTGTAAAACATTCAAAACTGTCTAACATGGTGGCTGATTTTAATGCAGGAAATCTCTGTTATTTTTGTAAGACTCAAGATATATTATTTAAATAATAATTACATGCATAACAAATATTTAGAAAGCAATATCACAAATTAATTCAATCACACGTTTGTCTGTCCTATTGTCCTATAGAACCACAAATCTCTACATAAAAACAGTGAAGAAGTCGTATAAGAAACTATGCCAAGAAATTTGCAAACAAAAGTTAACTTTTTGGCCAATATACAATCGTTTAATTTCAAAAGTCCACACTGTATATTGTGCGTGTGCCTATGTGTACACAAACAATCCAGAGTCATAAATAAAACATTAAATATGAATTAGAGAGAGTGTTTGCATAACGCTCCAAGATAAATATTTCAGTCTACAGTGTGTCCAGTCCCAGCTCCTGCCAAACCAGCCACAGCATAACAGGTTCCTATGAAATATTTTTAATAAAGCCTCATTCAGGGATATGGGGAATAATCTTCAATAATTCATCACTGTTTACAAATACAGGCATTAGCAGCCTAGAGCCTACCTGGCCACTTCAGGATCTTTGAAACTCGCCCCCACACACACACACACACACACACACACACACACTACCCTTTGGGCAGAATCACTGGTTTATACAAAGTATGTTCCCAAAACACCAAGTGTAGCCCCTCTCACGCTTATAGTTTTCCACTTGGGGGGGAAAAAAGCAATGTTTTTGACTATTAACGCGCCAGCAAAAATATATCCAGAAAAATTAAGTCGAAAGTTCATCTAGAGGCACAAAAAAAGTTTAAATTAAAGGAGAAAGTTTCAAGTTTAAAAGTGATTTAATTTGTTGTTTTGCCTCAATTGGCGGATATCAAACTCTCCGGGTTTTTCCTTTTAAAATAATGAGTTTCATACAAACACATTATGCTTACAATATAATATACATTTATAAAAAATATGTATAATTTGACCATTAAATTTGTGCACGCCAACTGCAATTAAATTTTAATTGGTGATAATTTAATTTATGCATTACAATGACCATAGTGGCTTAAGTACTGCTCAAACTCACATCTGTGCTGCTGTATGCTTTGACCAACTGAAAATCTCTTCCATTAGTGAATCTCTTTATCTTCATCTGTTCCTTGTGTATTTTTGCCCTGCCGGGGCCCCTCCCCTTTGCTCCCTGCAGGTTTTGTTATTCTCCGGGAGGGCCCTGGGCTGTGGGTGATTGACAGGTTTTAGAACCTGGGACCCCAGGCCTCCAGGTGTGACCCCTCAGAAGAGGACCCGCCCCCTCTGGGCAGCGAGAGAAAGAGAGATGCGACAGGAAGAAACGGTTCCAGACCAGAGAGCCTTTTGAAAACACGCACACGCACACGCACACGCTTTCCTGCGCCTTACATCGCGGGCAGGTTTTCCGTAACGTGGCCGAGATGTCGCACCCCGCCCCCCCTCCTCTTTTGGTGTCACTGCTCATTGTCCCACCTTACTGCACGCACCTATATCCATGTAACTGGCCATCCCTCTGTCCTGCATTGAAAACTGCACTTTCAAAAAGGACGTGTTTGTATCCAACACACTTTTTGTGCTTCTACTTTTGTGTTACTTTCAACACATTTTTTGTCAAAGTTACTATTTTTATGTTACTTTCAACACATTTTGTGTCAAATTACACAATGTATGCGTAAAACACCGAGACCTTTTCTTACACAGACTGTGTTAAAAAGTAACACAAAATGTGTTGTCCTTAAAACCTTAACTACACACGGAGGTGTGCTAAAATGACACGTTATGTGTTGTTTTTTAACACATCTGTGTTGAGTGAGTGTTAATCATTCAGTCCCTGAGACACCAGAAAAACTACAATGATTTATATCAGAAATGAAGCCTGTCAAACTGCCTTGAATGCAAAAAACGTTTGCATTATTTAAAAAAAGAATTGGTTGAGTTGATGTAAAAAAATAAACATATTTTTAAAATACTTTTTTACTTTAAAAAAGTAACTTTTCCAAAAAAAAAAAAAAGTTGCAGAAGAAAGCAAACCGTCTATGTGCAGTAAATGAACAGAGCTGGTATTCTGATGCTTTATTAACCTAAAGCACTGTCACTGACAATGAGTGACTGAGAACATTTTTTTGCCAATTTACAGAGAAAATGAGGTAAAGAGTATACATTCCTTTTTCCACCTGTCTCTCTGTGTCATATTTATTCATTTTAGTATTTACTGTTTCACTGATTTACTTATTTATCTGTTTCGGTTCTGTCTAATCCGACAGGACCGCCTCGGTAACGCTTCACGGATTCCTTTCTGGCCTAAAATCGGCTTAAACCTGTGGCAGCAAATGCTCAAGAACATATAAGGGACACACTCCGATTTAAATTAGGACGCTGCTTCATAATCTTTACTGTTAAAATATCTACTCAGTGGCCTGGAATACGCAATGTTCCATATTAATAATTATTATAGCATGTACACATAATCATTCACAAAGTCTATAAATAACTGAGTGGCGAATCCGATATAAATCACATAATTGCCAGTGTATGTGAAAATATAAACATGGCAATTGCAATGGCATTGTTACAACAACAGCAACAAGCTATTTGGCTATTCCTGACATGTTAAACCTAAGACATAAATAATAATTCCTTTAATTAATTTAAAAATCACATTTTATTGCAATAATTCACGTAAAATGAATGACCAAAAATATGGATGATACATATATTATATTTCTATATTTTATTGATGTTTTTAAAACTGTTATTATGTTGTTTTTCATTTAATGGGAAATAACTGATTATAAACAGTATAGTAATAGGCAGTACTCATTTTCTGAAACACAAGTGCCGAACTGATTTAATTGAATTATGAATAAACATTTACAACAGCACTTATGATTACGTCTGCTGCTACTGTTCATCATTTTGTTTGGGCTTACTAAATACTCAAACGCTTCCAGAAAAGTTGTCGGAGCACATACACACAAACTTAAGACACAAATTTAATTTTGGATGCAAATTAGAATTTTTAACTGGCACAGTGCAAAACTGAGGAACTGCTAATTTAATTTCGTAAATCATCTGTCGCGTTCCAAGCAACAATGAACACACAGTCTTTAGAAAAGCTCTCATAAAATAAGTCTACTCACATTGCCCAAGATATACTGCATGCCCGCGGATTGGTTGGTGCAGCAGTGACCCCTTCTGGTCATTTAGAGAACCTCAACCGGAGTTCGGCAAACACAGAATCACCGCCGCCTATGCACGCCGTCACATTCATCCCTTTCCAATTTAACTTGGAAATAAATATAATCCGCATGTGTGAATAACGTTAAATAATGCATCTGTATCGGCGCGATCATTAAAAAAGCGAAACCGCAGTGCGCCCTCTCGTCTGGTTTTCATTTCAGTGCTACCTCGTACCCATTCATTACTTTGTGTTGGTTATAAAAAGAAGCTGGGGCCGTGCCCCCGGTACAGGTCCCCACCTCTGCCCCGTGTGGGAACGAGCACCTGGGTTCATGGAGAGGTTCTCTTTGTACGAGAGCCGACGAGCAGCAGGGCTGCGCGGGACCCGCGGGTCAGCGTTTGAATGATGCATGTAAAAAGCCCTAGTTATTTCTCCCCTGAATCCGAACCTCGCCGAAGCCGATGGGTGCTCCGGTTTCCTGAGAAAGGAGAGGTCTCCTCGGCTGGCCTCTCCTGCTGATAAAACCCCTGCTTCGCTACAGATGAAAGCCTTCGTATCGTTATCCCCGCCCCACCCCCTTGCTGCCCCTCGCTCCCGAACAAAACCCTCTCTTCTCTCCTCTTGACTCTCCTCTCCCTACCCTGAGCCTGACGACAGGCAGCCTGTTTGCACCCGGTTCAGATAAAGTTACGGCAGATTTGTTTGGCGGTAAGAGGGGCGGGGCCCACGCTCCCGGGAGCGGCAACACCACTCCGGTTGATTGGGTCGCGCAGGTAAACTCGCTGCCGGCGAACAGAAATGCATGTCGCCGGCCGTACCCATCCAGGCCTGTTCTCCGGGGGAAATCTGGGATATTTAGCATTTTTAATAAAACATGACCCCATTACATTTGTACTCTGAAACCTATTGAAGACTGTATAGATGGAAGTGTTTGTTCATAAATGCACGCATATTTTTTATTTTTTTTACAGGTCACCCTTGTATACGTTTGAATGTGTGTTCCACTTTTTTTTCACTGAAACTTCCCCCACAAATCCAATAAATGTTTTTTACTCTGAAACCATTCTTTACTAGTTACTCAGTCCGCCATTACTTTTTCTCATTCCCTATATTTTAAATAAAATCTTCCAATCTGGCCACCCTGAGAGGAAAATCCCTTGCGGTGGCCAGGTGCACAGATGCGTGGATAAAGAGGAGTTTTAATGCAGCACGACTGTCAGCACAGTCATGAGTGCTGCTAACCTGCTTACGTCAGACGTCAGAAAGTTCAATTTTGGCTTTCTATATTCACAGGGACCTTCATTTCAGCGTTTTGCAAATGCATTTATACAGAGTGACAGTTTATACAGATAAAATCCATTTATACAACTGGATATTTTACAGTAGCAATTCAGGTTAAGTACTTTGCTCAAGGGTACAACGGCGACGGTGCCTCAACCGGAGATCGAACCACACAACCTTATACTACACCGTCACTGCAAACGCACAGGACAACGTGCACACTCGGACAGAGGACTCATTTAAAAGGCAAAAAATTTCTACAAAGGTGTTTTCGTTAATTGCGGAGATAGTTAAAATGTGAAAATGTGAAAAGTGCTTATAATGGCAAAGTAAGCGGTGGAAGCAGGCCAAATTCAAAAACAGCAGAGCTGAGCCTCTCACTTATTCACCGGGGTCACAATGATCGGCGTGTCTTCGGTGTGTTGGAAAGTTATAATAATATCCACAGGATCGCTGCACTTTAAAATCCTGTCAGATGTGCTGGAGGCATTTCCTTAGCCAAGTTTTGAGGGCTACCTTCCCCGCAATGAAAACTTTTATTCATAAATCAGTTCTTTTTCCTGTAACTTAAACAAGTAAATGTATCTGATTAATTTATATATTGCCTCGGGCCTAGTTTAAGAGGCCAGATATTTTTAAGTTAAATAATTAGATTTTTTTTCTTTAAAAAGTAAAAATATGAGTGCAGACTGGTTCCACCAATAGGCATATTTTGTGGGGGTGGGGGGGGGGTTCATGTTTCTGTGCCTTTTGAGGGTAGACCATTCAGCTCATGCACAATTAGACTCACAGTTTGAGTGACAGACCCTTTGGATGCAAGCTCCTCCCTAACCATCAAGCAATTCTACCCCCTATACATTTTATATGGTCTCCCCTTCTTTGGTCTCATTGCTGAAACCTCCACTATTTGGAAAAAAACATACAGGCGTGCACTCTCCTCCAAAGCACGTGACATCAGCCGCCAATTCTTATCGCGCCAAAGTTTGCAAGTCGGACTCTCTGGGTGAGGCTACAGCCAGTTTTGCATCACCACGTGCGGTAACCATGTCCGAGATCAGTGCCCGGACGAGCCTCCCTAGCCAGCTCTCTCCTATACAGTCTTAAATTAAATCTACACTGCTGGTTCAACCTATTCCGTATCTTACGCAAGAGATAGGGAATACACAGACGCGCCACGGACGACGTAATCACAGTCACAGGGGCACTGCATTTTCTCCGTCAATATCTCATCTGCGCGATTCCGTAATCCACATGACCCGCAGAAAATAGCTGTCAAAACATTCCCCTCAGAGCCCATGCCCTTTTCGAGCTCTTGAGCTTATGTTTTCTCTTTAAGATGGAAAATGGAGGGGGAGAAAAAAAACTCAGTGGAGCAAATGAAACAGATCACCCCTATTCATCACCAGACTAAGAGCACGGGTCACTTAAAGTCCAGACGGCTCCGAGGCATGCTGCAAAAATGAAGCTTGAAATTAACTGGAGAATATGGACGAAGAGCCTCGGAACGTGCAAATTAAGTGCGCTGCTATGAAGGAAGATCATTAGACACGGCGAGCCTTTCTCAATCACCCCTGTGAGGGCTGTCAGCTCGACGTGCTCCCACAGTACGTTTAAACCAGGTACTCGCCTCTGGTTACAGCGCCTCCCCTGAGAATGCAGCATCCGCACGATACACGGCAAAACATCCCGTGTAAAATCAACTGTGATAGATCACTTCTAACTCTATATTTCCCCTGTAGGACCACTCGCACAAACACTGTTTAGCTTTGATTTATCACTTGGAATTTCACTCTGCAGAACATCACCACTCTGATACAATTAAGTGAAGCTCTCCGAGTTCAATAATTACAATTTTCAACTAAGGGGTATTCTTTCTCACGTGTGCACGAGGAGTCACGTGTACACTGTACACTTCATAATGCGATGATAAGACGGGAAGCCTTCAGCAGGTAACTATTTTTGGCAGTGCAGTTTAAAATTGCAAGAGGATGGGCAGTAACCTCGACTGGAAGCTGTTATTTTAAAAAAGGGCCACTTAGCTGTAAGAAAATAAAGGGATCAAACAAAGACGCTTAGGCACAGGAAACATTCACGGAATTGCTCTATGAACACGGGCCAAAAATGAGAACAGATCCACAGAATCTCCGTACCAAAACACCGCCCATCCCCCACCCATCTCCCACTGCCCCCCCCTCCGACCTGTGCTCGTTCCGACACCGCACAGACACAGAAATATGCGCTATATCAAATGTTAATGCTAAATGCCGGAGCACTTCGAGCACCCGGAGATGCGGGGGCCAAGCTAACAGACAGGTCCAACAGCAATTTATGCAGAATCGCACCGAAGATTTTAACTTTGTCTTGTAGTACATCCCTGTGACTTGGGAACCTGAGAAAGGGCGTCCTTTCTGTGACAGCTCAGTTGTCCAATTATGCATTTTTTTTTTTTATATATAATATCTGCTGGCAGAATAGGGGCTTTTCAAATGTCAGCAGGCATAGAAAGAAAGAAGAAGAGAAGCAAAAAGACAGAGAGAGAAAGAAAGAGAGAAACAGAGACTGGAGCGGCGACTATTAATTAAGGCTTGTGTAGAATCTCCTCTGGAACCAGTGCAACACTGTCTGTGCCATTTCAAGCCCCAGTTTTACAAGTGCAAACCTGACATCTTAAGTACAGATAAGACCAGCTTTTTTTCTATCTTCCATGCTAATAGTACACCGTTTCCTCCTGGGATGTTGCTAACACAGCATTCAGACCCCGCTGTCTTCGACCCTCTCCTCCACATTGCCATCAATCACACCACAGCATGGAAAAGAGAACATAAGAATACATAACGATGAGAACAGGCCATTCAGCCCGTCTGGATTCGCCCTTTACCTGAAGACTAGAGAGTATCCGGCACTGCGTCAAGCCAGGACCTGTTCCACGCATTGACGACTCTCTGTGTAAAATAATACAGGTATGTCGTGATAACAGAATGAAATGTACCTTTTTACCACCCCTTATGGCCCCTGTTTCCTCTGCTTACAGAGCGCTTTTGTCGTTCACCTCCACCCTATATAGCATCTACAGCCCAGCATGCTAACTGAAAGCTACTTCTGTTATAAAAGGAGTAGCATAAATCTGCCACTGTCCCTCCTGCCAGCTGGTATCTTAGCTATTTGTCAGTCACCAGCAGGACTTGGAATGGGCTATGTGAACATGTCACAAACTGACGCTAACCCTAACCCTAACCCTTAACCTCGCAGTCACACCACCCTAACCCTAACCCTTACCCTAACATACGCATCTCCAAAGGGCTTATACACCAGGCACTACCATTCACACGACAGACAAAACAGGTCTCTCTGAAGTTAGAGAAAATAGGCCAGCCAGTGCGACCTTTCCTTTCCTAAGAGGCTCGCAAACAGGCGGGAAAACTCGCAAAATTACCAATCAGGCCCAGTGGTGTATTTTATTCACAGCCCACATGTTGCCCTGCATTACGGGACCTGTCCATAAGCATCAACTACCAGTGATGGGGAGTCGTAAACTACATGTAATTAAACTAGTAGTTTAACTACATTTTGCAGTAGCGTGCTGGTAGTTCAACTTCATTCATATTTGCATAGTGATTCAAGTAGTTAAATTATTTTTTTGCCATTTTTTGTGTAGTTAACTACTGAAACTACAACTTGCAATTTTGTCCTTGTGAAAAGCCCAGATGGGATTGTTTTGTTTAGGACAGGTTTAGGTCTCAGGGATATTCCAGGAAGCTGGATTATCAGATCACCTGTGAAAAATATTTGGCTATAGTTTTTAATGTTTTTAATCTGAATTTGTAAAACTAAACTTGAATATATTAGGTGTCAATGAGTCATAAGTATTGATTATTGTTATTTATTAACAAATGTTCAGAGCTATTTTAGAAGTTACCTGGCTAACTGAGTAATCCTGCTTGGTGCAATACCCCCACCTGGACTCTAGTTTCTGGAAGGCAGGTTCAGAATTGTATACAATTGTATACAAAACCAAAGCTGACATTCCTTGCACTTTCCCATGAATAGTGGGGTATTTTATTTTTTGGGTTTATGTATGACCTGTGAACAAGTGGGCACTTTTTGCAATAAACTCGATTGAGTGGCATTTTTTGCTGGCATGTGACTTTTTTGTATTATATTTTGTTGTAAATTCATATCACATGTACATTGTCAATTTCATCAGTAGTTTTCACTACTTTTTCTAAGTAGCTTTAGTTAACCAAACTAGATTTCTCCCTAGTGTAGCTTTGCTGTAGTTCAACTTCTTCCAGTGTGAAGTAATTGGTAGCTTGCAAAGCTATGCTTTCAAAGTAGCTTCCCCAACACTGTCAACCACACTCCCAACCACAACCGTTTAGACCACAACGCAAATGCTGATCAGGGATCTGTTTCTAAAAAAACAATTTATATAAAAAGTATTCAAGATGAATCTCTAAAAAAAGCAACAAGAAAATCAAGCATTTTAATGTATCTTAGTCAATACTGTGTTTCTTTCCTTGAAAAAATTTTATCTGTGTAAATTTTAGGACGTTCAGGGATTTCTAAAAAGCATCAACCACAAACTCCTGATGTCCACACTGGCTGAGATGGGCATCTCTGGAACTGCTCTCTCTCTGAAATCTTATCTCACAGATAGATCCTACTGGAGGGGCTCTGTCTCTGCACCTCATCCACTTTTTACAGGAGTTCCGCAGGGATCTGTACTGGGTCCTCTGCTGTTCTCCATTTACACTAAGTCTCTTAGTTTGGTTATTAATTCACATGGCTTCTCTTACCATAGTTATGATGATGACACAACTCTTCCTTCTTTCCCTCCCTCTACCCCACAGGTTAAAGTGAGAATATCTGCTTGCCTGGCTGACATCTCTGTGTGGATATTTAGCCATCACCTGAAGTTGCTACTGTACAACATCAGGAGGATTCGGCCGTACATGACCACCTACTCCACCCAGCTTCTTCACCAGACCATGGTCACCTCACGTCTGGACTACTGCAACTCCCTTCTCGCAAGCCTACCAGCCTACGCCATTCTTCCCCGACAACTGGTCCAGAACGCGGCTGCTCGGCTTGTGTTCAACCTCCCGAAGTTCTCACATGTCACCCCCCTGCTGAGGTCACTCCACTGGCTGCCGGTCGCAGCCAGGATCAGGTTCAAAATTCTGACTCTGGCCTACACTGCAGCCAAAAGGTCAGGCCCCTCCTACCAACAGGATTTAATCCAGCACTACGCTCCTGCTCGACCACTTCCCTCTGCTGCTGCAGGGCGACTTGCACTTCCCTCCCTCCGTGTTAACGGCTCGCGCTCGTCCCGACTGTGGAGCTTTTCCACCCTATCTCCACAGTGGTGGAACAAACTCCCCACTCCGCTGCACTCAGCTCAAACACTGTCTGTTTTCTGTTGTGGTCTGAAAACGCACTTGTTCAGACTCCACCTCGACTAAACTACCTATCTAGGGCCAACTCTATAGTACTTTTATTTATTTAAATTTTTATTATTATTTATTTTATTTCTTTTAACTTGTGTTTTTTACTATTTTATAGTTCAGAATGTATAGCTGACGGTGTACTATATTCTATGTTCATTACTAGGGATAGCTCCTACTTTATGAGAAAGTTATGCTTTGTCAGATCTGTTTGTAGTGGCGTCAATGACCTTCAATATGCACTTATTGTACGTCGCTTTGGATAAAAGCGTCTGCCAAATAATTTAAATGTAATGTAACGTATGGGAACCCTGATCGGGCCTTCTCAGAGAACACCACAGGCGTGGATAAGATTTGGGGGGGTGAGATTTGGAGGAGAGGATGTCGGGGAAGCCTGAGACTGACCCCATGACCCCATGAGCCGACAGGAGAAGGCAAACCCTCACCAGGAAGGCACAGATGCTCCTCTGGGGAGACTCCCACTCCAGGCAGCTGTTGATGTAGTAACCGCCATTGAGGAGGACCAGGATACAACGCTTCATCCGGTTAAAGTTCTGCCGCAGGAGCTGCGCAGGGAGAACACGGACAGACAGACGGACACGGCATTCAGATTGTGCAGACACAAAGATAACAAACCATAAGAAACAGGTGGACAGACAGACAGACAGACAGGGCACTGAGATGAGCAGACACAAATACAACCAAACACAGACCGACAGGCAGGGCATTCTGACAGAGTGGACACAAAGATAAAACACAGGACTTGGCAAACAGACATACTTTGAGATGTAGCAGACACACAGACAACCGTTTATAGGAAGCATGCAGACAAATAGAGAGGCAGACAGACAGGACATTTTCGATAGAGAGGCAGACAGACAGGACATTTTCGACAGCGTATACACATAGACAAGAGATTAGAAGCCAACAGACAGACAGGGCCTCCCTGACAGAAATGGAACATGCTGCAATATACTGTAAATATGTGGACCTTTTTGAAAATCTAACGATACATATATTTCACCGTGGTGTGTTTCCATTCAAATATTTTGCGCCATCTGAATGCAGCAATAATTTGCATATTTGTCTATAAATCGTGAAGTGTCGCAATGTCTATGCATTTTATTCCAATATACAAACCCCCATTCTAAAAAAGTTGGGACAGTGTAAAATGCACATAAAAGCAGAAAGCAGTGATTTGTGAATTCTTTTTTAGATATATTTAATTGAAAACAGTACAAAGAAAAGATATTTAATGTTTTACCTTATCAACTTTATAGATTTTTGTAAATATACGCTAATTCCGAATTTGATGCCAGCAACACATTCCAAAAAAGTTGGGACAGGGGCAAAAAAAGACTGGAAAGTTCGAAAAACACCTGTTTGGAACATTCCACAGGTAAACAGGTGATGCTATCATGACTGAGTATAAAAGGACAGGTCATTTGAACCGGGTACTCAACAGGCAATCAACAGGGAGTCAAACAATTTAAGACCAATATGTGCGGAGGAACTACTGTATGACATGACAGTGCGGTCCAAATCCCTGGTCCTTGTCTATCCGTAAGTGAGTAAGTAGAGAAGAGCGCCAGGGCTGTCAGCAGGACGGAGGCCCGGTGCGGAACGTCTGTTTTAGCCGCAGGGCTCATTGTGGCGGGTCTGATCAGGGGCCGGCCCCTGTGATTCAGCCCTTTGTTAGCGAGGCGGGACAATGAGTCGCGCAGCGGCGGAGTTACAGAGAGCTGGCAGCACGACGTTTCTATTCAGCGCCCGGAGAAGGGCCTGAGACACTCCGTCACAGGGGCGCACACACACGCATACATACACACGCACGCACACACACACACATCATGCACATATACACACACACACAACACATGCGCAAGGCTCGCAAACACACATACACACATGTACGCACACACACACACATACACACCAAATACACCCAGTGCACACACCACAAAAAACACAGACAGGAAGGCAGACAAATAACCATTTTTAAAGAGATATCTATTTTCCCCAATATCCAGAATCAATGTCTTTATTCACATGATTGTATGTTTGGATAAGTTGTGTTGAAATTCTGAGGGATCTGCAGCATCTACAGAGTGCAAATGGACCCAATTTGACCAAGATCTCTGCTATGCAGGGGCACCTCACAACATATAATTATGCATGTTTCATGAGTTTCAAGAATTATACCAGAACACTTATTATTTCTCAGGAGTTACTAGGACACGTTCAATATTACCTGTTTAGAAACTTTGGGATCCTCTTCAATGTACTTTTGTTCTATTGGTACTAAGGTTCTCAGGCCAGCTTTCATCTGTGGAAAAATAAACTGGTCTGCTACAGTTCCACAAGCAATGCAAAAATGTGTTAATACAGGGAAAATGTAGGGCAATGTTTTCAATCTCACAGATCACTAAAATAAAATTTAAAAATACACATACACACACACACACACACACACACACAGACAGGATTCGCACAGTTCTGGTAAGTAATAAACACAAGCAGGGCACATGACCGGGGGTATTATATGGAATGGGAGGGAGGGAGGACCAAAAGGACCAAAGCTGGTTGATGGTATTAAAATATACATATAAGACAAGACTTACAGAATTAAAGATCACGTCTGTTTCCAGGAAGATGACCCCTTTGGTCGGCCCTGTCAGCTCCTTGTTCTTCAAGGCATATGCTTTCCGCTCTCCATTTTGGATCTGCGGGAAAGAGAACACGACAGTCGCCTATCTCCAAAAGCCCTGCTCAATACACTCCCTCTCTGACCTTTGACCTCCCCCAGCTGCATAATTTGACAGAGGGTCTGAGACAACTATCTCTGACAAGTACCTGCTCATACTAGAGGGCAACTGTCAGAGAGAGGTGATCGAGGCACGATTTTCAGCTTTATTTAGTCTCCCTCTTTTCCTGTCCCTCCCTCCCACAATTCATATCAAAGTCTTTATTGCACGACATTTAAAATACAATATACCAAAGCATATTGATTGTAATAGACCTTTATATTTCTTGTCTCTTTTTTTCTTAGACAAATGTCTCAAATGCATTATCTCATTGCTATGTTTTAAAAATAGATACAGTATGACAACAGAACAATGCGAACAGGTGAAAAAAAACAATATGAATATAAAATAGTATAAATTCAAAAACTTTTCTATAATTGAAAAGTTTTCTAACTTAGAAATGTTTTTTTTTACCAAAGAGGAAAGACTTTGGAATGGGCAAAAACTCACTGGTGGAAACTCACTCTTAATAAGGGGATGGCCACTTTTCCCAGGAAGTCGGCACTTCTGTCTCTGTCTTCGTCGTAAACTGTGACCTCCAGCACCGCGTGGATGTCTTTCACGTTACTGCTCCATGGAAGTGTCACAGGGGCGAAGAGACAGGCGGTGAAGGGGCTACTCTTGACTAAAAATAAACATCTCTAGAAACTACATTCATGCGTTAAACCTTATTACGCGTTACCAGTTTTTTTTATCGTGAAAAGGGGGCTATTAATTTGCTTTTTAATGATATCGGAAAACTAACTGCCTGGGGAGCTCATTGAGAGACATTGAGTGTATTCTTAAAGATGAGTGCTAGGACATATGAGCTGCTACACTGTCATCGTTTCTCAAAGAAGTTTCCGGTTTTGGAACCAGCTCATTGGGAAATAAAGAAACTCAGCAGGAGGACACGAGCTGTCACTTTTTCACATTTATATTTTTGCTGCTGTTATTTCTAAACCGAATCAATCAGAGCGGGTAGAGTCAGGTATAATAGGAAATATAATAGGTTATGACAATGCTTTTCCCACACGAAATTAACATTTTAATATTTCGCTCGCTGTAATTACTGGATGAGACAACTCATGTCACAATACAATAACGTGTCACAAATACGGTAATTAATAAATGCTCACACATTATCACACATGCCATAGTAATGGTTAAAACACCATTGAGGGAATGCAGGAAAAAATGTAGACTTTGTGTCTTCTACCTGCTGAATTTATATATTTAGTGTGAAGTTACTCAAACTAAGAAAGCAAAGAAACATATCAATCAATGTACAAATGTGATAATGTGGGAAGGCTGGTCTCATTTGCATCTTTTTTCAACCAGCCGATAATACCTGTCCTACTTTACTGAGCACTGCCCGTATGTGAATAATCTGTTGCAAATATTATGTTACAAACTACTATTTAGCACGTGCAAAACACTGATGTTTCTGTTGGAAAAACATTCAAAAGTCTCGCTGTGTGAGACAGAGCAAGAGTCTGTGTGTGTGTGTACGTGTGTGTGTATGACAGAAAGAAAGAGTGTGTGTGTCTATGCGTGTGTGCGTGTGCGCGCGTGCACGTGACTGTCTCCAGCTACAGGAGGACTCACAAGGTGAAGACCTTGTTCCACTCGGGGTTGAGGTTCTTGTAGACGGTGTGTGTCTGCAGACGGTCGTTGCTCAGCTCCAACACACAGAAGGGGTCACTTTTCCCTAGGAGAGAGGAGAGGGGTGGGAGGGGCAAGAGCTGTCAATCAGCAGTCCCCTTATCTTCATATTTACAGACTTTACTTTGATGAACAGGAACAGGAAATAAGAGTAGTAACTGCACGCATTACTGCATACAGCCACGCAGCGAGGGAGGAAGTACGATCGTCTACATCACAGACAGGACACATGCGGTTCCCGCAGCGCTAATCAACAAGCTTTCGTATTTTTATTTTGCTGGGCAGCGTCGCAGCCGGGCAGTGTCCAGGCCGTCCGATGTCCCGTAACACAAGTGCCGGAAGAGGCATGAACAGGACACGTTAACAGGCAAACTGCAAAAACAGACAAATGACTGTAGGGCGTCCATTTATCCGCTCCACACTGAAGGAGCTGCAGAAGAAAGAGGAGGCGGGGTTGGGGATTCTACATTTGCATAAACGCGGGCAGGGTTTTTTATATATTACACTATTTTCTCTTAAAAACTGCCATGGTACCCTGAAGAAATGCATTTAACTTGAATTGCTTAAAATATATTATCCAGCTGCATGAATATGTAAAAAGTTACTCTGTATGAGGGCTTCTTAAAAATTATATAATCTAAATTATGTACAAGTATATACATAGTTCTAGTATGCATACGCATTTCTCTCATTAGTATTGTTATTAATTAATTCTGCGATTAATATTTAATAAAATGTTTTTCATTTGTACAGGGAACAGCAACACTGGCATGTCAACTTAGGTGAACATAAATGGTGCGATCGCCCCTTCTTATACCTCCAAACTACAGCCACAAAAAGAAGGTAAAGTAATGAATGTACATGAAAAATATGTTTAAATGTTCAGCAGTGCCACCGCTGCCCATAAAACCATTACCAACATAGATTTACCTTCAAATTTACAATGACTTTGTGCAGGCTAGACAGACAGACACACACACACACATGCACAGTCACACACAAAAAAGGTACAAAAACCTTTAAATGGAAGGTGCTATTGTTATACCACTGTCTTGCGTGTGAACAGCATAACACACTGTTATTGATTCCCATAAGTTTCCCAAAATGTTATGGCAAGAGCGGGACATTTCATTGGCAGACAAAATAAATGTCACGGCGATCACTTGAAAGCCACTGCTGTCGACGCTTTATGTCCTCCTCTGAGAAATATTGATTAGGTAGCACACAAGAGAATAACGTGCATAGTTCAAAGCTGCCAAGGCTTACATACATATGTAGAATGACATGCATACTCAAATCAAGCAGGTACATTCCATGTACACTACATTACATTTGCAGTACATGACAATCATCAATAAAAAATCAGCAAAAATAGCATGTTCATTACTTTAAACATGTGTATTACTTTTTAAAAATACCACATTTTATATATATATATATATATATATATATACTGTATATAAAATTGGCATATGGACGACGGGGACTGGCTGTTATTACTGAAGATCAGTAACTTTAGCATATAAACTCCATTCTTATTAGCTCCATTCTGTAAACATAAAATCCAAACATGTATTATTATTATTATTATTATTATTATTATCATTAATTGTTAAACACAGATGAAGCATTGAGGTATTGAGATGAAGATTAGCTACTCCAGATAAATGCCTCAATGCATTGTTTTGAGGGGAAATAGAGAAAGCGAGAGAGCTCTCCTGTGCTTCAATGTGAGAATGTGAGCTCTTTATTAAAAAGGCGCGGCGCTGTCGGGCCGTAACCTTGGTCCCCGACACCTCTCCGGCCGGCCAATGGGAGCGCGGCGCGCTCTAAAGGGCTTTGTCTCCCTGTCACCGCAGCAGGCGGGCGAGGGCGAGGGCGCGGGCGGTGGAGGAGTGTGAAATCAGAGATCGCCATGCGGGCCGTTCCCCTGGGAACAGCGGTCCGCACGGGGGGTCAAAGCCACAGGCAGAGCCGCGTGAGAGGGTGTGATTCGGGGGAATGGCCTGCTAGTGAACACGTCTTAATTTGAGCGAGAAGACAAGTGAACAGACCTCCCAAAATCACGCCTTTCTGATTTTTTTAGGCTTTTTCCTGCCCGTCTGTTTTTCAAAAGCTTGACAGTCTGCTCGCTATCCCCTACCCCTCCAGCCCAACCCGCGCCACAGTCAGATAGAGGTGTGCTTCGTACATGTGCTTTCATAAAACGGCAGTTTTGGAGGACAGAAAAAATCCCAAGAATCATCTATACTTTGAGAATGTCCTCATTGGGCTTAATTAATTGTTGATCTACAATGAAGCCCTCGTACAGTCGATGATATTCAGACGATCCCCCACGTCGCAGGACCAAGGCCACGCCCCTTCTAAGCCCCAGGCCCCCTTAGCCTAAACACACCAAATAATTTTTTAAATCCCGCCATTAACCAACCCCATCCTGTCCCGCGCGGGCCCCTTCACACCGACCGACGGTTTGAAACGAAAATAAGAAAGAACAAAGGAAAAGGTTCTCCAATAAAATGGCGTCTCCCAGGGCTTCAAACCGTTCTCACTCCAAAAAACTCCACTCGTTCTGAAGCAGAGCGAAATGCCGTCGGATCTGTGGTGGGTAAACGCAAGTTTGTCACTGAACTCATCACAAAAATGGGTGGGGGGTGCGGGTGAGGTTCCCTGCAGTTCCCTCAGTGCTTTTATATATTTTGGCAGTACACATTCATGGGGGTGAAGTAGCTTACGAAGTAAAGAGAAAATGGAGACCGTGCCTTTAAGAAACCTTTGTTACTTTTACCTGTGACATCAGCTGCCATCAGACCCTCTGCTCCAATGACCTTCACCTGAACCATCCCCACATCCTTGAAGTTGTAAAAGGACCGCAGTATGCTCTGTGGAAGAGAGAGAGAGAGAGAGAGAGAGAGAGAGAGAGAGAGAGAGAGAACATCTTCCGTTTCTGCAAACAGAAGGATTTGGACTCACACACGTTCACGCACCCACTCACAATAGCATTACATTACAGGCATTCAGCAGACACTCTTATCCAGAGCGACTTACACAACTTTTTAGCATTTTTTACATATTATCCATTTATACAGCTGTATATATACTGAATCGATTCAGGTTAAGTACCTTGCTCAAGGGTACAACGGCACTATCCTACCTGGGAATCGTACCTGCAACTTTTCGGTTACAAGGCCAGTTCCTTAACCTGTTACACTACACTGTGTTTACTACACTGGAATAGTGGCAGGGATACACATTAATTTACTTAATAGCAACAAACACAATGGACACGGATGGACTTCACATACAGTTTCCAGGTGCACGTGCAGTATTAGCCTTAGGCATTCCTTTAAACAGTGCATCTCTGAGGGCACTGTAAACGCCACACCCACCATTACCGCCATTACCACGGCAACTCGAAGAGGTGTCTCTGTCCTGCTGCCACTTTACAATTTCAGCGTTAAACTTTCAGTGGCATTCAGCACATGCTGGTTAAAGCGGCGTACTGGTACTCCATATCCAGCATGTCCCCGAATGCCGTTATCAGTGTACCCCTCACTCCTCACTCCACACCCTTCTCCGTACAGCCTCTCCTCACCCTTACGGGAAAATTATATATTGCAGTATATTGTAAATATATCCAAATTATCTTCACAATAGATTTAAAATATACTGCAGTATATTACATTTCCATGCATCCTCTCTCTCTCCACTGTTACCATGTGGCTGTTTCATCCCAACCTCCATCCGCGATATAGGCTAACGCTACCACACCGGCTGTTACCACGTGGCTGTTTCATCATGATATAGGCTAACGCTACCACACCGGCTGTTACCACGTGGCTGTTTCATCATGATATAGGCTAACGCTACCACACCGGCTGTTACCACGTGGCTGTTTCATCATGATATAGGCTAACGCTACCACACCGGCTGTTACCACGTGGCTGTTTCATCATGATATAGGCTAACGCTACCACACCGGCTGTTACCACGTGGCTGTTTCATCATGATATCGGCTAACGCTACCACACTGGCTGCAACATAGCAACAACATTAGAACACATTGTATTTCGTCACAGAAAACACTCTGGAAGCAGGCTGAGAACGGAAACGGATCGTAAATGCAAACGTGAAGCACTCCTACGCGATCGAGGCCCTCATATCTGCCAAATATGCCGTACAACAGGCACAGCTCCTCGTTCTATCGGCTTGAAAGCATAGGCAATTGGATTTCTTGGAAAAATCTAAATATCTTGTTCACTTTCGTCCTCGTAGTCATATTTATGAGCGCTAATTCGCTAAAAACAACTACTGTAGCCAAGCCTGGATTTATCATGCCAGTGACGTCATCGCATACGTAAATCAAGATGGCGGCGCTCTGACCAAGCAAAAAGTAAAAAGCTGGTTAAAAAATGCAAGTTATTTGACTATTTAGATTGGTTTTTAAATACGGTAGATAAGGTGAAAATATCTACTGCATATGCTGAACCAGATACACTTCAGGAATTACAGTGCATTTCTGTTGTGTTATTCAGTATACACACCCACATACAAAGGCTCATTATCATACACACACACACACACACACTCACACACACACACACACAAATATAGATTGTACTGCCTTATCGCTGTCAGTATTCAAGACCTCATGTACACATGTGGTGTGTGAACACAAAGCAGAGATGTGAGCCACTGTCTCTTTAAAGCCCTAAAAATGCAGTCCCATCAATTTATTTTCCTCTCTGGCACCAGCTCTCTCACATACCCAGAGGAGTGATTATAATTTGAATTTTTCAACTCGGAGCCGCAGACTTAATTCGCTTGAAACTCTAAGATCCTGGCACATGCAACATTATCATCAGGTAACCACAGAAGAAGAGAAGCGGGAGTGGGTGGAAGAAGGGAAATTAAAATAAAAAAAGTTGAATAGGTGATTTCTCAGGAGACATCTTGTTATTTATGCTTATTTGGGCCCGGCCTGAAAACGGAGCTGGTTGCTGTAGGCAGAGCTTTTCCAGGGCGGTTTTGGAGGAAAGTGGGGGGGGGGGGTGGTCCTGATATACGGAGCCGACGCCTCAGTCCTCTCATTAGACAGGCAGTGGGACTGAAATGCTCTGGAGATCAGGCCCCCTTATTTCTTTAATGAAAGCCCGCAGAGTATGATTCCAAAGCGGCGTCCTTGCTCCCCCCCTTCCACCGCCCCGGGTCCTCCCTCCGCGGGGGTCGCCCTGCCTGTCAGGGGAGAGGAGTTTGGCACTGTACGGGTGGGGGGGGGGGGGGCACTGGGGGCTGGAATGGGGGGAGGGAGGAGTCGACCAGGCCCCAGCGCGGATTGACAGCCTGTCACCGTGACGTCTCATTCGTACGCGCACCGGAGCAAATGAATGTCACGGAGCTGAGCAGCTCGACACGGCTGTCACAACGCCACCGCTCACCTTTTCTCCAGGCCCTGAATGGCATTTCACTGTCCCTGTCATAGCCTTCCGCCGGTCACTCGGGGAGGGGCCCTTACATTCACTGAGTGAAATGTCATAATGAGAAACGGAATGCTAACAGCTTTAGCCACACTCCTCTCTTCTCCAACCTCTATCCTCACCTCCACACTCCTCTCTTCTCCAGCCTCTATCCTCACCTCCACACTCCTCTCTTCTCCAGCCTCTATCCTCACCTCCACACTCTTCCCTTCTCCAGCCTCTATGCCTCTATCCTCACCTCCACACTCTTCCCTTCTCCAGCCTCTATGCCTCTATCCTCACCTCCACAACTCCAACCTGGAGTGTCCCAAACATGTAACAGTTTTAGTAAATATTTCATTGTATAAATGTATACCATATTAAAAAAGTAAGTTTTGTAAACACTGGCTAAGCATGTGTACAACGTATATAATTTGCAGCACATATTGATAATAATGAATGACATACAGAGCCAATGTCAGGCCACACTGAAGCGTGCCATTGGCCCGTTTTTATTTCTCACTGCAGGGATGTGGAGCTGAGTGGTGATGCTCAGCCTGGTAGTATCAGAGATGACAATAAGACATATTTACCTTTTAATGTTATATATTAGTTATTCCCCGGCCCTGCCGGCGATAACGGGGAGCGAGCGTGTTGATGCGCGCGCGAGTCCCGCAGCCTCCCGCGGGAGCCTGATCCCGCACAGATAGCGGAGGAAGGAAGAGCCGCTACGACGCTAATCTGTCGGAGGAGCACTCCGCGGCATTAGCACCAGCCACTTCATTATTATCTGCTGGAGCCGATAAGGTACATCTTTATTAAAGTCAGTCACTGAAAGGGCGTCGGCCCGGGGAAGAGGAACATGCTAATAATGGCGGCAAATTAATGTTGCGCCCCCCCCTCCCCAAAAAAACAAGTCGGATGGTTTGGCCCCGAGACTGAATGGCGAATGCGAGGGGGGCCGTGGGGGGGGGCCGTGGTCTCGCGGAGAAAAAACCAGGGAGGGAACGGGGAGGCGAGTGGGGGGGTGAACGTCTATCCTCTACAGCCGGGGAAATGGCCTGGAGAGGTGTGAGGAGAAATAGCTTTTTCTTTCATTACCCACAAGCCCCCTCGCCCTCATTGCGGTGGGCGCGGACGCGTGCGGCCCCAGTCCCGGTCCAAGAGCTCCCCTCTCCGAGAGTCTGGCGCCACTGCAGCCGAGAGAGAGGCTCCGTTTTCCCCGCAGCCAATCGACGGCCCGCTCACATATGTAGGTCAAGTGTCCGACACTCGGCCTTGGGAGAACATCGCACCGTAAAGAGACTGCCGATCAGACAGTACAGTTTTCCCATTACTGCAGAGACCAAACTGACACACGTACACACGCACGCGCATACACACACGCACACACGCACACGCACCCAGATAACAAAGTGTATACCGAGTATGACAATGAAATATTCACCCAATCAGAAGACTCAAAATTTTCTGTTTTCATTTGCACTTACAAAGGGCCGAAGCTCTTAAATGTATTCTAGCCTGTGACGGTTCTAACTGCCTGTTAATTGTAAATTACATTGCTTGTTTATTTGCGAGTTATGGGCAGTGCGATGCAACAGATGCTGAGCTGTGAGTGGCATGTGACGGACTCTTTTGTTTAACTGAGCACCTCCCAGCTCCAGTGCTGTCATTATCTACCAGAGAAAGAGAGACTGACAATGCACTGAAAGCGCTGTTCTGTCTGTTCCTGATGGCTCCTGGCGCTGGCAGGTGAAGGGTTAAGGCCTTAAAGACACAGAGGAGGCTGTGGGTATTGTGCTGTGCACAGGGGCCCGGGGGCCCCCGAGGGCCAAAGGGCTCCTCATTGTGACACTGTGATCCTTTCAGGAGCAAGACAAGGGCATTGAGCGCCCAGTGATGTTCAAGAGGGCCTGTTAGGATCACCACTTTATCTCCTCTCTCGTTTATTCTCCTCCACTCCCCTTCCCTCTCTTCTCTGCCTCCTCCTCCCATCTTTTCTCCGCTCCTCTTTCCCTCCTATCTTTCTCCTCTAATCTCATTTTCCCTGTCTCGTCTATTCAATTCTACTCACCTTCCCTCTCCCCTCCTCTTCCCTCTCTCTAAAGGACAGCTTTCTCCAGCTCCCTGCAGCCCAGGCTTGCTGGATCCAGTAGACGCCGAGAGGGACCAAACCCCTTTTTAAAAAAGGGGCGCTGCCAGCCCACGGGGTCCGTGCCAGCCGCTGGGCCAATCGGTTACCCCCTCCCTTTTCTTGCCTGCCCTCTTTCCACGTGAGCCCGGAGCGGGGTATCAATAATGCAAAGCCTCTATCACTTTCCACACAGCACGTAATTTCCATGAGGCACCACTAGGGGGCAGTGTGGAAACTAGGCACATTAACAGTGGCTTCAATACAGGAATCTCCTGTATAGCTGTATCTGATCTTAACAACAGATCCCATGGCATGATTTCAGACTTTTAACTGTCTCATTCTCAGAAAAGGAAAATTCATGCAGTGTACGTGATCATACACGCTTTCGTGCCGTTTCCACCCAAACAAATTTACCATCGTATGTGTATGACAACTTCATGAGCTGAACAACCGTCCCAAGCATATCACCCACATTCATTTCAAACTTTGTGGAGATTATGTGGACGTCACGTCACGTCTCGCCGTGGGGTGGGTGGGGGGGGTGGACACAGGCGACGGCGCTCTGATACTCACGTATCGGCGGAGGATCTCGCGGCGCTCCAGGGGGTCGTCCAGGATGTTGACTGACAGGTCGGAGATGGAGACGGCAGCGGAAGCAGTGAGGGTGACCAGCAGCACCAGAGTGCCCTTGTCCTCCTCCAAAGGCAGATCCAGCTTGTGGGTTCGTTCCTTACTCATACCGGACAACTGCAACAGGGACCTGAAACACACACAAACATGTACTCATGCATACACAAACATGTACACACATCTACTGTATATACACACGTACACAAACACACACATACACCAACATGCACACACACAAACACAAAAACACGTACACAAACGTGGACGCACCAACGTCGTTGAGACATCGTTTATAATGCCCCGCACCCGGGTAATCACTTCCTCCGCTAGAACCATAAAGCCATGCCGAGGTGAAAAACCGCCGTTCGAACAGAACCGCGCCACCGGTCGCCGACACACGCCGCTCTCGAACCCCGCCACCACCGTTTGTCACGGCGGCAGAGCTCCACCCGATAGCGGGTACTGATTTACGGAGCCATCCTTCAGGAACTGGCACACTTCCTGTTGGGCTGATGATCTACATCCTGCGCAGATAAGGGGGGAGCGGAGATGCGGAAATCGATGTCAGGGCCGCACTGCCGCGGGCCTCTGCCATAGACCGGTAGACAGGCGATAACTCTCAAATCTCACACAGCGCGGTAACGCTGCATGTCAGTTCTGCTGCATTTTGAGCAGAGGGCGTCGGCTGGAGGAACTGAAATTCAGAGCTGTCTGAGGAAGAAATACAGCAACGAACTACATGGCTTAGTCCGAATCAGAGCCCTATCTACTGTGTCCTGTTTACTATGTTCTAGCATACTGTATACTGCTTACTGTATAATGTTGACATGCAGTATGCAAAGAAATATCCTCCATACTATTATCAGCATTATTAAGAACACTTGATTTTCAGAACTGTCGTGTACTTAACTGGCAGTACTTAAATTTAAAAAGTATACTCGATTGGCATACTGAATAGTAGGCAAGTGCGCTGATTTGGCCCAAGACTCTGGCTGTGTCTCTCAAAACACATATTTCCATGCTCCGAGCACGTATCCATGTTGGAGTGTGAGTCCAAACCGAAGTATGGTAGTACGGAGCACGGATAAAGTACCCGTATGCATACTCTGTTTGTCCAAAGTTTTAAGTATGCATCGATGCATACTCTAGCCGGGAAAAATCCCATAATTCCTTTAGAGAAAAAGGTTAAGAACAAAAATGTCTCTAGTAATGGCTGACGACAGTGGCGAGATCTAGCTCAACAATTTTGCTAACTTTGGATATCTTTGTAGATATGTAAATTGCAATTCAATTTGTGAGCTATTAAATGACATAACGTAGCTAGTTATCTTGGTGCCAGATAATAACAGCGTTATAATAAACACAGCGATACTAAAACATAAATATTATTATGTCACGCCCCCCTGCTCTGCTTGCCCTTTCCTGTTTCTCTTTTCTTTCAGCAGGTTAGCGTGGCTGTGGAGTGGGGGCGTGGCCCTTGAGAGGCAGCACCTGGAGCCTGGGTTGCTCGTTCTTAAATACAGCTCAAGTGCCAAAGGATCTCTCTCACTTATCCTGTCGGACAGACGGTTACTTTGTTCTGCACCTTCAACACTGCTTACGATCGCAGCCATCACCTTGCTAACACACTGATATCTCACATCCCATAGTATTTGTGAGTATTTATTTAAAATGAATAAATAATTGTTATCCCTAGAAGTCTGTTGTGGTGGGTCGCATTTTCCTGTTGCCGACTGATAACGAGCGATCGTAACAATTAAATATCTGAAGTCCCATATGATCCAACTTACTTGCTAGCTGGATATCAACCCAGACAGCGACGCACTTCGTAACGTTATATAACACCCCCAGTAGCCTACAGCCAGCTGTGTGATCTGGGAACTTACAAATACAGTAACGTAAATGTATACAGTACTCCAACATGTACGAATATCGTATTGTCATTTAACGTTAGATGTCATGTTATGCCAGTCGCCTACCACACGCTAACTTGTTGCCCAGTTTTGTGTCGTTATTGAGACACTTTCTGTGTACTTTAAGCAGCCAAACAAGAGCAAGACTGTTAACGTAATGCAGACGAATCAATTTCTTTTCAAAATGGTTTCGGTTATGGGGGAGGATAAATGTTGCTGTGCTCAGGGCATATACCTAAACTGACCTGTCATATCTGGCCAACAAATTATACGCATGTTTAATTGGTCAGTTAAACCCTTAAAAAAATGAACCGCAGTATTACTGCAGTTTTATGAAGTACAAGTGCAGTTCTGTGCAGTAGTACTGCATATTGAAAACGTTTACTTGTACGTGTAGTACTACTGCAGTTTTACTGTGTCCAACTTACTGCACGTGTAGCTACTGCAGCACTAAAAACCGCAGCATTACTACAGCAGATGTGCAGTGAGTGGTCTAGTGCAAAACTGCATCAGCAAACCAAGACACACCCCCTTTACAGTAAAGGGTCAAAGGCACTACCTTTGATTGTTTCAATGCTGTCAGTCCATTCATATCTGGATGGCAGATATGCCATCAGCCAAGTTACGCCTGGGACGTACATACACAACACTGAGAGTTTGGCGCTCTACAGTCACGCTACACGACGAAGGCTCATCTGTGAGCGAGGAGACGCCCAGAGCCACCCTGTCCCCAGTCACCTGCCGATGAAGTCGTCCCGCTTTCCGGCGTCTTTGTCCCAGACGGTGATCTCCAGCTCGCCGCCGTTCTCCTCGTACAGGTGGAAGTCAAACTGCTCCCTCCACTGGGGGTTCAGGGTCTTAGGCATCGTCTGGGGAGCACGAGGAAGTGGGCGGTTCAGGTGACATGGGTCACGTGACCACGTGGTACTGTGTCCCCACGTCATATTTTAACATTTCCCACCGCCTCAATGAGCCGCTGTTGTGTGCTGACCACCGTGCAACATGGAGCCAAGATGAAGGTTCGCGATTAAAGGCAGGCACTTCACTAGCAATGGCAAGGCGATGCAAGAAGCTGCATTCCCTTGGCAAAGCACAGTGCCTGGCTTTGTACTTCAATCTGCAAATACTGGACTCTTTCACATTACTTCTAAACAAGCTCATTACAGCTCATTCGCTTATTACAGTGCAAAATATAAGGTAATTTGCATACTTGCATTTTTTATTAAGTAAAGTGAACTATACTTTACTCTTGTTTGTAATAACAGTCCGACAATGTGTGAAGATGATGACATCGTCGATGTGGCTTTAATCTGGATGAGTGTCTTTATGTAAATAAATTAGAAAAAAAGTTTGGTTTCTCTTGATAATAACAGCTTTTTTGAAAAAGAATAATTGGTAACATGATAAACAGTGAAGTGAGAGTAGCCATGGTGACAGTAGCAGCAGCAGTAACTGGGGCAACGGCAGCGGTACCTTGCTCTTGTACTTCTGGTGGTCCAGGCGGAACTTGACGTAGGGGTCGCTCAGCCCGTTGGTGTCCATGGGTGTGAGGTTGCGGCCCTCGATGAGGCTGATGCTCACAATGCCCCTCCACAGCTGGGACTTCTTGTTAACCTCTAACATCCTGAGATTCTGCTGCTGCTGCAGGATACACACACACACACACAGTCAGAGTCACAGGCACATAAACACACACACACACACACAGTCAGAGTCACAGGCACATAAACACACACACACACACAGTCAGAGTCACAGGCACATAAACACACACACACACACACAGTCAGAGTCACAGGCACATAAACACACACACACACACAGTCAGAGTCACAGGCACATAAACACACAGTCAGAGTCACAGGCACATAAACACACACACACACACACACACACAGTCAGAGTCACAGGCACATAAACACACACACACACACAGTCAGAGTCACAGGCACATAAACACACACACACACACAGTCAGAGTCACAGGCACATAAACACACACACACACACACCACACACACAGTCAGAGTCACAGGCACATAAACACACACACACACACACACACACAGTCAGAGTCACAGGCACATAAACACACACAGTCAGAGTCACAGGCACATAAACACACACACACACACAGTCAAGAGTCACAGGCGCACACATACACACACACACACACACACACACACAGTCAGAGTCACAGGCACATAAACACACACACAGTCAGAGTCACAGGCACATAAACACACACACACACACACACACACACCAGACACACAGTCAGAGTCACAGGCACATAAACACACACAGTCACAAAGTCACACAGACATAAACACGGTCCCTCACACACACATAAACATAAATATACACACAGACACAGAGCAACAACAAAACAAAAACACACACACATATTTGCACAGTCACAGGGTAACATATACACATACACAGAGTCACATTTAAGGCAAAGCCACATTTAAGTACAAGCACAATCACATGTTCCTTCCAATAGTACCATGACACAAAGCACAAGGTGTAGAGGCATAGTACAAAAGAATGGCTTAAACACAAGGACAGTGTCACAGAATGGCCCAGCCAAAGCCCAGAAAAATCCCATTGAAAATCACACACGCACACGCACTCACACTCACACGCACACACACACGCACTCACACTCACACACACACACACACACACACACACACTCACTCACTCACACTTTTTATTATTTATTAAGTTTATTATGTTTTAACATGCTTTGCTAAGCAGAAATAAATCTCAACTATATAATTAACAATTTGATAACCAAACGACTGCATCTTCTCAGATATGAAGGCATTTGTAATTTATTTGCTCAAAAGACATTTTGAACAGCTTTCAAAGATACAAGGGTTACTGCATTACCGTCGACAGAGAAACAAATGAATTTGATTGAGTTTGAGACGCCACGTAGCACAAAGTTAATCTTTCACCTCTGCAGACGACAGAGTGCTTATTCATTTAAGTTAGACTCTGTACTTATTTATCTTACAAAAAGCAAGTCCTCCTTCCCGTTTATAAAACTGATTTGCATTTCTCTGCTTAAAATTATGTCCATTGGCCTTTGAACGAACTCGTCTCGTAATGTGATGCTTTGATCTTGAGCTAGGCCCAGATCCATATTCTTAAGACATTACACAAAGCGAGAGGCTGACTACAGCATAACAAGCATATTTTCTAATGAAACCATGCTCACATCATTACTCCGTATGTAAAGCACATGTAAAAACGCTACTTTTATGGGGATAAATCACTTGAAAGAGCTTGTCCTTTTGTTGTTGCAGCGGATGACCTTTCAAAACTTCAAAAGACTTTGATTTGAATAAAAAAAACTGGTGGACTGACATTGCTTTAGGAAAAGATAACGACTCAATTATGAACACACATAAATCGCGATGTGTGTTTTTGAGCTCCCCAAGTTCAAAGAAAGTGCATTTGAGGTTGGTTGTGTGTGTGTGCATGTGTGTGTGTATATATGTGTGTGTGCTTTGTGTGTGTGTGTGCATGTATATGTGCGTGTGTATATGTGTGTGTGCATGTATATGTGTGTGTGTATATGTGTGTGTGTGTGTGCTTTGTGTGTGTGTGCATTTGCATGTGTGAGCGCTGGGGAGGGGGAACATTCGGAGGGCAAATATAATTTTTAAATGCATATTCTGAGCCCAGATATGATCTTTTTTTCCATTTGTACTGTGTTGTACGCATCGAGCTCACCAGGCACGGGGCTCGATTAAAGAAAGACGTTCAAAAATAAACACGCCGTGCGCAGACGTGCGGTTAGCTAAGAGGCTTTTCAGCCTCTCCATTCAGTCCCCTTTCACACCCCCGACCGGGGCGAGTGTGGAGCTTCAAAGCGCAGCGGGGAGCCTGTCCTCTACTGGGGGGCGCGTCGCTTTCACGCAACATCTTACTAAACAAGCTACATTACAGCCCTACAGAGAAACTTACAGAAGAACTCAATGTAATGACAGGCCCACCCGCGCAGACGTCACCAAATGACCTTCTCCCAAATGGTCAATGCTGCTCTAAGGCCGCTCATCGAATGTGGAAATGTACGCAGGAATCATGTAGCAACGAGAAGAGCTACCTCTGGGCGAACAATCAGAGACTACGGTCTGTTCATCGCCGAACAGTACAAGCGCAATCGCAAATATGCAGTCTACTGTTAGGATTGGCGCCATAGGTAAATATACAGACAAGAAACCAGGAATATTGACAAGACTGCCCATCTCTGTTATATAGGGATTCCAATGGCACACTGGATGTAACGTGCATTTGGCGAGTTACACAGTCTATAGCAGATTTTAGATTTGTGTCCTCTCTCGATCATGAACAGACATTACAGAACTAACCACTGTGGGAGGCCACTATGGCTGGATTTGAGATTTTCATTAAATTATATGGTTATTTAACATATTCAGAGGTAATGCTTGAAACTGTTTGGTTTTCAAATGGACACACTGAATCCCGTTCTAAAAATGACGGGTGTGATCCGCAATGCAGCAATGCGAAATGAGTAGGGTCTGATGCCCGAACCTTAGCATTCAGTAAACAGAAAGCAGACGTCCCTGAAGGGTGGAGATGAGATGTGAAGGACTCGCTAGGCAGGATAATAAGAGGAGGTGCACCGCCACATTCTGGTGACTGGGAAAACCTAGGCTGCGTCCCAATATTCTTCACTCCCCTTCCTCCATTCCCCCACTACCACTCATCTCCGACCCGGAAGTATGCAAAACTGCTTGAACGTTTCGAGTACAAATATTTGCATTTACAGTATACAATGTACCAGACATTGCGGAATTGCATCGAGTCATCAATTAATATGTAACCATTAATACATTACGACGCTCTTTCTATCCAGAACACAACACTTCTTATTCATTTACATTTATATATTCATACAGAATATATGAATACTGAAGCAATTCAGGTTAAGTACCTTGCTCAAGGGTACAACGGCAGTGTCCTACCTGGGAATCGAACCTGCAACCTTTCGGTTACAAATCCAGCTCCTTAACCATTATACTACACTGCCACTCCATACATAATTAAGATGAAATCAGCAACATTAGATTAAAACACAAAGATCCATTTCCGGGGCACGCAGGAGAGGAGGTGGTAGTGGAGGAAAGGAGGGTGCATTTTTCGAGTATTGGAACGTACCCCTACATCCTCTGTGGGTGACAGTTTGAGGTCGGAGGTCAATCAGCAGGTGGGAGGATTCAATTCCCAGAGGCCCACTCTATGTGAAATGCTTACATTTGATGTGAAACTTTCTTCCTTCCTTTGTCTCTAGCCCATTGTTGTGATACAAACTGCCAACGAATATAGCGGGAATCAAATATCTGACACCACTCAGTTACCCAAACACAGCTACTTCAAACAAACATGCTTTTTGACAAAGTTCTATCTAGTGGCAATCTGATTGGTGGAGCAGAACGAGGGCTGTGTTCTCTGATTCGTCAGCTGCGCAATACCAGGGGGTATATTCCTGAAAATGGCATACTCCTGGTTGTATCCAGTTCTGAAGACTCCATCGAACAGATGTACCACAATCATCCTGCACTCAATACAATGATACCCGAAGAATTCCCACTTTCAATAAATATAATCAAATTTGAGTTTTTATAATACAAGGATCACGTTCATTTTGACCACTCAGGCACGTCATTCATTGGGTGTTACACGGTACGATGAAATGCAGGCTTACAGATTACACATATTTGATGCAACACGTCGCATTCCGAAAAAAAAAAATAATCATAACAAAAAGTGAACACAGTGAAGCATGAAAGTGCAAAAGTGATGCGTCGGCATACAGATGAATCCCACCAATCACTGTTATGATTGCTCACTGCTTGATCACGCAATGGGATGTAGCGGCATACTGTGTCATACAGTACACTGCAGCTACTAGAAATGAGGGCGAAACCTGAAATGTAAGTGAAGCTCACTGAGGATGACCGTATGACTTATGACCGTATGACGGATGACCGTATGACCAACACAAGCTGAAGGCACAGAGTGAGGACTAAAGCTGAATTTATACTTTGTCGCACGACCCTTTCGACAAGTGTCGAATGACGAAAATGACGTATTTCCAACTGAAAAAGTGTCGCTCGACACTTTTTATCAGTGTCGCGCACCTCTAGAATGTTGTTATGTCGCAGATAACGTCATACTTTGTCGCGCAGTCTGATTGGACAGCCAGATAGGGCGCCTAAATTAATCGTCATGGATACGTTTTAAATGTTCTTCCACCTCCGCAATTTCTATAATTTCACAGAGCGCTGCCAAGTAGCCTATTAGAAATGTAAACGGTCAGAGGTTCCCCTTCATTTTTGTCGGTCGACACTTGTCGAAAGGGGCGTGCAACAAAGTATAAATCAGGCTTTAGGGGGAGAGCCAGGTTCGACTCTTGACAGCACACAGGGGAAAGCACACACTGCGTATTACCTTACTGGATCGTTTCCAGCTCCTTCTGAAAAGCATAGTCTGTGAACAAGACAAAGCAGTTTGCAGTAATCGTTACTGGAAGGAGGGGAAAGGTCAGAGATGGGGTCAAAGGTCAGGCCAATCTCACACAGCCTCTTTTAACAGCACCCAGGAACCAACCAACACTAAGGAACATGCATGCTTACACACACATATCTATAGACCAAGACATTTTACTTTTACCTTTTTTACTTTTATCCAAATAATCCATTATTTTTTAACAGTTATGTTAGAGTCTGCTGATTTTCATCTTTCCACCTTAACATCAGCGACCGATTCAGAGCCCAGAAAGCAGGTGACTGAGTTAGCCGTGTAATCATCTGCTTTAACTGATCAGCCGCTGTGCTACTCAAGTGCTGAGTAGCTGTTAACCCTCAAATTAAAGCTGACAGTCTGCACTTCAACCTCATTGTCACTGTATCCTTTCAAACTCAAAGTGCTAGAGTACAGAACCAAAATAGCAAAAAATGTGTCACTGTCCAATTAATTATGGTGCTCACTGTATATTACTAAAAATAAAAGTAACACTTTATATTAAATGGTACGTTATACTTATATATCAGGAGTCTGACTTCACACCACAGATGTACACATCCGATATCTTGATTTTATTTACAGAACATAAAGGTGAAATGAACAAGGATCATAGAATTAAGGCAACATTCCTAATTTGCTGTGTGGGCTTTTTACCACTAGATGGGGTGAGAGAACAACAATTCCAGTCATATTTTTCAGTCCACAGGATTCAAGGCTTGACTTGATGTACCTGCATTGATTGTGCTGTTAACTGTTATCTTCAAAGAGACAATGCAACAGAAAATGCCTTGAAACACACAAAACTAGTCTACTTTGTTTGTCGGACTAAACCGGAACATACTCTCCAAAATAAAAACAGAAATAAAGTAGGGGAAATAAATTTAAAAAATTATAGAAGATGATCCAATCAATCAGAATGTTTAACTGCAGAACACTTGGGGTTTATTGATGGATTTTGCACTAACCATCTGCACCTCAGCTAGCTATTTATTTCACCATTTATTTTTACTGGGGCCTGTGTCGTATATGTACTGCTTCTGGGGTTATGATAACACAAACACCCCATGTCCAGTTTATGTCAGTGTGATAGATAGTGTGCTAGGAAGTGCAGGAACCCCTATTGCTGATGCAATACACACATCATGAAGGTCAGATGTTGCGTCACCCGTTATTGACCCTGATTGATTCTTGAGGACAAAAACTACATTTCCTACCATACCCAGAGATTCTGATCATTGGACTCATACAAATAGAAAGGCAGGAATTCTAAAAAGACAATCTCAATATACACATCACATTTGATAAATTAGGAGAAGTTCTTAGGGGAAACATTAGCATTCAGCTAATGAAGGACGGCGTCTATCTGGAGCTCACAACCTACAAGGGATTGTTAGAAACACGGCAAAGGTTCAGGTAAGGGGTACAGTTAGGCTTGGTCAATCTAAGAGGACACTGGCTGGATTGTGTAGGCTACAGGGATCTGAATGTCACTGTATGACCGGACTCACTGTCGCTACGTAAGGCCTCCAGCGATGGGTTTTGAGCCCTGTTCTCTGTGGGGGAACACAGTTAGATACAACACCTTACAGGAGCATTCATTACACAGGATTGTATGTCTCAAGTAATGACACTACTAACTTGGTATCATCACTGCTGTTTGCCAAACCTATTTTTACACACTTTTATGTTTGCCTAACCTATTTCTACACGCTTAAGAGCATAAATGTATTGGTGGGATTTTGCAGATTCAGCCTAAGTATTTGCGCGCGTTATCATTTCAGACTTTGTGGGTAGAACTAAGAGTCATTATGCAAATTACTCCAGCTGCAAACAGCCATATTTAAACGAGAGATTTTTCATGTTTGGAATGGTTATACTGTAAGAAAACGGTTAAAACACTGGCAGCAATGTTGCCGTTTTTTATGGCATTTTTATTTTATTTTTTTTACAGTGTAGGACTTTTACACTGAACAAGCTGGCGGTTTATGACAAACTGTTTCACTGGATGTCTCTTGGTTTCTGCCGGGAGTTACAGATGTTTGTCACGACTGAAATTGTAGTAACTCTTCATACTAGCACTAAGCCTACTCACGCTGTTACTGTCACACAAAATCATATTTCCTTGTGATCATGGTTTTTTATTATGATAAAAGATTTTATTTGCTTTGTTATTCACTGTTTGTTGTTAATATACATTGCACTGCTTGTTTGATTCAAATACTAGTTACTCTTGTATTATGTAATACGGTTTGCTTCATGATTACAAAATGTATTCTTAAAGTTTGTGATGTATGTATTCACAAAGCGTTATATTTTGAGCGTTAGCTAGAATGGGCCAGTTAATCAGCCCCAATTGTTACGCAAGGATTCAGAACGTTCAGTTATGGATATTACAAACACACCCATATGTGTCTTGCTACAATGACAGCCGTCATCTTATTGATTCTGTGTCTTTTAAGACCTGCTTTCTATTTGTACTAAAATGCACCCGCAAAGACCTCTCTAAAACTTCCTTTCGGGCTTAGTAAATCACTTTACACGTGCTAAAGTAATCTATTTGCATGACCTCCTCCTACAATTTCGTGAAATAACGTAGGGACGTCCAATTTAGCAAATTCATTCAGGCTAATGCGCACAAATGAGAAATCAACATATCTTTCCATTTTAGCCCACGCAATCCTCTTTACACCTCGTTAGTTGATCACCTCGGACAGTTTTTTTGTGGGTGGTAACAGTTTTACACGTGCTTTTGAACACACAAACATTTAGTACATCGACCCCTAAATGTATAATGTAAAGCTGGCATGGTCATACACATACTTTGACGCATTTCTTCATTAAAGATGCCACCAGGGCCCTAGCATCTTTTGTGCCGCATTTTTTGATTGGCCCACACTCCGCACTCTCAGCCCTCTGGGGAGCTGAGGTCAGATCAGGTCAGAGGGAGCCCCCTGACCCCTCACCTTTGATATATAGAACCGCCAACGAAGCCCAGGAGCGAGCCAATCACAGGACAGACAAGGGGATGAGTGGGAGAGACCTGAGGGGAGTTGTACTTACGGTCTCTCTAAAGTTCTCATCTTTTGGGGTCAGGGTGACGGCCAGCTCCAAGGTCCCCAGAAAATGGTCGGGGTAGTGGGGGTCTTTCAGGTCCAGCGTCACGTCCACGGTCCTGCATCAGTACCGCACGGTCAGAAAACGGTCAACAATTCCTCCCAATTTAGAATGGCCAATCTCATTTACCAGCCACGCACATTATCCCAACCTGTGTTATCCTTGCTGAAACCTCCAGTAGCGACAACAGGCAAACATGGGCTCTCTTCTAAAAAAAAAGGCTGCCAAGCCACTGTTTCTTGTCACACTGCAGTGTGTTGAGCTCACACAGATATTGAGCTGGAGAAAAACACTCCGTGTGCAGCTTTGCCAAGCGAGACTGTGGGGGTTCCATTGACTGGAGGGGTTTACTGGTGAGGTCATCCCAGCTGACTGAATTCCTCCCTCCCTGGGTGATGCTACAGCCAATCATGCATCACCACCCTACAGGGCCATCAACCACAGGCAGCAATGGCACAGTCTGGATTCAATAATAGACTGTAGGGCCAACCCACACACTAGAACAGGGCTTTAACCAGATGAGCCACCCAGCAGCCCGCCGCGGTCAAGATATTGTTTGCTTTTAATCACACAATGTATTGTTTTTAATTGTTTAGCCTGAACATGTTGAGCATGAAAGTTCATATGCAAACGTCAAGTCTCTCTTAGACAATATATGGGCATGAGGGAGAGAGAAAGAGAGAGAGAATTTGAATTTAAGAGCAGCTTTATTGTCACAGCGCAACAACATACAGAAGTGTCATTCAAAATATAATCACAAGAACAAAAAAAGAGAGAGAGAGAGAGAGAGAGAGAGAGAGAGAGTGAGAGAGAGAGAGAGAGAGAGAGAGAGAGAGAGAGAGAGAGAGAGAGAGAGAGAGAGAGAATCCTCTCACAAAAATGCATGTGCTAAAAAAAAAACCTGGAAATAATCAGCACAGGAAGCGACATTTCAGAGGCTCAATTTAACCCTTTCACCACCAAGGAGGACTAAGGGGACCTAAGTTACCTTTTCTGCTCTAGGACTAAGGGGAACTGGGGTACAGTGTAACAGTTACCTTTTCTGCTCTAGGACTAAGGGGAACTGGGGTACAGTGTAACAGTTACCTTTTCTGCTCTAGGACTAAGGGGAACTGGGGTACAGTGTAACAGTTACCTTTTCTGCTCTAAGACTAAGGGGAACTGGGGTACAGTGTAACAGTTACCTTTTCTGCTCTAGGACTAAGGGGAACTGGGGTACAGTGTAACAGTTACCTTTTCTGCTCTAAGACTAAGAGGGAACTGAGGTATAGTGTAACAGTTACCTTTTCTGCTCTAAGACTAAGAGGGAACTGAGGTACAGTGTAACAGTTACTGTACCTTTTCTGCTCTAAGACTAAGAGGGAACTGAGGTACAGTGTAACAGTTACCTTTTCTGCTCTAAGACTAAGAGGGAACTGAGGTACAGTGTAACAGTTACCTTTTCTGCTCTAAGACTAAGGGGGAACTGAGGTACAGTGTAACAGTTACCTTTTCTGCTCTAGGACTAAGGGGGAACTGAGGTACAGTGTAACAGTTACCTTTTCTGCTCTAGGACTAAGGGGGAACTGAGGTACAGTGTAACAGTTACCTTTTCTGCTCTAAGACTAAGGGGGAACTGGGGTACAGTGTAACAGTTACCTTTTCTGCTCTAAGACTAAGAGGGAACTGAGGTACAGTGTAACAGTTACCTTTTCTGCTCTAAGACTAAGAGGGAACTGAGGTACAGTGTAACAGTTACCTTTTCTGCTCTATGACTAAGTGGTAACTGAGGTACAGTGTAACAGTTACCTTTTCTGCTCTAAGACTAAGAGGGAACTGAGGTACAGTGTAACAGTTACCTTTTCTGCTCTAAGACTAAGAGGGAACTGAGGTACAGTGTAACAGTTACCTTTTCTGCTCTAAGACTAAGGGGGAACTGGGGTACAGTGTAACAGTTACCTTTTCTGCTCTAAGACTAAGAGGGAACTGAGGTACAGTGTAACAGTTACCTTTTCTGCTCTAAGACTAAGAGGGAACTGAGGTACAGTGTAACAGTTACCTTTTCTGCTCTAAGACTAAGGGGGAACTGAGGTACAGTGTAACAGTTACCTTTTCTGCTCTAAGACTAAGGGGGAACTGGGTACAGTGTAACAGTTACCTTTTCTGCTCTAAGACTAAGAGGGAACTGAGGTACAGTGTAACAGTTACCTTTTCTGCTCTAGGACTAAGGGGGAACTGGGGTACAGTGTAACAGTTACCTTTTCTGCTCTAAGACTAAGAGGGAACTGAGGTACAGTGTAACAGTTACCTTTTCTGCTCTAAGACTAAGGGGGAACTGGGGTACAGTGTAACAGTTACCTTTTCTGCTCTAAGACTAAGGGGGAACTGGGGTACAGTGTAACAGTTACCTTTTCTGCTCTAAGACTAAGGGGGAACTGGGGTACAGTGTAACAGTTACCTTTTCTGCTCTAAGACTAAGGGGGAACTGAGGTACAGTGTAACAGTTACCTTTTCTGCTCTAAGACTAAGAGGGAACTGAGGTACAGTGTAACAGTTACCTTTTCTGCTCTAAGACTAAGGGGGAACTGGGGTACAGTGTAACAGTTACCTTTTCTGCTCTAAGACTAAGAGGGAACTGAGGTACAGTGTAACAGTTACCTTTTCTGCTCTAAGACTAAGAGGGAACTGAGGTACAGTGTAACAGTTATCTTTTCTGCTCTAAGACTAAGGGGAAACTGAGGTACAGTGTAACAGTTACCTTTTCTGCTCTAAGACTAAGGGGAAACTGAGGTATAGTGTAACAGTTACCTTTTCTGCTCTAGGACTAAGAGGTAACTGAGGTACAGTGTAACAGTTATCTTTTCTGCTCTGAGGTACAGTGTAACAGTTACCTTTTCTGCTCTAAGACTAAGGGGAAACTGAGGTATAGTGTAACAGTTACCTTTTCTGCTAGTGTAACAGTTACCTTTTCTGCTCTAGGACTAAGAGGTAACTGAGGTACAGTGTAACAGTTATCTTTTCTGCTCTAGGACTAAGAGGTAACTGAGGTACAGTGTAACAGTTATCTTTTCTGCTCTAGGACTAAGAGGTAACTGAGGTACAGTGTAACAGTTACCTTTTCTGCTCTAAGACTAAGGGGGAACTGGGGTACAGTGTAACAGTTACCTTTTCTGCTCTAAGACTAAGGGGAAACTGAGGTACAGTGTAACAGTTACCTTTTCTGCTCTAGGACTAAGAGGTAACTGAGGTACAGTGTAACAGTTACCTTTTCTGCTCTAGAGATTCCAGGTACAGGTAGGCGGATCCCATGAAGTCGTCTTGGAGACCAAAGTCATAATCAAACACCTGCAGCACAATTAAACACCATCACAGACTTTAAAAATATATATATATATATTTATTAATGTATACTTACTGATGAAAGAAAAAAAAATGTATTAAAGAAAAAAAATAAAAAACACAGAAGATTACACTGGGCTCTGGATTTAGATATGTAGACCATGTTTATTACTGTACATGGTCACTAGGGAGAGTGTAATACAGAGAGTGTAATACATGTCTATGGGCAGAGAGTGTAATACATGTCTATGGTCACTGGGTCTATCAAACCAATTTTTTAAAATTTGAATCCCCAAAGAAGGGCCAACAACATAAACAACCCCAAAATTCTGCAACAACAGAACATTGTCACAAAAAATACAGGCCCAAACTGTGACTATGAGGTTGAACATGCCTACCTTTATACTGTCCTCCTTGAGAGAAATGTCTCCCAGATAGAGAAAACAGGTCAGTCCTCCTTGCTAAAGGGGGCGCTGTCGTGCACGCTTACCTTGATGTACAGGGGCTCCCGGAGGCTGTCCACCAGCAAGCTGACCTTTTCCTCCCACGCGGGGTTCAGGTTCTTGTGGACGGTCTTGCTGCGGAACACCTCTTTCCCCAAAATTTTGAACTTGACGTAGGGATCACTTGTCCCTGGAAGAAAGAGAGATTGAACATTATTTGATCACACAAGCCATTATTTGATTACAAATAAACGACAGTATGAGACCACCCGCCTCTAAGCAAGAACTACAAAGCAATGTATATTTGTACAGAGGATAGCAGTAGCCAAGCCATGAAAGCATGGACATTGATAGATAAATAATCACTGGCTGCATTCAGATCCAGTTTAACATATGCCCTTGCTCTCTTCCCTCGATGGAGCTATCTTGTGATGACATTTATGGCTTGCAGTAATCAAACTTAACAGGTGCTATGCAAAAAAGGATAGACAAGAAACAAACCAAAATGGAACTGAACGGCCCTCACAATCGATATAAGAAGTGCTACCCCATGGAGTTAAAACATGGCTGGACACTTTTTCTGTGTGGAGCACTGCATTGTGGGATGGCCTTATTGCTGGAAGCTTGCATTTTATACCATTGGTGGAAGGCAGGATAAACGAGGGAGTGAGGGAATATAATTACTCCCTCCCCTTTCTTAAATTGTAACCAAATCCCACTTGAGCTGTGTCTGAATACGACCGCTGTTCCCTGTCCACTGTCCCCTGTCCACTCAGACCCCTGTCTACTATGTGCCCTGTCCCCACACTTTGCAAGCAGTGTGTGAAAAAAATCTCGCAAAACTCTTTCCAAACTAGTGAGGAAGTAGTTTGTAATATTTATTTTTATTTTTTATTGAGAATATCAATCAGTTAACGTATGACGATTGTTACAAGGGGTAGATTATAAATTAAGATAGAATTAACTCAAATAAAAAAGAGTAGTTTGTGATATAAACCTATCTTGTACCATAGATATGCATATACGCTCTACGTCTTTTACGTTTTTACTTCCAGGTTACTTACTGAAATTGTCGCATGAGTGTACTGTTCTGTAGATGAGTGTGCTCCTGAATTCCCTCAACAAAACCCTGGAAATAAGGGGTTCATCCTGGTATTTTAAGTGCCCCCATTTGTGAGAGAAAGTCGCCCACTCAAAAGCTTTTTGACGAAGTGGATTCAAATATGCACCCTCAAAAGGATGTAGGGGTCGCATTCGGACACAGCCTTGGTGCGGCTGCCATATTTCATCCTGGCATTCTGGGGATTCCCCCCTTGAAGCAAGGAAAGGGAACAACAGGAAGAAAGCATAACATTTCGGATCCAAATGCAGCCACGGTCACAGCCCAAACTGATCATGTGACCATAAAGAATCTCAGCCTGTTACTTCTAAAATACACTGGAGATAGTACACAAATATTAACCCAGTTCATACTATACTATATACTATACTTATAAGATAGAAAAAACGATCACCATGGAGAATTACTTGAAAATGACCATAAAAAGCCTGACATTGTTATAGTTGGATGCGTAATCTTCAGATACGTCTGTGTTGCAGGGAACGCCCACATCTGTGCAACCTCTAGATGGCGGCATCTACCTGCAACGCCCCGACAGTGAGCAGTGCAGAAGCAGGCGGCATGCATTATTCTCCTGCCAAGATAATGCGGCAGTGCCTAGAGAAACCTGACTTTATCAGAGCTCTCTGTAATCCTGCTTTCCTCCGGCTGACCTTCGGTGGATTAATGCTGAGCGCTTTGTTCTCTGTGCCCAGGACCCGAGCTGCGAGCTGTGAGGGAGGTCCTGATACAGAGAACTGGGTCACTGAGACATATACACAGACATACTGACACACACACACACACACACAAATAAACACACACACACAAACATATACACATATATACAGTACACACACATGCAAAAATATACACATATATACAGTACACGCACACACAGATACACACACATGCAAACATTTACATATACAGTATATACAGTACACACACACACACACGCACGCATACCTACACACATAAAAATGCACATATACACACGCGCACACACAGACACAAACACATGCATACACGCAAACACACGCACACACATGCACACACGCACTCATGCACACACACACACACACACACACATTAGTACACAAACACAAGCACACATTATTTGTAGCCACACGTCCACATATTTAGAAAAAGCACAAACATACTGCACTCAAAATCACACAAGCATGTACACAAACACACACACACACACACACACACACACACACATGGGTTGAAGACCTTGTATCAATGTAATTGCTTGATGGATTATGTAACTTCCATTATCAGGCCAGACAGCACATCTGTTCCAATAGCGTGTATTTTTATATTCAGTATAAAAATGATTTGCAGAGATTAAAAACAAGAATAAGTAAAGTGAGAATACAAATAGTGTGCTTTCCTAACGCCGCTGGGTGATTATATTGTTTTTTTTTTTTACCCCTTTCATATAATTGAACAGCATGCACAATATATAACATCTTTATTCAGCAGAGGTGTAATTTACCTAAAGGTCAATCCAATCAACTACTGAAGAATGTGTCACCCAATTTATTGATCACAGACCCAAAGAAAAATTACCTCAATTCAAAACCTCACAACAAGAATACATTATGCAGGGGAAGGTGGAAATTACACCAGTACACTGATCACAACCCCCCAACAAGCTGATCCTGTACACTGATCACAACCCCCCAACAGGCTGATCCTGTACACTGATCACAACCCCCCAACAGGATGATCCTGTACACTGATCACAACCCCCCCAACAAGCTGATCCTGTACACTGATCACAACCCCCCAACAAGCTGATCCTGTACACTGATCACAACCCCCCAACAGGCTGATCCTGTACACTGATCACAACCCCCCAACAAGCTGATCCTGTACACTGATCACAACCCCCCAACAGGCTGATCCTGTACACTGATCACAACCCCCCAACAGGCTGATCCTGTACACTGATCACAACCCCCCAACAGGCTGATCCTGTACACTGATCACAAAATCACAGCAGGCTGAGATCCTGTGGTACACTCATACACTGATCACAACCTCACAGAGTGATCCTGTACACTGATCACAACCTCACAGAGTGATCCTGTACACTGATCACAACCTCACAGAGTGATCCTGTACACTGATCACAACCTCACAGCAGGCTGAGATCCTGTGGTACACTCATACACTGATCACAACCTCACAGAGTGCTCACACACAGACACACACCACGCCTCACAACTCCACTGTCCAATCATTCCTATCCAAACACAGAGACTTTCCCAGCGACCGTCAATCCCTGGAGTTCTGCTCACCGCACTGCAGAATTTACACACGCTATATTTACATGAATTACCACATGTTCTTTTATTAGAGTTAAAACTATTCTATCAGAGTTCATTTTGCAATAAACATTTTGCTGTGCGGTGAGTGAATGCGCTCATGTTATAGCCTAATTGTTTTCAGATGGCATTGCGTAAGCAGGTTGAGTGAAAAAAAATTATTTGTACTGCATCCAGAAATTTATGTACGTGTAAGCAGTCACGCTTCCTCTTAAGAAGGGGGGAGGTTCACTTCGGAAGAGAAAGTGACTCATAAATAATGATTAATTCCTTCATTATTACAAACACTGAAGGAGCAGGCCTGCTGGGAGCTCTATGGCATAGGACTAGCATCTTTAAAGCCTAGGCTGTGACCAATGTTTTAAAAGTGTCAACATTATTCTTAGACAGTGGAGAACTATGGGACTATGGTTCAGACCTGGCCGACAGATTACGACCCCCTATTGAATTCCGTGAGGCAAAATGAGGCAGCACTTTCATATGGAATTATGGGTAACGTCAGACGGTCAGACCATCTACGGAACTGCATTGGTAAGACATGACCACAGGCAGATCTGACCAGACTGGTCAGGGTTTTAAGATTTAACCCGTTATATACAGTAGCAAGTAGATTCTGGTCTGTGAACAGTTTCTAAGATAATTAGTATAAGGCGTCGACGTGAAGATTGCCAAAGCTTTTCGACGGGAAAAAATGAATCCTAGCAATTTAAAATAACACCGTCACAACTAAGTAAATCTCGAAAGCTGTCAAGGCCTTGTTTTCACTTTTTATAAATTTGTCAACTTTCCAGAATTCTCAAGCGGCCTGGGAAGTATGCCACTGTGAATGCCCACCGCAGCCAGTGATGAGTCACTCTGAAAGAGTATGATAGAGCTGGGGCTTCTGTCCAAAAGGAGTCAGGAAGCTGTATCGGGCAGGTTTCTGGGGGGGGGGGGGGTGCTCACTGAGCTGGGGGACGCGCAGCTGCTAACGCGGTTGGCCCTGCAGTCGGTGCGGGAGCCTCGAAACTTCAATCACTGAGAAAGGATTAAATCTCACAGTCGTGCACAAAGCAGACAGGCTTCCAGCCAACCCGCCGTCCGCTCTGTACTTATTTCTCACACAGCGTCACTAGAGCACGCACGATTTGCGACCTGCTTCTATAGATCAGGGGCAGGCAATACCATTCCTGGAGGGCTGGTGCGTATGGGCGGGCTTTATTTTCCACCGATTGTCTCAGCTCAATGAGCTAATTAGCTTTAGCCTATATGCAAACGCCGGTCCGCCGGTGGATTTGTTCGCTGTACATGATTTTATATTGGGACAGAAAAGCAGTCATTCATAATATTATCAATACGTATCGCTAAAATGTCAGATCCAAGCATATGACTACTCGTAATTAAATCCATGAACTATGGCCCTCCTTACCCATTCCTGCTATAGATCAATTACATAAGAATGCAAAAAACAGCCAGTCTACAACTTGGAATTAACAACAATATTAAAAGCCACTACGTAGCAGTTATACATAATAGAATAAAATTATAATAATATGTCCATCAGCTGTAAATAGGAGGGTAACATCAATTTGAACAGCTTACGTACAGCACCAATACAGCTCAAAATTAGCATGCGTATTCAGTATTCAAACTCCCTGCTCAGTATTCACAGCATGCATTCAGTATCTGTCACACATTAAAATAGACAATGAATATCAACGTGCTTGTTCCAACAGCTCTACAGTGTACAGTAACAGCCCAGCCTCAATCTGCTGTGTCTGCTCAACAAGACTCATCGTACATCATCCCCACTACTCTTGTCTGTCTCTCCATTCAAGCACAGCGGGGAAGTGAACCATCTTGACACTGCAGTAATTCACACCACAAAGAAATGACACTGCAGAAATTCACACCGCAGGATGGCTGCTGTAAAAACACTCCAGGACGGGGGGGTCTTAATTTACAGTAACCAACAAAGTTTCCTCCTCAACACCTGTAGAGAATATCTATTTTATCCAGGTAAGAAAGCATTTGACAGCAGGGGGCGGGTGAGGTGGTATCTGGAGAGGCAGAACCGCCCGGTGAGATCGAATGGGAAAACAGCAGATAGGTATTCGGTTTTAGGATTTAGAAAAGATCCTTCTGGAAACCTTCTGGGAAATCAGTAAAACCATCGGGGGTCAGACAACCATGACAGGCAGCCGAGCCTACGGAACAGAGCTCAGGCAGGGTTTCTTTTCTTTCTTTGCGTCTTTCCATCTTTCTTTCTCCATTGAAATTTTCTGTGGCATGAATACAAAAAAAACAGCATTTCATCTCAAAAGTTCTCAAAAGTTGCTTGAACGTGTTGTTTATTTACACACTGTTAACATTTTTTGGGCAATAACTCCAGCACAGTAGAAACACATTTTATCCATATCTGTGCTTACATTAGACATAAATGTCAACCTTGTAATGTAAGTTGCACGAATACGCTAGTTTTGTGAATGGAACATGGTATTTCAAGGACATTTGCCTATTTGAGTAGAAGGCTACATAGTGTGCATACTATAGGCTATATGATGCAAATGCATTGTGACTCATTGACTAAATCTCAATGTTGTCTGTACAACCTGCATCAATCTATTTAACATTGATCAAGTACATGGGCGTATCTTATGTAAGAAATTATTTTTTTACCGTGAGATCAGGCATACCTCTTGTCCATTAAAGCAATGCCTTTTCACAGAGAAAGCAGAGAATAACTTGAAGTAGCTCTTTATCTTACAGCTTTATGGATGTATTTTTGACGTCATTGCAAATGATTGCATGTCTGCTGGAGTAATTACGGTAATTGGCACCGTTTCTGAATGGTGTCCAGGGTGCAGCCATCAAGACCGAATAATGTATGCTGCTGCAGTTGACCCGGCTGCTTCCGGAACACCCTGTGTCAATGACCGCTCTGACACGCAGTTTAAAAGGCTTCCCATATAACTGATTAATAACCCCAGAAAGGATTCATTTTACTTTGAGCAATCATTTGTTCCCTGCTTTTATTAAATTTGCATTATTTTACTGGGGCTAGTTTGTATTATTTTACAGGAGCTGGTCGTAATGGTGAGCCTGTCCCAGCGCTACAGTGTTCGGCGTGAATTTGCGACGGCAAACACTAGCATGCGCCTCCTGAGAGATGCGAGAAGCCATCGCTGCTTTTCTCTCTGGGTGGACTCGTTCTGACCAGGTCGGGCTATCCCGCATCACGTGGGGATACCTTCCGGCCCAACCTGAAGACGCACCTATTCAGGAAATACCTCTCCTCCCCTTCTCCACCCTGACTTCCAAATATATCTTCTATCTATCAAAATAAATAAATAAATAAATAAACTCTACCTTCTTTTAAACATATTCATTCTTGTGACAAAGAATTACCTATCGCGGGTGTGTTATGGCCGGTCCATTACACTCTCATTAATTGCTACTTGGAATGTTGGTGATTTAGGAACTTATAGGCCTTTTTTCGTCATGCACTAATTTGTGTAAGTCGCTCTGGATACGAGCATCAGCTAAATGCCTAAAATGTCAAATTTAGGACTTCACATGGACCAATGGGCTCTCCACTGCGCGGAGAACAAGTACCTCAGCTGGGTAAACCAATCAGGTATAGAATTCACATTTACATTCCATTAATTTTGCGGATGTTCTCTACACAAAGCGAACATTCGATTCGATAAATCATTCGATTTATATGAGAAATACGCACAATCGCGTGAAGAAAAGTATACAGACTCAGCCTCACGCAACACGTAAAGCAAGAGCACCTCCACTAAACAAACCCGCACACTTTGACGCCACATCCGCCTTCAGCTAAATGCGCACGCTCTCATTTTCTAGACCCATTCAACACAAGAGAAACACAAGGGTCCGCGTGCATGCTGACAACCGAAACAGCAGGACGAATTACACAATTAAAATATCAATGCAAAAAGGCCATTAAGATCAGGAAATAATACGCCGTCCGTTAATCCGGCTATTTCATAAAATATCAATGCACCCGAGATGAAAGAGCTCTGTAAACAACTTGATTACGATACAATGATCGCAATTATCATTTTAATTTCAGCTCCATTCGTCATGAATGCTGGTGAGATGCACTCACCTTCACTACGTAATTGAGCTGAATCTGTGAGCGCCTCATTAATGCGACCATCAACATATGCATGATAATAACAATACGCCAGTATAATACATAACATTAATACATATGCTATTTCATAGGCACTAAGCACAGTACGACGTTAAAAAATGACACTTGGGAAAATAAATCACTAAATCAATAAAAAAGCACGTCAAAAATATACATCATTAAATCGAGATGCAACTATAGCAAATGGCAGTGATTACAGAATACCATCCAATTAGAAAATGAATCAAATTCCTTAAAAGCTGGCAGAGATTGTGTGTGTCTGTTTTGTGCAAGGAAACGAGCTGTCAGTCTCCCGGCGCTATTCCTCTCCAGGGGCACGAGAGAAGATGAACCACTCTCCAATTCAATATCACATTTTTTATTCCCAGAGACATGTAGGCTAGCGCCTCATCGCTTCTCCACTCTGAGAGCAATCTACCAGAAAGGCTGAATCCAGCATCATGTAACACCTCGCCAATGCCCCGAGGGGTTAAGCAAATCAGCGGCCAGCATACGGTTGAAAAAAGTTGGCCCAATTAGAAACAGCCAAAAATTTGATTTTGAAATGAGGATGAAAGCGCTAGCAGCTAACAATATAAACTAGACAGATGTACTGAACGTGAACTAAATTGCATTTGAGCTGGATAGGCTACTCTCAATTCCACGGCCAGTCTCACTCTGTAGTAAATGACTCTAAAGGGAGCAAGCGATTGCATTTTCTGACTTCAAACTACTTTAATAATACTGAAAATATTGCAGCGCCAGCTAGCTCGTAGCTCTTCATGTACAAAAAAAAGCAAACACAAAAAAATCTATGTTGTTAATGTTAATTTACTCCGGGTACTCCAGTTTCCTCCCACACTCAAAGACATGCATGATAGGTGCACTAATAATGTGAACAAACTGACAAAAGAAATAAATAAAATTTTAACCTTTATAGGTTTCAGAAATTCTCTCAAAAGCAAGACCCTCCGGTTCTTTAAGATCCTGCTCTCATCTCAATGTCGAGCTTCAGCCTGAAATCAAAAGGCAGTGGTAAACAACCGCGCCAGAGTACCTCCCAATATAGGCTCATCCTAAATATGCATTTATGAATATCTGTTAAATGGTAGCTGATGCAGCCGCTGATTAAATTAGCACGGCCATGGCGCTATTGTGTGTCACCAGGCTACACCCGTGTAACGGGACGCACAGGTCAAGATGCGGCAGCTTTTAATGATGAAAGCCAGTACAGAGTGGGGGTAGAGCTTCTCCTACATAACGGAACTGTGCCACATAGCATCCAAACCGGCAACATTCACGGTACAATGTGCAGCGACCTAAACAGCATTGATCACAGTCTGGCTGCCATTATTAGACTGCTCTATTGCTGAAGCATGTTCTGACACAGAATGCAATGCCTCCGCTCTGCCATGTATGTAGTTGGGGGTAAAAAGACCATTTTCATTCAGTCAATTCAGGAAATTCATTGGAATTTCAATTGCATTTCAATTCGGTTCATTAATTGAAAAATCGTCATGGAACATTACGCCACATTTTTAAACCAAGAATTTAATTTAATTTCTTGACTGTCAAGGGCGTAGACACACGGTAACCAGACCAATGTTACGGAAACAATTTTCTATTTTTCTAAATCAGCCATCTGGAACAAACAAAACACTGAAATAGTCTAGTGCAATCAATATGCTTGGGCCGTTGATGCAGCTTTGACCTCGTGTTAAACGCCGTTACTGCATCTATTTGAGTTGACTAGACAATACCTCCAGGAGTGGGAGATACATGAACAAAAATATTTATTTATTTTGTATTAAGGGTCCTTGTGACTGGAAAGTCTTTTCACGGAAGAGCACAGATCTCAGTGATATATCTCTGTGCACTGCCTCAATTAAAAAATCTACCCAAGTGCAACATCTCAGCAGAACCAGCACAGCCGTCAGCTCGGAGAGGGAACAAACCCTGATCGCTGCCGTGACATATGTGATGTTATCCAGGGAGAATCGAATCGTGCCTCACGCCTCAGGAAAAAGAAAATAGCTTCATTTGTTAAGGAGACATCTAATAAACAACGCAAGATTCTCCTGGCCTCGCTCCATTTCACGTATTTCTCTCTCCCAGATTTTCCGCCGAGTTGAATGCAGCTGTCGCGGCAACGCGTGATGTATCGCGCCACTGCGAAAGGAAGCCCCGAGCAGTTCTTTTTTGGTTTTTATTGTTTTATTTAGAAAAAATAACCCCCCAGCCAACAAGCAGGCTGTGATTTAACTGAGCAATGTCAAATACGGAGGGCCTTTCAAAAGATATTGGAACCCACAGTATGAGGATGACCTGACTAACAAGATGCACTGTACCCCTGCAGTCCATTTTGAAGAGGAAGACTGGGCGCCACTTTTATCGACCTCATGCTGGGTAATAGGACAGTGACTATCGTACTATCGTACTGTTCGATCACGTGAGGTGTAGAAAAAAATGGCCGTTATGCCACAGATACACCATACTGACCAGATATTCAACTTTGTCTTGGACAGGGTTCAGCAGACAGAATGGGGTTAAGACATTGTGACATGCCCATGTACGTGTGCAAAACCAGACTTGAGGAAAACAGTTTGTCTTCACATATATGTATTCTAGTACTTTTTTCTCCTGGTTGCATTACATTACAATCCCTTGGCAGATGCTCCAGAGCGAGGAACAATTGAGAACATGTGGAGAACATGTTAGTCTCAGCAATACAAAAATGCGGTATCATCAAAAAGGCACAGAGGCCCATTTATAATCACTAAGTGTAATATTAGCCTAACAAACAACAATTTGTAGATTTTTGTGCCTACCTCAGGCAACAAATCTCTTTTTTTCTTGAAATGAATGATTTGCCTGGGACTTCTCCCTCTCTTCTGTGGGAAACAATGAAGGCCTATTTGAGGGCAAGTAGGAAAAAGAAGAGAGCTGAGCTGCTGGAACTGGAGAGACAGATTCAACTTTTAGATCAGGAAAACGCTTCACAACCATCTGTTACCACTCACAAAAAAATACTATCCTTGCGACCAATTACTCTCGGACCGAATTGCGAGGGCATTCCTATTTACCCAGCAAAAATACTTTGAGTTCGGGAGGATCGTGACTTTCTCAATAGGGACTTTTCAATCTCGGAAATACAGGATACAATCAGGTCTCTCAAAAAAAGATAGTGGCTAAAACCTTGGCTGGCCGACTGAGCACTCTAATGAATAAACTTACTCACCCGGACCAGACAGGGTTTATACCTAATCGACATTCTTTTTTTAATCTTAGGCATCTTTACAATATAATCTACCGCTCATTTGCATGTACAGAGGATCTGGTCGTCCTCTCTCTCGACGCCGAAAAGGCTTTTGACCAACTTGAGTGGCCTTACCTCTTTGCGACCCTGTCCTTCTGGTCTACAGTATTTGGAACACTATCAGAAATGTTAGACATGGTATTGGAACCGACTAACAAACAACAATTTGTATTGTAGCACAAGAAGGTATGATTATAGAGTTAACCTATAACACAGTTCTACATCTATAACATTATCCCAAAGTGTTTGGAACCATGGTGTCGTGGGTGGCGTAGTGAATTAGCACTGTAGCCTCGCTAGAAAGAGGTTCCGGGTTCGAGTCCCGTTCCGGGTCCTCTCTGCGTGGAGTTTGCATGTTCTCCCTGTGTTCGCGTGGGTTTCTGGGTACTTTGGCTTCCTCCAAAGGTTAGGTATACTCCTGCCATTGCCCTTCACTGGTCCCTGGGCACTAAGTACTTAGGATGGGTCAAATACAGAGGACAAATTACTCCACAAGGTCAATAAAGTAAAAGTAAGTAAAACAAATAAGTGGATACATCATGGTATCCACTGCCATGCTAGCTAACATTATAGCCAACTACTGCAACACAGAAACATAAACAGGCCCACACTCACGTCCTGTTTCCAGATTCACACTGGGTCAAGCCTCACAAATATACTCAAACATTCAGTCTGGTCAAAATCACTTGATAGTTGATATGCTGTTATATCCTGTTTATGGAACATTAGCCTAAAAACCAATAATGACCAGAGGCTGGTGTACTTCAACTGAAACAAGAAGTTGTGGTAGGTCAGTATGTGACACCCAAAGACTTTACATAAGAGTCTCCCAGAAGCAGCTTGTCAAAAGTAGAAGCAGATATAAATATTTAACAACACCAGAAGAAGATATTAATATTTCACAACAGCAGCACATTTCCCACCAATGCACAAACAACATATTGTATATCAAATTATATCTAGCCAGAACACCAAGATCAACAAAAACCTGAAGAGACAGAGACAGCCTCTGGTTCGCTAGCATTATTTATGGCAGGAGTATCACCATAATGCAAGAACGTGTCCCATTCTTTGTGTGGCACTGCTCATTCAGGTGGGGGCTCTTTTTCTGGGCTGAAAAAAGATGCTGCCCTGATTATTGGCTTAGTGTGGAGCTAATGGCTTTGCTGGTTATAAGACGCTATCGCTGGCTGAAGACTGTGAGTTGTAAAAGCACAATAGCAACAGGCTCTGGGAGGCAAGAGGGGGCGTATCCAGCTGAGGCGAAGTGAAGCGGCCCACGGTTCAGATCAAATCCTGAGCCAACTGTGGCCAGGAGTCCTGGAGGGCAGCGCATAAATAGCTGCATTTCAGCGTCGCCCACAGTGGCAATCTTATGGTCAGCAGTGTTACAGGTAAACCTCACCCACCTGCCCTGGCACAAACAGGACCTGGCCCCGCCCTCTCCTTCCACGCTGCACTCAATAAGATGAGATCTGTGCGCCTGATCCAACAGCCAATGACAATTCCCACACAGGCTGCCATCGTCACTCACAACAGGAGCTCACAGAAGTTAAAACACTGAAATTAGATTGAAGCTAACTTATTTGAGTAGTTATGTCTCAGCACAAAAAGACACTGACACATGGAAATTACAGTGGAGCTGGGGACTGTGGGATCTTCCCAGACAAAACAGGATGCTAACAGATTAGATCACTTCCAGATTAACCAATCATAACCGCTGTGCAGGTTCAGGAAATGCTTTGGGGAAGCAGATTTGCAAGCAAATTTTCAGACTGCACAATTACACCAGACTAAATGATGGTCCTATTACGTTTATTTTCTGCGTACTGTACTGCATGAATATTATACAGCTCGTTTTTCAGGAGTGCTAATCAATTCCATCGGCGTCACCGTCACCGAAGCTCTTTAATACGATGTGGCGTTCTCATAATGATTATTCATTTAATACACGCAGAGATTGCATCCGTGAGGCTAATGATCCGATTAGCCGGTGCCAAAGTCAGCCTGCTCCGCTCGGCCGGAGAGATATTCCACTCCCCCGCCCACCGCCCCCTCGTTCTCTGCGCCCTGGAGACCCGTTCGTTCGTTAAAGAAAAGACCGTGGGACCGTGTTCTGTCGCGCGCGGAGAAGATTGTGCAGCAGGGACACGCGCTTCCCTTCAGAAATCGGAGGGAACGGGAGGATGTATTTATAGCAGAGAGCTTGACTATCTTTGTTTAGACTGGTTTTTGGGCGGTACACGCAGCTTCCGGGATCAGCCAGGGGATGGAGGTGATGTAAATATTGCATTTGTTCCCCCGAGTGAAGACTGACCCCAGTACAGGCCTCCAGCTGCTAGAAAACTGGATTATATTATTTTCCTGGAATAAAGAACGACCAAACTCACCATGAGAAAAGTACAGTGAACATTACATTACAACATTACATTGCAACCTTACATTTAAATAATTTGGCAGACACTTTGATCCAAAGCTACGGACAATAAGTGCATACCGAAGGTCATTGAACCAACTACAAAGCAGATCCGACAAAGCACATCTTTCTCATAACGTAGCAGCTATCCCTTAAGCAGACTGTGGTCCGTCAGCGGAGGAACGCGGCACCCGACTTAGAAACACCGAATTTAATCCTTCTTCATCAAACCGACAGAAAAACACAACATACTTAAAGAAATGAATGAAATCGGATCACTTCACAATTAATAACCTGAAGGAATTCAATGATAAACCAAAAAATAAATTACAACTTTTCTCTCTCAGCCATTTGCCAGTAAGAAAGTGTAAGTGAATGTGGAGGAAGTTGTTAAGTATTTATCAGATCTACTCAGCAGCTACGGCACAATGAATAATTAAAGGCAGTGAAGACCACATTTCCCTCAGAAGGTTATAACAGGAGCACAATATCACTCATACCCGGCAATTATACATGGAAAAACCTGAGTGGATGCTGACTCTTTTCTTATTGGTTTCTCACAGGCATATGATGTCACACAAAGGAAGAGACATGGATCAGTGAACAGGATAGTGCTTTCCTAAGAGTGTTTTGCTCACGTTCAGCCACCACGCTGCAATAAAATACCATTTGTTTGGGTGCCTTTGTGTGCTCCAGAGAATCAACTTACCGTCACATTTGTTAACTATGTAACTACACAATCTGAATTTTACACATTCCACTGGCCATCATTATTACTGGACAATGTACATGCGTAGCAGATTTCTTCATCTAGAGTGATTTAAACAGCAGTGTTTACAAGCCCAGTTTTATAACGATTACTACACACTCAAGTCTACCTTTCCACTCATCAAAGGCTAGAGCCACTAGACTGAGGGCTTTTTGAGAAGGTCATCCCAGCTGAACCCGCTGGCGAGTAAGAGGGACCCTCTCGGCCACCTCCGTGTCAGTCCCTTTCCCCGATGAGGAACCTGACTGGTGCTGAGCATTCAGAATGTTCCGGTTACTCTGCCCACCAGCCGTGTCACCCAGCGCTGGGGAGTTGCAGCTGACGGCGCGGGTGCCTGCTAGTGAGACATTAACCAATGGAAGGGCAGATCCACCAGGCTTTCCAGGGTGACAGAGTGACACCATGAAATCGACTGTGTTGAGGTCGATTACAGCTTGGAACACTGGGCAATCTAAAACCATTTAAAACAGCATCAAACTGCCAAAGAAAGGGAGCGAGAGTGAGTGCAAGTGAGAGGGAGGGAGAAAGAGGTAGATATGTCCCTTTATTGCTTAATCAAGGTGGGGTGTCATTTATACGAGGTGTCCAGTGAGAAAGGACAGTGGAAAAATCTTTAAGATTGGGCAATCTTGTCTCAGTACCTGTAATAAGTCCTCGATCATGCCCCTACAAAACTGGATAGTTTGCGGCAAACTTGCAGCTAATATGTGGCACATTTGCCGCAAACTAAATCGCTTGCCAGAAAATGTTGCCGGAGGTTTGACACTCTTTGCCAGTAGTGGTGAACTTCTGGCAACAATGGCAGTTGTTGCCACTAGTGGAAAATAGTTGACCAAAAGAGGTTGGCCAAAAAAAGTTGCCACAAGTTTGCCACTTTTGTGAACTTCTGGCAACAATCTCAGTAATTGCAGCAAACAATAGTGTTCACCACAAGTTTGCCAGAATTGTTTGCCAGTGTGAAATTTGCACGTGAAAATATGAGCAAGCTTTGTATGAGCAAATACTTGCCGCAAGTTTGCCGTAAAGCCTATACTTTTGTAAGGGTGTACATTTTTAGAGACACATGCAACCTGATACAAATGATTTGTGACAATTGTGTCTTGATTCTATTTAATGAGGAGGCCGCAACCCCAAAAACTCAAGCCATCCATCATCTGAACAACGCACAGTGTCAGGTATGCGGCCCAGGAGCTAGCTCTAGGGGAGTAGGACCCCCCTGCATGCAGGTCCCCCAGGGACATAGTCCCTTGCAACACATCTGAACGCCACAGTGTCTCATCGGTGCCTTAGGTATATATCTATTGAGGGATATCAACACCTAGTCCTACACAACAGATCTAATGTTGGTGCTGTATTTTAAAAAAATTATTTATTTATTTATTTTTTCTTTATTTTATCGTGTTTTGGTGTTTTTTTAACCTCGTAGCCAGGCCGTTATTATAAATCAAAACTTGTTCTCAATTAACTTGCCAGGTTAATTATAGGTTAAAATAAATAAAAAAGTTGAAACTCCAGAGGCAGTATAGAAGGTGATCTATAAAGACAGATGAAGCCCTCTGTTAGCATCTCCCTGTGAAGGCAGCACGTCCTGTCAAGAAATATTAACTTGCCCCAGTTCTTCCTAAACAAGATCAGCCTGGTCTGTACAGCTCAGCGCTTCCGTAGGCATGTTGCTATGACGACAGCAAAGACAGGGCAAAGACAGGGCCCCTCTCACAGAGGGAGAGACAGGAAGTGAAAAGAGAGGTAGACAGGAAGTGAGAAAAATAGAGACACAGGTACAGAGAAATGGGTGGAGCAAATGAAAGAAAGAGGGTGAGAGAAACGGAACGGAACGGAAGAAAAAAGAAGAGAAGAAAGAAAGAAAGAGAAAGAAAAGAAAAAAAACAGAGGGTGAGAGAAGTACAGAGAAAGACGAGAGAGAAGAGAGAAAGAGAGAGAGAGAGATGAGAACTGAGAAGAGAGAGATAGAGAGAGAAGACAGAGAGAAAGAGAAAGAGAGAGAGAGAGAGAGAAGAGAGAAAGAAAGCGAGATATAGAGAGAGAGGAGAGAGAGAGAGAGAGACTGATCACACACACACACACAAGCATGCGCACACACACACACACATGGACATACACCTGTACCCTGAACACACAGTCTCCAGTGGAAGAGAACAAACAAGATTCAATATATATATATATATATATATATATATATATAGGAAACACCAGAAATAGAAGAAAAAAAACGTTTTTCATAAAACATAAAACATAAAGCTGCTACATGCTATAATGTTTTGCTTCCCATCTCTCTTATATATATTTTCTTCTGTTTCGTGGACTGGCATGCCATCTATACATTTAGTATTTGTCTGTTTTTTTTCTCTTTCTACTGAATCTTAATATATCTATTATAACATTTAAACCAAGTATTACCAAATAATACTAACTTGCCAATTAAATGCTGCTTTTGTGTCAGTAATAAGTCAGAACACTAATGTAGAACAAAAACTGAAAGCATTTTGGTCCATGACAACCGGAGATGTGCACCTCTGCACATCTGTGGAGAGTGAACACCTCTGCTCAAACTGAAGTGAACAGCTGAATAAAATAGGAGATCATTAAAACTGGTAGAATCATTAAACAGAGTCTAGAATCCAAAACATTCCACGTAACATGGCCCAATTGTTAATTTCCGTTTTCAGTTTTTCACTACAAATATAGCCCATTTGTTATTATTCCGTTTCAGTTTTTCACTATTCACATTCCACTGTACTACATAGAGGAGATCAACTCCAGTTATTGGGGACCAAAATGTTTTCTGATTTATTCTTATACATTTGTTGAAGTGTACTCACTTATTACTGATATAACAGCGACATGTAATTTATGATTTTTTAGCATTTCTTAAAAACATGACTAACAGGCAATTATTGTTGATTGGCATCATTATAAAGAAAAGTCATCATATAAAATGTACAGGTGGCACAAGATTCACAAAACAGTATAGATAATCAGGTTAGGAGGTTGAGGTTTTGTGTAGCAAACTTGTGGCAGGTGTTTTATGTTTTCTGAAAAACTGGTGTTTCCGATATTTTGTCCACCCCCTTATTCAGACGGGTGACAAATTAAAGAAAAACCAACATAAAGTGTCTTAGTAAGGTGTTGGGCCACCACGAGCCACCAGAACAGCTTCAATGTGCCTTGGCATAGATTCTACCTCTAGTCTAGTATACTCTGGAACTCTACTGGAGGGAAAGAACACCATTCTTCCAAAAAATATTCCCTCATTTGGTGTTTTGATGATGTCTAACACATCGGTACAAAATCTCCCACAGGCGTTCAATTGGGTTGAGATTTGGTGACTGCGAAGGCCATAGCAGATGATTCACATCATTTTCATACACATCAAACCATTTAGTGACCCCTCGCACCCTGTGGATGGGGGCATTGTCATCCTGGAAGAGACCACTCCCATCAGGACAGAAATGTTTCATCATAGGCTAAAGTTGATCACAAAGAGGGTCACTACAAATCAATACAAAGTTATTCTAAGAGGACAAGTGGACCCATACCATGCCAGGAAAATGCCCCCCACAGCATAACAGAGACACCTGACACCCACATTGTAGGGTTTCTTTCCTTTAATGTGTCACCCGTCTGTATATATATTGCCTGCAGTTTATATATAATCCAAAAATATAGTGTAGATTATATATGCCCAATACAAGGAGAAAATGTTGAAGTCATTAGTATTGGATTATTTATCCTACTGTCTGGGTACAGTAGATTACAGTGACTGAAATAGTGAAATGGTCAAAGATTACAGCAATGTTTGGGCACACACTCATTTGCTGACAGAAAAATGACAGACAGCCCTGTCTATCCGGCTCTGGTTCTGGTGGTACAGACTGTAACTGCTTCATACAGACAAAGATAAAAAGAGAAACGTAAGAAGACAGCTTTTGTTGTTTTATTGTAATACATTTTTCAGAACTCTGTGGACCCCAAGGGAAGCAGCACACAGAGAGGTGACAGCCGATTGACATCTGAACAGACGAATAAAGGGACAGAGCTGCGGAGGGAGCTGATTGGCTCCTTTCCTCAGAGTCAAGGGCCTGCTTAAGCGAGAGGCTGACAAACCAAGATCCGGCCCTGGGACTTAAAATAAAGTGCCCGATTTGAGAATTAAGGAATACCGTAGATCAGTCTCGACGTCGCGATGCACGGAGGTGAGACCGAAAGCTTTTTTGCGCCGTGGTTTCGGCCTGGCGAACCGCCAAAGCGCAGATGCACGACGTTAATGTGAGCACCGCTATGCTGGAGCCAACTGTGAAAACCTGACACAGGAAACACTTAGCACTTAGACTTCTGAGCCATAACTCATGTTCGTACTCTTGCCATCGCGGCTTGATGCATAAACTCTGATATGCTGTAAATAAACTACTTTTACATTACGTTAGGACTGAGAAAGTAGTCATTTAACTGCAGTGCTGCGGAGATTGCTATGTTTGGGTCCGAAATTTTAATGTGTTTTTTTTTGGATGGTTCCAAAAGAGGATAACAGAGGGGGCACTGGGGCAGGCATGGGAAAGGGGGCGGGCAGAGCTCTGTGATTGACGGCATCAGAGCCAATCACAGAGAGCCATGCTGCTTTAACGCTCGGGAGAAAGTCCTGACTCCCTACATTGGACAGGGAGGCCCAATGTCTGCCTTTTTTAATTGAAGGAGATGCCTCAGTGAGTCCAGTGACCCTTATCACTAAGCACTTGTAGATAGTGCACCATCTGGCACCCTGTAATATTAAACATAATAGGGGTTTTGGCATAGTGGAAATGAGGGTCTGATCCCTGCAGTTAGCAGCACTCTGGAACAGATGAGCTCAGCATTGCGCCGTGAACTGAAGGCTCCAGCAGAACTGCTGCTTGTGTAATCTGCCGTAAAGAAGCGGCGTTTGATTTGTGACAGAGAGCCACTAACGGTAGGCGGAGGGAAGATACCGCTGGTGACTGTGTCACTGCTGCCAGTGGGCAAAGCCAGCATTGCTATAGCCACTGTTTGAACACGAAGACACACACGCACACACAAACACACACACACGCATGTACATCATGTACAAAGATGCACGCACGTACTGCGCACAAAATCACAGTATGTACAATAAGTGGAAGTCAATGAGCCTAATTAACTAATATTATGCACCTCTACGCCAACCAGGGGCTGTTTTTTAAACTTCAATATGCATGTGTGTGTGTGTGACTCCATGCAACAAGCTGTAAGGAAAACGAGAATATCATTTATGATGAGGAGACAAATGCCTAATTGAGAATTGATCAAATTTCCAATAAAACAACACCCCTGTGCCATGCGGAATGTCCAGGCCATTAATTCTGCTGATGGGAATTGCCCCAGGATTTCTCCAAGCTATGCACTAAGGTATGGCTGAGCAAAGACACGTAGACATAGCCTAACTGTGCAAGCAGGACCACGTAAAACCACCAGACAACGTGACATCTGCCGGAGATGCCAACATCATTATGCTCCAAAAACCAAAATCTCAAAAAGCCTTAAGCAGTGTTCAGTTGTTTTTTTGTTTTTTTTCATGGAGATGCTAATTAAAAGCTTGATTAGTCAGTGAAAGCCTGGGCAATTAATTGCGAGTCTACACACACCACCGGGGGTGGGGGGGTGAATAACGATGGAAACCCACACCGAGAGGAAGTTTATCTCGATCAATCAGGATTCGGGGTGACCTCATATGGTAGCAGATAAAAGCCTCGTGGAAACACACCCAGGCTCTATGGGGAGGTGTTTGCAGGCGCTCATCCCATATGAAATAACTGGGCTCACAGAGAAGCTTGGTATATTCTCTCCACCAGCCAGGTGAACGCAAGGTAATTTGCATTTGCTTCATATCTCTTTCATAGTTTAATATGGATTCCTAGATCCTTGTGGCTGTGTTAGTCTTAGTACAGACATTAACAACAGACACCTACAACCACATTAACTACAAACACCACCACGTAACCTAGCTACAGTCACCAAACCCTACATTATCGTATCACTACATCAGCTACGTAATGACCTACCATCACCAGAAGCGTCATTTTGAGACCGTTTTAGCTGCCGGAGAGCGACAAATTATTCTGGATTATCACCCCAGGGCAGCACAGAGCAACTAACGGACATATTTCGCCACCACTTGGACTCATATCATGGCCAGGTAACTATACAACCCAAAGTTCTATCAAAGTTCAGTTGTGCTTTAACTGTGCTCCCCCCCCCCCAGTCACGACACAGTAAGAGACACAATTAGCCTGCTGAGCTAGACCCAGGTCCCCAGCCAAGGGAACCAATTACACTTTAATTGTTTCTCGAGGGGTGACGTCACATGCTGTAGGGCTGTTCATGTGCTAACTCACATCTCTGAACTCCACAATATTCTCCCCTTTTAAATGGCAGCAATGGCGTCATTCCACTGGTCATGTGATTGCATTATACCCACATCCAGTGGCACCGTAGATGTGTGAATGCGCCAACTCACGTAAAAAAGAACTCCGCTGCGCACGCAATCAGGAGAGTGCACTGATACAGCACAAATTAAATGCGTAAGATTTTCCAAAGCCCTGGGCAATTCCCAAAGACGCAGAGCACTCTCCCAATGAATCACAAACAGACTTCGAGCTTTAGCTGCATTGATTTCATTAAGCTCTATCAGAGCATGAAAGTCATTCTAACTCGAACAACATTTGTTACTTTTGTTATTATTTATTAATATGATCTTAACAAGCATTCTCATCAGAGCCAGTTTACACGGCACAATGCTTACATTGTATCTTATCCCACTGTTACACATTTAACCAGCGTAACAGTAATGGAGGGAAGATGTATGCCATTGTTTTGGGGGTACCCTGAAGTTGGTGTGAATTAAGTCACAGGGTACAAAACCTCCATTCTCTGAAATATAAAATCATGGAAATTTTGTCTGCCTTCTGTTAATGATGATGGATGAATTCATAACTGCAATTCATAACATAAGTCCATTTTTTACAGTAAGCCTTTAATGTATCAGTGCCATCAGACTACATCAACAGAAATGTTACACTCTATTACATTACACTCCATTAACATTATACAGGAGCATTTCAGTGAAATGCTTTATACATTTAAGCTGCTTTTAACGAGAGGCAGGTAGCACCTTAGATATAGAACCATAGATATGACATATCACGTAATGTAATGGGAAAATTGAAGTTATTCTATTTGGAATTCTGAAATGGAACAATTTGGCAGCCATATTACCTGCATACAGCTACAACTATGACCAGAAATTCTGGCATTCGGGTCATAGAGCTATAAGAGGAACCTATGGAAAAGTGTCATGTACTGTCTAACCCACTGTGATGTCATAATCGGGGCTCAGAAGCCAGATAGCTGATGATTGTCTCACAGATATAAAACCATGGTTAGTGGCCACCATCTTACCTGGGTATGGTCTCAAAAATTGTGTCACTAACTATGACATATGTCACATCCTATGGTTCTATATCTATGGGTAGCACGTTGATCCCAGGCGGGGGTCTCAATCCAACCGCATTAAACCCTGAGAATGCACACCTCAGCATTACTTAGAGGCCCGAGAGTACCTCTCAGATAGAGGCTATTAGGATCAATGTGCTGATGCCAAACAGCACTGAAAAACCCATCTCTCCATCTTACTGTATTATTTAAGGGGCTTTGAGTAGTTCTGCATCACTCACTCATTCATCGTCACCGCACGCCGCTTTCTAAAACATGTTCCTCCCATTGCTGTTCGGAGCCTCTGTCCATTGGGTTCGGCGAGCAGACCCACGATGCCAGCGCCTCTGTCTCCAGGGGGTGTCACGAGCAATCCCCAAATGTGATTGCTGTTACTCTTGTCTCCCATCCAGCACAAACAAGCCACGCCCATTACCACCCCTCAGCCAGCCAAACCCCACCCTGTACCCCATACAGGTAATACGGATAGCCTGTAACTTACCCTGTCCTGGTGAAGGCTGGAATAGCACCGCTCTTTATTATGTTTAGTTAAACAGCCTGGAGTAGGTAGAGACTACAGGCTATGGGTGTGGAGGAAAGTAGGTTTGTGCATATTCATTGTATCATTGTACCAAACATATTCTAAATAGTGTGAAAAAACTGGGAATGGCCATTGAAAATGCCATCATAAAACTTGCCAATGAAATGTGGCAAAAAAATTTATCATGAAATCCAGGCCTAGGTTTTTCCACAAAAAATACAGGCCTGGAGTCCATCAACAATTGTCTTAACTTTGAATCGTAATTATTAGAGATTTTCAGAGTATAGTGCAGCCCTTTTAACAGCTGTATTATGCCATTCTCACCAGCCATTCAGACAGTTCATAAACATGTACCTTCAGCACCTGTAGGTTTTTTTTTTAGCTTACCCAACATTTCACACCTTTCAAAGGCAAAAACCTGAATTCATTCAACATGTGACATTATGTTTGAGTTGTAAAAAAAATGCAAGCTTAGTTTTGCTTTTCCCAAACACAGAGCGGCAAGTTAAGTCACCGGCTCTCCTGTAGTACTTGTGGATTGTAGGGTGTAAAATAGTCACTGGTTCTCCTGTAGTTCTGTGTGGCCTGTTGGGTGAAAAATTGTCACTGGCTCTCCTGTAGTACTGTGTGGCCTGTAGGGTGTAAAATAGTCGCTGACTCTCCTGTAGTACTGTGTGGCCTGTAAGGTGTAAAATAGTGACTGACTCTCCTGTTGTACTGTGTGATCTGGCTCTCCTGGTGTACAATGTTCAATGGCTCGCAGAAGTCATTGGAAAAGTGCACACACATCGGCCGCAATGCTCCTCCTGGTGTGTGTGCGCAGGTGACAGTGGTAACTCAAGAAAAATTTAGTCCAAAAGTAAAATTAGTACAAAAACGTTTTTAGGTGTACTATCTTCCTAAAGAACACTGCAGCACCCCAAAACTAGGGATAAATCTGTGAAATTCCTGGTTAGGAGGCAAAGCCACAGAGCTCTGATGCTGATGAGTCACCCACCGTTACATTACCCCAGAAAGTCAGCCCCCTCCTGTCACCACCCCCGCTAGACGCTCCTGACTCGAGGAGCATGGCGTAGCACGGAAACGCGTGGCTAATCTGCCACGCTCTGGCAAAGAGAAGTTGAGCTGGTATGTGATTGTGGCAATTCAAATATTATCGCAGCAAACTGGTGGAGTCAGATTGGATTTGGATATGAGAGAGATCTAAGAAAAGACTGATCTAGCCCCACATAACCCTAATCTTCAGCTCTGGACGGTGAGGACATGGACAATGCTGCCTTTACATTACCCACGCTGAGTGCCCGTTTACTTGTTCCATCAAATCTGGTCTAATTATGGATTAAAAACATTATCCTGTCTATATATAACTATCAGAAGAGATTTGTCATCTGCTTTCACCAAGCCTTACATGGTTCACCAAGAGTTCACCACGGTTCCTTCGTCCCGTGTATCCAACGAATTAAACATGAAGGCCGCTAAAAAAAAGACATCTGTCCTACCACAACAAAGTACAAAAAATATAACCCATTAAAGTTAGGCTGATATATAGACCAGCAACAGACACCAAATAAAAAAACAAAAACACAAGCATGCCAAAAGACAGCCCTTTACATAATAAAGTGAGAGTAAGACAGTGTCATTCTGGGTGGTGAAGCGCTGAGTGACGCGACTACGCTCCATAGTCGGCACAAAGGCCCACAGAAGCTGATTACAGCATGCGAACAATACCACAGTAAATACAGTAACTTGGTGGTTACTTATTCTCATATATTATAGTATTTTTACTTTTACTCGAGTTGATTTTTTTCCTTTTTTTACTTGAGTATTATAAAAAAATGTATAAGTGCGAAAATGTATTATTAATATGTGAAAACTATAAACCAATTAGAAGAAACAGCAGTTTTAAGTTTTTTGAGCCAATCAAAGCAAAGCCCGTGCCCAAAATACATCCAGTCAGCAATGCATCATAGGCAAATAGTGCAGCCAGCGATCTGTGGAGCCAGCGATGGGGAAAACAATCCCATGAATAGGGACCCATCATTGATCAAGCTAGCTCTCATTGCCATTTCATTATTTCATTATACTGTATATCGTCATTCCCTGGAATGATCTTCTATCTCATTGAATCCCCCGGTAAGGAAACATGTCAACTACATTATGATCCATGACCATGAAAAGTAGACGAACATTTGATAGCCTAAATATCAGTTCAGTTTGCATACGGTATAGGCTACTAGTGTGCTTTTATGCGAATAGAATTACCTTTATAGAAATATATGATGCTCTTATTAAACCAGCAACAACATGGCAAATAAAAAAATGCTAGGCTATTATGCCCTACAAAGGCAAGCTAATTATGCAAACAGTGAAACCGAAAAATGGAGAGCGGGATCAGTCTCCATCCATCCTTCAGCAACAGCCGGACAGACGTCAGTGTGCTCTCGTCTCACCACACAAGCCTTTGGGAACGGTCTCACACATTTTTATGTGTAGCCAGCTAACGATGGCTAACCAGAGGAAAGCAAGCTCATCCCGTTGTAGCGGTGTCATTTGTAATACTGGTTTCTCATATTGGCTTTGATGATGTCTGCCTTACAATTTTCGGGATATTTGCGTTTTAATGCGAGTTCCACCACTGTTTTCCATCTGGATTGTGCCATTTTTACTTTGGTTAGTTAGCTGGCTGAATGGATTGCTGGATGTTTGGTTGTAAAAGAGTGAAACCATGCAATGATCGGGAGAGCGCAAAGTAGACGCCCGATAGAATCCCAAGGCAGACCGCTTTAACTGCAGCCAAAAGGTATGGGGCTCTCTCTTCCCATTTGGCAATAAATAAAAGTGAAAATCTGGGTTTTTTATTTGTTTACCTTGCAGTAAAACACACAGCAGATTTTTTGCATCTTGCATATTGTAATATTTTTCATATATTATTACATTTTAGAGTTTAAATACCTATAATTGATTTTTAATTATTTCCAATGGAACATCCGCACAACTTCTCACCCAACCAGAGCAAGCATGCATAGGTAAGCAACTAGCATTAGCTAGCTGGCTAAATATCTTTAGCTATAGCTACAGTGGGGTTGTAAACTTATCCCAGTTAAGCCATCATCTTGCTAGTTTCATTTTGCCATAGTTTGTTTTGACTTGTTACATTTTTCACTCAAAATGGGTAGATGTCTCTAAAACTTACTGATATTAGCTTGAACTTTTATGTAACAATTGTCTGTTTGAATTATATTAGCACTTGTTTATTCATACAGTGTGTTTGTCTTGGTTGCTTAAAAGGATACATCCTAGTAAATATAATATGGTCAGATTTTTAGAGATGTGGTTTTGTTGATTGTAGATGATCAAAAAACTAAAATAACTCAAAAGGTAAGTGAATTTTAACAGGTAATCTCAACAGAAACCTTTCTGGAACAAGAACATTCAAAAGTGAAATCAGAAACCGTTCCTCGTTAAAAAACCGAGGGATTTGTCTGAGCAAACCCACCGGAACGAGAATATAAAAAGCCGTGCATCAGCGGGCCTCCATTAAAGCCCACAGATGCTTAATGCGACCATTTTAAGTGCCAACGTGTGCGCCATGGCATCCAACCACAAGCTCCGATTAAGAAACAGTAAACGATGTTGTCCTCTGACAGAGAAATCCTCTCCCTGTCCTTCCAATCAGACAATTAAATATGTATTAGGCTTGGTTTTACCCAAAAGGTCATTTAATATTGATATTGATTATAATGTACCAAAAAGACATTTAGGACCTCTATTCAATAGTCAATATCGTCTCGTTTATCATTTCTTTTTCATTTTTTTTTTGTTTGTAAACCAGTAGTTGTAGAGGACATTAGCATTTTAAAATCCATTATCCACAATATAAGCGTTCTAGGGCTGGCAAAATAGTTTTCTGAATAACAGCTGTGCTACCCAAATGCGATTGCAAATGTATTTAGTTTACACATTTACACAGTTGTATGAAAAATGCATATATTCATGTTCCAGTCTGCATACGAGATAGAAAAGCAATGGATACAATAGAACTGACAAAAGACGACAGCGACAGCATCAAACAGGACTTTAAATTACTGCAAATACTGTCTCCGATTTTTGATTCTCTTGTGGGACAGAGCTAGAAGCTTAATAATGAAGTTCCATAGAGTCACAGACATATTTTTTGGTACTCATATTCATTCATTGAACAGATGGTGCCAAACTACAGGAGCAGAAGCATAACCTTGTTATAACCTTGTTATATTCGCCCCCAAACAATGGTAAAAACCCACGCCTGCCGCGCTAGGCTATTGTAACAAACTGCAGTGTTTGTACCTACATTTCTGACACTCATACTCATGTCAAATTGACCTCTGATTGGCTGGTCTACAGCCCTGTGTCATTAATCTTCTCATGCTCCCCTCTGGCCCAGTTAAAACAACAGACCCCGCAGTGAAGCTTCCGCAGTGTGTCAATCAAATCAAATCAAAATGTATTCATATAGCACATTTTACAAAACATTTACATAATTTGCATTGGAGCACACTCAAGCCTAGAGCCCGACCAGAGAAAGCCTAAGGTGACAGTGGCAAGGACTCACTAGGTGACTCAAATGTACAAAAACAAATTGACATTTGATGCAGACTTACTGTATAGGCAACTTTTTTGCTTCCCAAATTTATCTTTGCACATTTTTTTTTAAATGTTGATTTACAGGTGAAAAACAGTTTTTTTGCTAATCAAATTTAAGAACAAATTTTGATTGAATCCAGGAATGTATATTGTCCCCATTTCCCAGTCTTTTAGGGTAAATTGTGGTTGTCAGTTGTGCTTGATACGTGGAAAATGTAAGATGTGCTTTAGATGCTTTTTCACACTGTGCGACCCATCCACTCTCCAGCTGACCTGGTTTGCTGTGGATCATACGATATTTCATGAAAACAAATTAAGTCCTCGGCTTTCACGACCATATATGTCGAAATACACTAACAAGATTATGCTTTCACGAACAGATGCGATCAACGCTGAGGTTAAGCCCAGGAGGGTCACACACAGATTACAGGGTAATACAACAAGCGTGTGAACTGCAGGCTTATCTATGGTTCCATAACGAACGTTCAGACGCCCGACGTGCGGGGTGAGCATGACCTATCGGAGAGTACCGAGGAAACGCTTCCGGCTCTGACGGGATGCCACGCTACTGAAGGAGCAGGAATCAACGGGCAAACAGAAAACTAAAACTGAGAGAAACCGGCTTGGCAAGGGGTGCAGTCTCAAAAGGCCCGGACCATGAGTGTGGCGGCAGTGTGGTATAATGGTTAAGGAACTGGGTTTGTAACCGAAAGGTTGCAGGTTCGATTCCCAGGTCGGACACTGCCGTTGTACCCTTGAGCAAGGTACTTCACCTGCATTGCTTCAGTATATATCCAGCTGTATCAATGGATACTATGTATAACTGCAAAATAAATGCTGTGTAAGTCGCTCTGGATAAGAGCGTCTGCTAAATGCCTATAATGTAATGTAATGAGTGATGGGAGAAAAATAGTATTGGTTCCAAAAAGGGTCGGACAGGTTTAAGTTAGCCTCGCTTATCAGACTCATAATCCTATGGCACTGTGAGCCTGACCAGGTTGATCATAACTTTATGACGATACAAGCCTGGCCAGGCTGCTCATAACTTTATGGTAATATAAGCCAGACCAGGTTGATGCAGACGTGAGTACAATCCAACCAGCATCGCAAATGTTGACTTCTCTTATCAGGCAAACATCTGTGGTTGAGACTAGGTTTAAATCAGCTTTGGTGTGTCACTGCAGTAAGCACTCCCAGTTGCACGCCAAGCCCCCGCTGGTTGCCGGTTGGTGCCAGTGTGAGTTGCTCCTCTTGCTCTGCTGTATTACTGAGTGGCCTGTAGGATGTGAGACACTCACTGGCTGGAGGAGTGCGTGCAGGTGGTACAGCAGTAGCTCCAGAGGAATGGCGGCTCATTCCGAAATGGACAGAAAATACTTTATAATCTCAGCACGTGCAACTGAGAAAGCCCGTCTGAGAGAGGAGGCTAGGCAACTCTCAAAACGAAAAAGGGAGGGAAAAGAACACAGCGGAGCGTTAAGGCGCCGACTCAGCAAAATGGGAAGCCACTGGAAACCTTCAGTCATGATTCACGAAGGTTATGACCCCGGCCTGCTCAGCACTCAGAGAGCACTCACTCACTCACAGTACCGGGGTACACCCTGGGACGTTCTTTGCGGATTCAATTACCACCGCAACAAAAGAATAATGCAGATTATAGTACAGCCGGCTACACTACAATAGTTCAGCCGGCTGGTGCTGTCCCTTTATGTGAAGTGTGTTCCACTTTCACATAAATAGGCCTAGTTTTTATTGTAAAATGTCACTGTGCAAAGTAAAAAAATGCCACTGAGAAAGTAAACTCTGTCCTCCTACCGAAAAGTTGGCATCCCAATTATCGTGATTTGGCTAAACTGCTTCTCGCTACAATTGAATAAATTACTACAAAAAACCAACATACTGCCACACTTAGTCATCTTTATTTATGTATAAAAAAATCCCACACACAATAACTCAAATGTTTTTTTTTTCAACAAAATCCCACACACAACAAATCTCGAGTTGTTTGAGGACGATTAAAATTCCACATTGCACGTCTCCCTCATGTTAACCTCCCTCTGTTCTTCCCTCCTCTTCCTCCTCCTTTTCCACCTCTCCAGTCCTTTTGCTTCTGAGGTTCAGGGGAGGGGAGGAGAGACGGGGGGGTCTACAGGTTTTTCATGGTGGCCAGGTGTGCCCCCCTAAACTCTAACCCAAATATGTTGCTGTGTTGATTTCTCATGCACGACCATACACCTCTTTGGTGAATCCCTCGTTCCTCCTACTGGTCCCAAAGGCTGTTGATGACTATTTGATGAGTGTCCATAAAGGTGATGGGCCAGAATCAACGCTGACCGTCGCTGACCGATAACTTATGCTCATGCGGAAAAAAAAAGGTGTTAAAAATAATGTGGTGTGCGAACAGTTTGACTGCACAGTGCATACTCTTCTTATCGATAAACAAGCCAGTGAATGGGAACCCGCATTTGAATAGAAATAAACACCTTTCGATTACCTCTTTCGATTAGTCACCAGCTGCTCCAAGAGTACCAGCAAAACAAACACTTGAGATTAAACAAACACTCAACAAACAAACGCTGCCGTCCGTGTTTACTTTGCACACGTTTCATTTCACTAAACTCCGATAACATGGGAGGAGGACGTCGTCGTTTGTCGCGGCAGAAACAATACAGTTGGAGGAAACACATTTCAAAAGAAGAATGATCGTTATATAGGTGGACCCAGATCACAGCGTTTCCTGCTGACCACTATGTCTCACAAAACTGGTCAAATTTTCCAATTCCATATTTTTATGATAGACATGTAATGTCTTACGGCAGAAACATTATAACATTGACGTTCTAGTGTGTGGTAGGAGGCCACTGTGCGGTTGTGTGGATGTGTGTGGCAGCACAGCTAGTCTCTCTGTTAATGTTTATATCGAATTACCTCTGGTTTTTTTTTTTCCTTCTCTTTACATGCTGCAAAAAGGATGTCTGTCAATCTAAGTAAATATATGAGGGAAATTTGCCAGCTTGCTCATCTCGAGATGGAAACATTTATCAATACCTCAACAGCCAGCTATCCATCTGTAGACCACAACTGCACTTACTCCTACACAGAGTACACACAAACACACACTAGCGTATACATAAACACACACACATACACGTACACGCACACTCATACACACGTATGCATAGGTACGCACACATGGGCAAGTATACACACACGCACACACAAATACACGCACACGCACACCTGCAACGCAAGCATACATGTACACACACTCACCAACGTGTGAATGAGCAAACAGCAGGACACATTTAATGTGGCTTTCAGTACTTCATACTTAAATAATTGTGTGATTGGGCTGTTGAGGTATTGATACATGTTTCCGTCTGGAGATGAGCACTGTGCTAGATTTTCCTTATTGTGTAGCTATAAGCGCACGACTACAGCACTCATCCATGACTGCATCCCTGGCCCTGCCAATCGCTTCAAGTTTTTACGCGTTTTTCTGGACACTTCATATATGTCGGCTGCCCCCGCATCTTCCCGCAATAATAATTCTCTATTTATTTATTTATTTATTTTTACCACAAACGCACAAGCTGTGTGTTAATATTAAAGTATGAACTGAAGTTTTTTTCTTTTTTAATGTAGAGGAATGGCTGTGCTGTGAACCGCACACCAAGTGACAACAAATATGTCTAATGTGTCAAAGATCAAAGTTAATAATGAAGCTAAAATGGAAAGCCAGAAGAAATGTTTATCAGAACCCTGAAGACCTGGAACATTTTCACAGAGCACAAAAAAAGCGCTACGCAACATGGAACAAACACAGAAACACAGAACTCACCCGGGCAGTCAGTCTACATGTGGGAACCAAGCAGCGTCAACAGCCTGCCATGGTAATTGTTCAGAAATAAGATGCGCGCCGACGGCTCAATGGAAATCGGTTAGCGGAGAGGGCAGCTTCGGGGAGCTGGCCGGTCCCTGGAAGCAGCGGCTGTGGAGAGCGATGCAGAGGGCGGGCGTACCTACAGACAGACTGAGTCCTGCTGAGGGTGGAGGAATGGCCAAGCTGTGGGAAACTGCTGCTGATGCTGCTGATGCTGCTGAGTGTACAATTGGGTGGGAAGCCAGAGTGTACTGAAACCCACACACACACAAGCGCACACCCCAAGTGCGCACACACACACACATACACACACACACATAAACACACACACACAGTCTCCCACCTCTGCTGCAGCACTGATCAGAACAGGTGATCTCTCTCATTCGGGCTGTTGTAGTCCATGAACTAGAGACTTGGAGACACAGTCCAACTGAGAAACAAAGAAACTGTGTAACTGAGAGAGACTCAGTGCAACTGAGATACACACAGTGTAGCTCAAAGAGACTCAGACTCAGTGTAGCTCAAAGAGACTCAGACTCAGTGTGGCTCAGAGAGACTCAGACTCAGTGTGGCTCAGAGAGACTCAGACTCAGTGTAGTTCAGAGAGAGTCCGACTCAGTGTGGCTCAGAGAGAGTCCGACTCAGTGTGGCTCAGAGAGACTCCGACTCAATGGAGCTCAGAGAGACTCAGACTCAGTGTAGTTCAGAGAGAGTCCGACTCAGTGTGGCTCAGAGAGACTCAGACTCAATGGAGCTCAGAGAGACTCCGACTCAGTGTGGCTCAGAGAGACTCAGACTCAGTGTGGCTCAGAGAGACTCAGACACAGTGTAGTTCAGAGAGAGTCCGACTCAATGGAGCTCAGAGAGACTCAGACTCAGTGTAGCTCAGAGAGACTCAGACTCAGTGTAGCTCAGAAAGATTCAGACTCAGTGTAGTCCTGAGAGACTGAGTGTGGCTCAGAGTGGCTCAGAAAGACCCGTTCAGAGCCTGTAAAAAAGGGCGGAGCCGGCTTGTTGCGCTGTACGAGTGTGTAGGTGACCGCAGCCCCGGGACTCCTGTGTGTGGCTCAGACTCACAAACACAGTGAGGCAGTGAGCTCTCCTCTGAGGACAACTCCCACTCTCCACACCCGCTCTCCGCGTTCTGCCTCCACGCCGCCCACCTGCATGCCTGCGGAATGCCACGCGGTTCCCTCGACAACGCACATCACTCAATCACCAGTCATGAAATGACAAGCTGGGACAAATGAGTCAGGTGAGGATAAGCCTCGTCGGCCTTCTTTCTGATAGGCTAAAAACCCACCTACCCTCCCCTCCATCAGCTCATCACACAGGGCTGCGAGTAGGCTCTACGGGGGCTTCACTAACATCCACTAAGTATCTGTGAGTGAGTCTCTAAACCCCTCCACATCATGGCCACGGCTGCACGACCCGGAGGGTAAATTCTGATTTGTTTTGGGGGAGCCTGTTCAGATAGCCTATCCACCGCTGCTGCGCCAGGCTGCTGAAACAAAAGAGGGAAGCGAGGGCTTGTAAAAGTGTTACATAGCAGCCCCGCCACACCCTGGCCAATCGATCCGTCTGTCAGTCTGTGTGGTCAGTGCGCCCATATCTGTCTTCTCCCTCCACCCACATTAAACCCCCCCGCGCCCCCCGGAGTTTCGATAGCACACCCACGGCACCCACAGCAAGCTGAAAGCCCAGCTGAACTAAATTTATTACCACAGCCACCATGATATTACTCATCACAATATTAACAACAATATTTTTTTAATGTTAAAAAACTAATGACTGTAGACTGTGAAAAACGAAATAGCTAAAAACTAAAAACTAAACCAGCTGTACAAATCATCATGGTTCAACATCATATCTAACTTTTAAATCTGTCTTAACAGTTTGAAATTAGTTGAGTTAAAGTTTAATGTTTAATTAAGGTTTGTGTTTAGTTGCTTTAAAAGTGTTTTGCAAGGTGAGAAAAAAGTCATGATTGGAATGCTAATTTTTAAAGAATTACGAATTGAACACAGGAATTTCAGGTGTGAACGATGGGAAATGTCAGAAAAGAAGTTCTGAAGCCGCCTTCACACAGAATCCAACATACGGCAAAAGACTGACCGGAAGTAATTAATTTCCTATGGGAGTCGCAAAGCGGCTCGCGAGGGGTTCCGACCCAGTGCGATGCGGAGATTTTTGTGTCCGACCGAGGATTCGGGTACGTGGATTTTCTCACCTTCTGCTGTGCGATGCAATCCGATCGCAAAACCAGAAGTCACGCCTTTCCCAGCAAAAAACTAGTGATGACGATCATGAAGATGCATGACACCATCCATTTATCTATTCAACCAATCGCTCAGTTAGCTACAGCAAAAAAATAGATGTTACTAAATAATCTTATCTGATCTGATAATTATCTAATCTGAATATGATCCACATCACTGAATATAATTTTTTTATATCATCATCATGGTCGTCATCATTAGCTAGCCTCTTGCTGGGAACCTGATAGCGACTGGAGGATTGGCGAGGAACGTGGTAAGAGAGTCGCTCGCGCAAATGAAGTGTATGGAGTGCAGTTCTGTTTCTCATTAATGTCCTGCGGTCTTTCGCGCCGTTCGTATGAGAGCAAGAAGGAAAATAGAAGAGCTCGAGGAGACTCGGCCTCTCCTTCTGCGGTCCGATCGGCTCCGTTAATCACAGGAGGCTTCCGTTAGCATCCGTAACCGCCCGCAGCCGCACGCGAAACCACTTTCGCTGCAGCACTTCAAGCATGACAACTGCACGGCAAGATCTAAATTACAACGTTACGCACAGCTACAGGCACTTCATCACAATATGCGTTGTGTTAGAAATGCTAGATCTGCAGCATTAGGCCGTCCATTTATTCATATGTCGCAATACATTTGGTGAATGTGTGCCTAAAATGTGTGCCTATTAAATTGTCATCATTCGTCATCATTGTACTGCCCCCACCATCTTTCATATCAATGCATAAAAGACGTGAATGCATAATAATAATAATAATAATACGTGGGCGTTATCCAACCCCTTCCCTTCTATCTACACATCTGTTCAGTCCACACAGCTTCCAGCACTGTGACCGCCCAAGCATTAGGCTAAATCTGTAGCATTACAGAAAATGAGCATCAGGCATTCTAATGTGGGTCCTTGGTGCAGATATTAATCCCAAAACCCTTTGGGAGAGCGCTACTACAGAGTGCTTATCTAAAAGCAGCAGGAGAGGTGGAAACGTGAACACTAGGGGTGGGACAATGCACCGGTGCATCGCGATGCATCGATCCGAATGTGTAAATACAACTGCATCGATCTGCAAGATTCGAATCGATAAGCATCGATTAATATCGCATTTTAAATTAATGTACACGTATTCATTTATTCAAAAATTATTTAAAATATATATTTCTGAGACACGATTACTTTTAAAACTCTTTTGACCAGCTTCAATCCATGTTTCTGCTCCAACCCCAACGTAAGCGTGAGTTGAAAGTAGCGACTATGAGACGGACAGATCTGAGCGAAATGGCTAGCTGCGTGCTCGCTGAGTGCGACAAAAGAGACAGAAACTCCGAATTTGCGATGTTCCGAACAGAAAATCAGTGGTATGGAAGCATTTCGGGTTTAGAAAGAACGAGGGTGTACTTGACAAAACCGCTGCAATATGCAAGATCTGCCAAGTAGAAATCAGATACACAGGCAACACCACAAACATGATAAACCATTTGAGCCGACGATACACAATTGACGTGAAGGACAGCAAGCGCGTTAGCAAGCTGGTAAGCAAGCTAAACTCGGGAGTCATTGATGAGTTTCCTGGAGCAATGGCCAAACAGTTCTATTTTTTTGTATAATTGTTTTTATTCGTTTTTATACACATACCGTGTCCAGACAGTTAATTGTAAAGTGCTTTCTGATATTTAAATTTAAACCATTTTCTATTCAAAATCAAGTAGACGTTAGAGACAAAAAACTAAAATAGTAAGACTATTTCCAATGTCTTACGTTCAATTAATTATTACTACGTTAACTGTCCGATTCACAAAATGAATGTCGTGGAACCTAGATACACCATACCATGCAGAAAATATTTGAGTGAAAAATGTATACCTGCTCTGTATGAAGAGGTGAAGAAAACTGTTCGACTGTCCTTGCAAAACGCTACGAGAGTAGCTTTAACTACGGATGGATGGGCATCTTGCTCCACCGAAGTTCTAGATCGTACTAAGATTTAGGAAAGTACTATGCATGACACTAACCTATAGGCTATTTCATTTTTCTTGGCCCAGTTTAGTAATTGTTATACATTTAGCCATTTTCATTTTGTAAATAAAGGAAATGTATTAGAGTACCATGTCTGACACTGTTTGAAAAACAATAACCTAAATAGGGCAACTTTAGAAAATACACTGTTAGTCATGTTTATTGCTGCATTATTTGCTGCAGACAGCTGCAAAATGTATGGCATGCCTTAACAATAAACATAATGCTGTGAACTTGGTGTAAGGTTCTAATTGAATATTTAATTACTGCTGAATGTATCGGTATCAAATCACATTAGCATACCTATTTAAAGTATCTAAATTAATCGAACCGAATCGAATCGAATCGAATCGTGGTCAAACGTAAGATATTATGATGCATCGAACCTTTGCCTAAAGAATCGGAAACGAATCGAATCGTGATAGGGTTGAATCGTCCCACCCCTAGTGAACACTGACTGATTGTCGGTCATTAAAACCCACACCCTGAGCCACACGAGAGTGGAGGAGGACAGGCTCCCCCCTTTGAGCCTGGTTCCTACCAAGGTTTCTTCCGATGTGTTTTTCCTTTCCACCGTCGCCCTAGGCTTGCACTTGTAGGGGTTGCAGGCCAGGGTCCCCCGTAAAGCGCATTGTGACAAATGCTTGTAAAATGCGCTACATAAACATATTTGATTTGAAAGACCCGGTCAGTACTGCAACGGTCGTCCGGACAGCACTGCAACGGTCGTCCGGACAGCACGGCTGACACGAAGACCCGGACTGGAACGAAGACCCGGACTGGAACAAAGACCCGGACTGGAACGAAGACCCGGACTGGAACAAAGACCCGGACTGGAACAAAGACCCGGACTGGAACGAAGACCCGGAATGGAACGAAGACCCGGACTGGAACAATGTGCTGACCTTGCAGTACCTTCTGCTTTCGAAACGCCAGAGGTCGCAAAGGCGTAACGTCTGAGACGCGGGCCTCCGTTTGCAGCTCGAGACAACAGCAGAGGGCGGTGCCAACTGTTGTCTCCATGGGAACTCTCTGGAATTCTCTCCTCCCATTTGGCCCGAGTGGGCAGATTGCAGAGGCCTGTCTCCTCTCAGAGGGGGTTGGAGTGCTCAAAATGTTGATGGGGCAACTGCTCTGCTCCATGCGGAACTATTAAACAAATGTATTGCACACTGTTATGAGAGGCTGAGAGTCCGACCCAGATCAAACCTTTCAACGGACCACTGTGGGCTGGGGACTGCCTCCTCTAAGCCTCATGTGCTTGTGTAGACAAAGGCTCCATTTCAGACTGCAGTCTCTCGGACTGTTTCTGAAGCAGAGAACAGATCTTATCTTACTCTGCTTCAGGCATTTCTGTTCATACATGACCGCAGCTCATATGCGCAGGGCAAGAAAGCCACTTCACTTTAATCCACTTCAATTCAATTTAGTTTTTCCTAGCATTCATCAAACCAAGGTCAAATGAAAACACAGGCAACACAGAGCACAGTTCAGTCGGTCACGTGCAGGTTACGTAAAGACCACAGTCAAAAGAATTTAAACTGCCATTGTTTAAAAATGTTTGGGCACTGTTTGCAAAGAAAGACCAATTTTATCACAGCGGTGAGTGTAACGTTACAGACGGCCATCCAGACGGATGTCAACCCGGCTGTGCCTTTCCCAGAAAAAACATTGCTGAGACAATGGGGCCAAATCCTGTGCAAAGACAATTCAGATGTGCTGAATCCTCATTGGCCAAGGCTGCGGAATGTTGAATGGCAGAATGTTCTGGAAAATCATTGGAAGGGCGCAAGTACTGCAATCGACATTTTACGCTGCAACCATGGACACATGCACGCACTCACACACACACACACACGCACACGCACTCTCACACACTCACACACACACAGCACAGCACAGCACAGGGCTAGTAAACAAGTAGACTCAGCAGACTGAAATTACACAGATAATTAACAAAAAGAAATCTTCCAAAACCGTTTTGCATTTTACGTTTTTACAGCAGATCTGAGCACTGGAAAACTGCGCTGCCTGGCTATCAATAGCTGCATCAAAGTGGTCTGGTTATTTTATTTTACTGAATTACCAGAAACTGCTCCACTGAGCCAATCTATACGGCTGGGGAATCACAGTCAAAGGTTTAAAGCATCATCTTTGTCTGAAATTATATTATCGTGCGTTAGCATAAAACAAACCAGACAGACGGACCGAGACTGAGGGGACAGGGGAGCCCTGGCCATAAGAGGTGTCCTGGGTGCTGCTGTCAATCAGAGCAGTGTGAAGGGGAAGGAGGAGCCATGCTGTCAATCAGAGCGGTGTGAAGGGGAAGGAGGAGCCATGCTGTCAATCAGAGAGCACTGTGACAGACGACAGTGGGGTTCCAGTACTGCACGGAATAGAAAGTTCCGGTTTGCGAGAACTTTACTGGCCATCATCAAAAAATAAAAAAAATCTGATTGGCTGCCCACAATCCCTTGCTATCCCTCCCCAGAACCGATGAACCACCTCACACAATCGCGAGCACATTCCCACTTTGTGAATTGGGAAAGTAGAGATTGGCAGTGGCCAGTGTCTATTCACATTTTCAGTTTTCTTAACCATTTCAGTGGTAATACAGCTTTCCACAAAAAGAAAGCTGTGTTTAGTAAGAAAGCATGAAATCAAATCATTACACAACTGCACAGTTATTTTTGCATCTGGCTCTAGAATGAGTGCACAGTCTTAGTTTAACCACAGCTTGTTGTTTCTGCGTACCAAAGGGGAGGAAGCTAGAGTCAATGACCAGCCTCTGCTGTCAGGTGTATTGATGAGCAGGAGACGTATCTACACAGGAATGCACAAAGACAAACACCATCTGGAACGGGTGCGTAAAATTACACCGTGGTTCTTGTGTGCGCCCAGTAATGTCGAGAAATTGTATTCATTGCTTCTGCATGCCTCTGAAGTGTCTTGGCTTAATGACGGCCATCTGATGGGCAATCCTCTTCTTGACGACTTACTTTTCTCTCAGCTCTAATCGTCTTAGTTTCCCATCGTCTAAACTGTTCACTTTACTTTCAGATTAAGAACAAGCCTGCGCAGAATAACAATGTCTTTTGTGAGCGATAGGAGCACGGTCCAGTTTTACAACCAAATGCATTAAGCGCATGGTGCATTAAAGTGCGAATGATAAATGTGAGTTTCGGCACAACACAAAGACGCGGTAAATTTTACCAAGGTCATCTGCCACTAAAAGAGACTGGATGGTCTTGCATACGTGACACTCTCTTTTAACATTTACAGCATCCTTACACTTTGTGGTGTTTTGTCACTGGCTTTGAGACGTCCCCAGGGAGGGGTTTACCGGCAGAAGTTCTGCAGCAAAACATTGTCGCTTGATTTATACGTCGGGTTTACTTCTATGTTTCACGGAACGGGGTCTCGGAAGGCAGATTTGCTTCCTCAATCACACCGGTTTGGCCTTGGGCCCCGGCGTTCATCCCATTCTCATACGGATCACGTACCAGATCTTGCCCCAGAATGCCACTGTGGTGAAGTGAGCCGTACCGCTCACGTGAAGTAATCAGAGTCCAGCCCAGCTTGGGTAAGGAGAACGGGGTTTTTATTCTGTTGGGTAATGACACCTGTTCATGAGCCGATGTCAGATTCCCGCCAGGGTTCCATTTCAATTCAGTCAATTCAGGAAATGGAAAATATCCGCAATGTCCCGTGAGGGTTGTTTTTTTCAGTGAATGAACTTAAATTTCTTGAACTCAAATGGAACTGGCCCCCAACTCTGATTCCCAAAGCCGGTCTGGGGGATCACTTCACAGGGCCATCGGGTGCAGCCACCGTCACCGATTCACCAGCACCGCTCAGAGTGAAATTAGTTTTGTAGCGAGTGGCGTTTTATTGATTCCGAGTGAGTAATGCACAGAAGGCGTTACCAAGAGGTGAACGACGAGGCTTTCACAGACACGCAGCAAGCTGCCTTTGACTCGTGAGAAGTAAAATACTATCCCTATCCCACTACAACACCTTCACTCCTCTCCTAATAAAGATGCTGAAAAATGTAAACCGTGACAATGGCAGTGATGCATGCAAGAGGCACAGACGATCTGTAACTGTGACTGCAGACTGTGACATTACATCTTCATCTTAATTTTTGTTCGTAATGATTTTGACAGCTTGGAAATAAAGAGTTCCAAATACATTGTAAAACAAAGAGTCGTTAAGATAAGAATGTAATTTTCCGATGCATCAGGTGAAACACCAGAAATGATCTTTTTGAGCTTATTAAACTTGCAATGAGGAAACACAAAATGACACTATTATACGTGACTTCCTTTCATGCCTCAAATCTGCAGATGGAGCCTATAATTGTGAGCCGCTCAGTTTATCTCAAGAACAAGATTACTCAGCAGGAGAGAGCCGCCGTCCTGAACAGTCGCCGTGTTCCACACGTGGAGAACGACCGATCGGTATCTCAAGCTAAAACGCGTTCCCAGCATCCTCGCTGCTCGACACACACGCCGCAGTGCGCCGCAGTCCCAGCGATGAGGCTTGTGGGACATGGCAGCTGATATCAGACAAAACCGTTCAACAGAAAAAGGCCCATCGAACTTCTCAAGCCGTCTAATGATCGTTATCCGCCGTTGCTCTACTGCTGAAATCATCTAATAAAATATGTTAGCTGCCTGTCAGTGTTCTTCTTTTGAAGGCAGCTGTATCCCAAACTCATAAATTTGACACAGACCCCACCCCCAATCCTGTACACACGGTTTGATATAAACTGCATGATATTAAATGGTCTGAATGCTAAACCTACGCTAAAAGTCAAGCCGTATCGTAAAATAGGCCCACATGCCAAGTACTAGTTTAACTTTTTTGGGCGGGACTCTTTTTTTTTTTCTTATTTTCTTTTTGCTGTTTTGATTGTTTCCTGAAAGTGCAATAGCTGCCCTTTCACTGTAATAAAAGAAACCTCAAGATCAGGATAACGAACCAACAAGCGGGGGAAAAAATAACTTGACCCTGGTCGTTTGACCCTGGTACACATCTGCAGTGACACAATGATAAGGGCGTTCTGGTTTTGATTCTGCATCATCATTTATAGCCATGTTCGTAGCGTCATCATTTATAGCCACGTTTGTAGCATCATCCTTTATAGCCATGTTCGTAGAATAAGTATGCAGTCGATCATTTATAGCCATGTCTGTAGAATAAGTATGCAGTCGATCATTTATAGCCATGTCCGTAGAATAAATATGCAGTCGTTTGTTTTTATGGACTTGCAAATACAAGTTTTTATATATGCAAATGCTTCTGGCTTCGCATTCTTTTTGACGACAGATCTTTATTTAAAGCGTGCAAACCAAATGCACTCTGTCAGAATTGAACGCACAACAATCTTGTTTTTCTGCAGAGGAAGCCATAAATATTGGAGATGGCTGACTAGAAAGATAATTTCCTTTTAGCACTTCTCTGAACCCATCCACATTCCCTTCTGAGAACAGCGTCAACAAGCAAGCCTACAGAACGCCGTTCCATCCACTCTTATCACCTTTCTAATCCACACCTGTATTGGACTGTAACCTAAAATAATAGAAGGTAGTGACACAGTAGCTTTTGGAATTAACCTTCCTGTGGATGTGTACTAAACATTATATTTGTGTAAAGATGAAGAAAAGCATTATTGTACGGAAAAATTGACAGGCTGCTACATACAGTAAAGTACATGTGAACCGCTTCAGTCCGTGATGGGATACTTATGTTACCTGTGTACAAAAAAATTACATAAGTACAGTTATGTGTGTTTGTGTGTGTGTGTGTGTGTCATGTAATCAGCCAACTGAAAAAAATAGCAGAACCGCATCTAAAAAGTGAAGGTACTTCCTCTAAGCTTAGAATAGAATAGAATAACTTTATTTTTCCCAGGGGGTACTTCAGAAAACATGCTGTGGAAACAATGCCAATTGCCACGAGCTCACCGAGAGGAAAGATCCGCAGGTGGAGGCGAAAGACGAGGTTTCCTCCAGTCTGGCGGCTGCCGCCAGTAATCCCCGGAAGGCCAGGAGCGTTTCGTCGGCTAGGCTCCCGCTCATGGCGGGAACGAAAAGAAAGTGGCCGCTGGGGAGCCCGTTCAAGCCCTCTTTTCCCCCCAAAATCTGGCACCTCTCAGCTTCTCCAAGCTCCCTGCAGTCAGGAAGGGCACACACGCTCGCGGGGTCTTGGCGGGCGGGCGGGCGCCTCAACGAGAGGGAGAGACGGAGGAGAGGACGCACCTCGAAGGAGAAACTCTCCCCACGGCTCACTGTGAGGAGGACGAGGTGCAGGAGGAAGGATTTGTGAGAGCCTAATCTCCTTCCTCAGGATCAGAGCCAGCCTGCTGTTAGGTAACTCAGTGATATAACGCCTAGCTCGGGCGCTTTAAGAGGGAGAGGACATGCAGGGATGACGGTGGGGGGATGAGGCTCTACTTCAGAGGACGTTCAGTGACATCAGGCCTCTCATAGAGACGATGCTAACGGAGCTAACGTTACTGCAGAACTCTCTCAGGCCTCTCATAGAGACGATGCTAACGGAGCTAACGTTACTGCAGAACTCTCTCAGGCCTCTCATAGAGACGATGCTAACGGCGCTAACGTTACTGCAGAACTCTCTCAGGCCTCTCATAGAGACGATGCTAACGGCGCTAACGTTACTGCAGAACTCTCTCAGGCCTCTCATAGAGACGATGCTAACGGCGCTAACGTTACTGCAGAACTCTCTCAGGCGTCTCATAGAGACGATGCTAACAGCGCTAACGTTACTGCAGAGGAAGTACCCGTAACGAGTGCCAGAATCCCCACACCAAGTGCTTCGGAGGAAGTTCCAGGGAAATGTCCGTTCGCGACCCTTCTGTAATTACCGCTACACAGCTGCCCTATGAATTTCTTCCCATATCGACAAATTAAGTTGCCATGTAGAAAAATAAAGTGCTTCTAAGTTTTTGAGTCTACATTTCTACACTTACTCAAGATCTAAGGCTATGACAGCAATTTCCCTGCAATGGCTCCCCCAGATAAGTGAAAGATAAACAGGGAAAAGGCCATGGGAGGTAGAGAGCTGGTGTGTGCTACATGCAGGGCGTTCCTTTGGAGTCTTTTATGAGCACCGCACTAGCGGTAATGACAAAGGAAGGAGGAAGAGGGGGAGCCAGGCGTGAAAGTCGCTGTCTGGCCCAGTTCTCTTGGTCCTGTAAGCAATACGACGTCCGCACACGTGCAGTGTCTCGACGATGCGGGGGCGAGAGGTCATGGGTCACGGCACTGTGAAATCAGGCCTCTCATAGAAATGATGCTAACAGCGCTACTGTGCCAAGCAACGCTACTGCAGAACTCTCTCTCACATCTGTGCCAGGAGAGGAGCCCTCAGATCCAAGCCTGGCCACAGTATGCTATCCATCAGTTAATCAAAAACTCCCCAAGGTAAGCAGAGGCCGTCAGAGAGGTCACACGCTGCCTTTACACACGCCCCTTAATTCAGACAGGCACTGCCCACTCAGTTACTTAAGCCAATAGGAAGCTTCTCTGAGAGTAACCCCACCCCCTGCATTCAGACAGAGCTACCAATCCAATTATTCCCCGCGCACTCCCTGGCTCACCTCTGATGCTTTAATCCCATGTATTAAGGGCATTCCCCGCTCCGTACAAAGATTATTTTGACCGGGAGCGAATGATCGTTAGTTACTCTGAGGTCATAGCTCAAAAAATAAAAATTCACACCTTATTAATGTCACACCTAGTGACACATCGTACCAGGCTTCACAGCCCACAGATAAAAACACAAGAACACCTGTTTGTTGATACAGGGATTACAAATTAGCATCGCCACAATGCTCTGTACATCCAAATGGCCTTCATGAGACAAGGCATGGGGTTGACAGTAGAGAGTCACCTTCTCAAGCACGAGGGAAGCTCTTTGCCTGCTCGATATTTCTTCTCAAAGTTACACTACGTAACACTACTCATGCTTATGTCCAGGGTGTTAACCCACTGATGTGTAGGTTTTAAGTGGTGCAGCATAATTCTCAAAGATAGAAGAGAAGTGTCACCGACAAGCATTTTGATTTAATATGCCTCCGCCCCGCTACCCCCTGAATAGAAATATATTTGCAGTTTGACAGACCAGGCCTTGTCTGGATATGGCAGGAAATATTGAGGGAGTTTGGACAGAGGAGGTACTCAGTGTGTGACCTCCTATATTCCACCACACATTCCTGTAAGCCCTGGTGAATATGCACCTCCTCCTTACTGTCACCTCCAATAACAGGGCTTTCAAGACAACATCTGCACACGCGCAGACATCGCGTGAATGAGAGATCTAGGATGAAACACAAGCTTCAACTTCACAACAAAGGGGATTTCAAAGGAGACGCTGAAGAATAATAGCGATGTCAGCTGGTTTTCTTAAGCCGCAAGATCTTGTTGTTATCTTGGTATGAGTCATCACTTGAGGTAGAAGGTTCCGGTTGTTTGGTTCATTGTTCACACTGCATCGCCTCTCATCTATACAGAGCGTCTCACAGTGAACCGGTCCCAGGGCCAAGCAAACGGTTCCGCTCTCAGGCTTGGCGAAGGGAGGATTTTTTTTAACCTGATTTTATTTCGATTAATGCATTCCCTGGATCGGACCACAGTCCACCTGGCGGGACCCTGCATGATGCCACATTTTGTGCCAAGGCCTTGTGAGGACTTCCCTATGAGTGAATGATCTCTGGCAACAGAGACCTGGGGACGAGGTCACCACCTCATAGTAAACATGTCCAAATGAGCTGGCAGAGCACGGCAGAGAGAGGGGAGGAGAGAAACCCTGAGTAACTTTCACTTCTTGACAACTCTCCACCCTCCACCCTGCTCCCTGCAGCAAGCCGCTACTCACCTGTCTCCGAGCAATGGATACAGCATGGCTGGGGGGGAGGGTCCTCCGAACCCAAGGCATGGAGAGAGTCCGGGCTCCACACGCAGGTGTCCACGCTCTAGCGACTTCCGAGCTGCAGAGGAAGTGTTCGGCGCCCAGGCACACAGGAAGCCGGGCCCTCGCGCCGTGCCCGGCTTCAAAGGCTCGCTAACCAGAAAAGACAGGGCTTCAGAAGCTAAGGGCTGCTCTATGCAAGAACACAGCTGACGCAGAGCTTTTTCCCAACCCCATTATTGGCTAATGGTGATGGAGTATCTCCTCCTGCTTGGAAACCGTTGGAGAGGCTGGGGGTGGCGGTGTCGTCTGGCCCATCAATTCTGCAGCAAAGGAGTACTCTGTCACATCAGGTCAACATAAGCAACGAGGGGGAATGGGAGGGCTGTCGGATAGGGTTCAGCGTGCATTGCTATCTAGCCACCCTTGCTGGTCGATCGTGCGCCCGCAGATTGTAGTCCGCATATGAAAGCTCAAAGCTCCTTCCTCTGACTCCACTCTATGTAAACTTAGCTGTCGTCCGCGGTGTGAAAATAAGCAGCCGGCATTCATAAGAACGCATCAATAGGGACAGTGCAGTTTGTGAACTGCAGCAGTGATATAATGATACATTAATGAGCTCCTTGATTCCTCAAAGAAATTCAAAGATGGTCTGAGCTTGTGCTTGGGAAATACTCTCACTTCCCACCAACAGGGGGAGTGATTTCACTCAGATCTTGTGATTTGATTCCATGCCTCAAGCAAGATGTGGCCTGTGGTACTACCCTGTGAGGAAGTGTTATACCCTGTCTGCAATTGAATCTATATTACAAACCATGCCTGTTTTCCTATTTATGAAAAACAAAATTGTTCACTAAAAGGAAGCTTGTTTCCTTAGGGTGAATAAGTTGGTTGTTATTCCTAGCTATTTAAGTAACAGTTTTTTAGAAAAAAGTGTTATTTTTTTGTCTGGCGTGCAACAGCACAGACCATACGATGAATCCCACAATATGTAGACCTACACTCTAAAAATATGAAAATACAAATATGGCAGCATGCAAAACTCCTGCGGAATATTTTCAAAGCAGTATTCCTGCATCAGTAGCCTACTCACTGAAGCACATTTGCTTATGCAAAAGACACTTGAATCTCCCTGCACACACCCAAAAGCGATTTCAAGCAGCGAGACGGTTCCCCCCCCCATTAAAGTCAGGACTCAATCTTCCAAGCACAGGGAGGAAATTTATGAACCGCTTTAATGCGCAATTCCTTTCAGTCAGGTAGTTCTACAGTTCTTTGTCTTCAAAGCAGCAGTTCTTAAGATTAACTGGCTGTAGGGAGACGAAGAAATGGCCAGGACGCGTTTGCGATGACAGAGAGCGCGGACTGGACAGAGTGCGAGTCGCGCCGTCAAATGAAAAAGAATGGCTGTGCCCATGCGGTGTGCAAATTCCGTGCACAAGCTTACGCACGTTTGCATTAGGTACATTCGACAGATGCTCTGAATCCAGTGTTATTTACTGTGGCGAAGTGAGCCGTAGCGCTCGCGTGAATTAAGCAGAGTCCAGCCCAAGCTTGGGCAAGGAGAACGGGGTTTTTATTTTCCTTCTTTGAAGACAAACACAACACACAGTAAGATTGTCAGATCTCAGTCATTTATCTCACTCAACTCCCAGAATGCTCCTTTTAAAGGTTCTCAGGCTCACTGCTGAACAATCAAGGCAATTGGTTAATTGATACAAACAATAAGACAATCAATCATCACCAATTGCCTGATTGCAGACAGCTGTGCCGGTTCCATAAACCACCCGAGTTCACTCTCTCTCTTGCCGGCCACGCCTAAAACCACGCCCCCCTACCACATTTACCAAGTGATGTCGAAGTGCATATAGAATCCACATACAAAATTTTACATAAGACATTAATTGGCAATCTGCCGATAGCAAGCCTTGCCAATGTAGGCCTACTGAATATTAAGATTTTTTGAGCTTCAGCCATGATGAAGCACTGTTACCAATGATTTATTTCTTCCCCTCAGAATAGTATTTATGCATGAGAATATGTTTATTACAGTAGATATCTATTGGTTTTATATAATGAGTAGTATAACACTATGCCTCGTTTTGACTGTTGCAGTCAATTTCTGTATATTGGGGTTTTTTTCTGGCTGTACTGTGTGCAATATTTTGTTGGCCGCTCTGGATAAGAACATCTGATAAATGACTAGACGTAAAATGTAGCTGTAATCAATACTGCTAGAGAGAACTTCAATAGAAATAGGGCACATTTATAATGAGACAGTCTCAAGTAAGTATGTGTTTTTCCATTTAGATATTACTGCTATTGTTCAAGTGCTGTTAGAAATTTATGCCAGACGAGGTAAATATACTATGTGATTTTAAATTGGTCAGTGGTATAGTTAACTGGTGTTGTTTTATTTGCAGACGAAGCAACAACAAAAAAAAACACTTATGAATATTCTTTCAATTGAGTTTTTCATCACTGAAGAAAATAGGCTAGTTACTATTTCAGTAGTAGCAAACTACATGTAGTTTCAAATGTTTAGTTGTTTATGCTCTTAAAACTGAATAATTAATTCCTATCTGGGCCCTATGAGGCAGTGAATTGCAAAAACATCATCAGTCATCCTCTTATCTAAAAGACTGCATTTCCATGGAGATGTAAAGATTAAAAACTACAAATGGAGGCTGAATGTATTTGTCATGGGAAATGAGAGATGTTCACGCAAGATAGCCTGCCTTAATTGGCAAAATGCACTTCCACTGTTTCCCCGTTAACATAGAGTAGTAATCGGCTCTCCTCACTTCAGAACACAATGGGGAAAGAGGATAGTGGGGGAAGTCTCTTGACGATGCTGCGTTTTGATGTTTAAACGAACCGGGTCCCCTGCGAAAGGCTTGCGCTCTGCTCATTTACAGCCGGCCAATCACACGAGAAGCAGAGATACGAGCGGGCTTGAGGCTATCGCATCATCGGTCTCGTTTATTCATGCCATTGTCATATCCTTGATACTGAGCTGAAACATTGCATTTCCCTGCAGGTCTATTTAATGAGGTCACCGGTGAGGTAGCCTTTCCGCCATCTTGCATGCAAACCCCCTGGTATCCCTGCAGCGCTGGCTAAGCAATAAAAGTGAGTGGAAATCACAATGCTTCTATAAGAACTTTCAATATTGTTATTTTTTCATACTTTCTAGCAGCCTGCGATCTGGCCTGATGCCGAAGTTACCACGATTTTGTAGTGGTTCATGGCTGTTTATTTTCTTTTCTTCTGCGGTTCTCGTGCTGCTTTCACTATTGTGAATATATCGGATTTTTTCCACGTTCCATTTCGGGGTTTGCCGTCCTCATTAGTGTTTTCACCTGGGCTTCTACCAGCAGGGTATTTAGGTTCCTCACTTCCGGTTATCCGGTGCTTGTTTGTCTTTCGACATTGCATTCGAGCCAGGTATAGCCAGGTACTAGCGACCTCCTGATATTAAACTTTGTTGATGTTCAGGAGGGACTTGCTATTATTATTGCTATCTATTCTTTAGCCTTAAGGAATTAAGTTCCTGTCTTTTCTTTCCTTTCATTTATTAATTTCTCTCCCAGTTATTGGTCATCAAGTTGACTTGTTCTGATTCCCCCACCTTCGCGTTTGAATCTCCGAACCATTCACAACCCCTTACAGTTTTGAAAAATTTCAGAATCAATGCCCTTCGAAAAATGCATGTTCTTTTGCAACACCAATGTTATACCACATATAGCTACTATGCCAGTCACCCCTGGTCCTAGAAAGCCACAGGGTCTAATGACTGTGGTTGTTACTCAGAGCTAAATTGGTAAATTATAGCAGTTTTCTACAACTTTGGATCTAAATTGGTTACTGATTTTAATATAAAAAAACTAAAAGAACAGGGGTTGAGGGCCAATGGTATATTATCGGTGTGGTTTTCCATTTACCAGTATAGTATTATGGTATAGTCATGTGGGGTTCTGAACAAACTTTATTAGTTCTTGAGTTATAACTTACAAGACATAGAGTACAGAGTTCATTGGAACTTTCCTTTTGTGTTAAAGAAAATCTAAATACAAAAAATGCATGGTACTACTTTAAGATAGCCACCGTTGCCACGTAACAAGTGGACCAATCCGACGGCCAGACCAGACAGAGGCTCAAACAGCACCGCATCTCACAATCACACAACAGAGTTTTACAAGTACCAGGGACTACCCTTAGGGACCATGAAGTCATAAAATGGTGCCAGATGTTCCTGTGTGAATTAAACTCCAGACTAAAGCGGCAAAGGCCTACTTCATTTCCTGTTTTTCACTGGGAATGTGCTTCGTTCTATTCTCAGCAGACTTTATAGTTTAGCTGCAACATAAAACCCATTTTCTTTACAGAGCACTGTAAAATGTTGGGGAAGGTAAGCAGTCTCACATTTGTCTCGCAAGCAGAAAATCAAATGGCCGTTGCTCCATTACACAAAAACACCCAACTGTAAACAGAAAAGAAATATGCAGAACACCTATATCCAATTTACGCATTGCGAAATATACCTTATATTTGTACATATTTTAATGACGCCAGGAAATCATTCAAAAAAGCAGCTCAGAGTAGGTGGTCTGACTTACTATAAGGGTTCCCCTGTCCACAGCGTAACCGTGACGGAGAGCAGCAATACAGTATCATAGTTAGGAAAGTGCACTTTGACGTTAACTCTGAGGTTGTAAGTCCCATTGTATTCTTGAGCATGGCACTTAACCTGAATCGCTTCAGTAAACATCCAGCTGTATTAATTAATTGAATGTGAAACGACGTAAGCTGTGCAAGTCACTCAGGATAAGAGCATCTCCTGAGTGACTAAAATATTAGTTGTGATCCAAGAGGCAAAACTGATCCCGGATCATTGCTCATACTCTGAGCCCTGGTCTTAAGAGCAGGGTTCAGACACGCTTCATTTTCCTTTAATCCAATGGTAAAGCCTGGACCTCATTCCCAAACGAAACATTCCCTATAGTGCTCCACGGAGCTTGCACAAAAAAAACGGCAGCATTTCCATAATTAAGTTAATGAAGACAGTTATGTCTCGCTCGAGCCACATAACCTGAGCCAATGTCCCATAAGCAACGAGTCTCATTCATACCTGACAATTGATTCTCCTTACTTGTTAAATAAACGGACACAAAGGACCATAAAGACTAATAATAATAATAATAATTCTCTAATAGCACATTCAGCATGCATTCAGAGAACCATGAGCACTTCAGGAATGAGCTGTTTTCAAAGAAATATGCAGGTTCCAAATGCATCATTTAAAAAAAATAAAAGTGCTTGCCGCTGTGGTAAATTTTTCTTGTAAGAGCCCAAATGAATTATTTTAAATCACAAATCACAATGGTGTGAAATGAAAGTGAGAGTACATATTATTATGTTCACTACCGGTGTAATGAACACAATAAGCTAGCCAGCCATATGGACCGATTTTCTGTACAGAACGGACAAAGCTATCCGGTGACGGCTCGCGGACAGCTCAGCTCGGATCGGATGAGACACAACACTTCTGAAAGACTCACCCCCTGCCTGAGCTCAGGATAGAATCTTAATCCTTCCCTGTTGTTCCAATGTGTTTCATTGGCAGTTCAATGGGAGGAAATGCAGTTCCCTGCAGTAAAAACGCAGTGTGCAGCCACTGCATGGTCTGAGCTGGGCTGTGTCAATCCCAACACGTCTCTCCTCGTCAGCGACGTGGCGCATAATCCATCACTGTTTTAATTTGCATCATACAAAATCACAGTGGCCTGACGTGCACAGTCCAGACATTCGATAGCTTGGGCACATGCACATATGGGAATATCCCAGTGTGATAATTATCATTATATCATAATCATAATGTCAAATATCTTAAATCGCAGGCGTTGAGTACGACACTCACACAATGAGACCATGCCTTACGATGCCAAAAACTCTGGACCTCGAACATGGATTTTTCCTCATTTATATTTACATCCAATCATTATTACACTTTTTGTTATATTATATTTCTGAGTACAGCCTCCGTTGGCTGTGTTGTTACAGTAGCTCCAGACGGGTCTCCAGCCCCAGACTGCGGCCCCCAGCTGTGATTGGCCAGCTGTTGGGGGGCAGGGGGGGGGTCTCTTGTCTGCTAGACTTTTGTCTCGGAGCAGGGAAAGCGGCCCGTGTTTTGAAACCCGACACCTGGGCTGACGCACCCGTTGTGATTTGCTGCGGACGCTCCCGGGTTCTTCCCAGACCTCTTCCGCTTTGCGTGGTCCCAAAGCTCGCCCGGCCTTGTGCAGGAACAGGTGAAGCATTCCATACAGTCTCTAGGAATGTGAGCGGCCACACAGTCCAGTGTCAGTCAAGAATGGCATTCCAAATTGGTATAAAAGGCTTATGTGGAACAGAATACGCTGGGCACCACAGAGGCCAGAATACTCTAATTGTGATACAATCATTTCTGTCATCGTAGTATGGAAAAATGAGAACTCAACATTAGTACTTTTCTTGTCAGTCTCTTTCTGTCAAATATGACATGGCGTTTTTAATAATGAATAATGAAGTCCCATCTAAAACATAACTGTTCTCAGGAGAAGGAGAGCACCTTTATACTGATCATCAGAATAGTACAGCGTTCAACAAAGATTTTAGCTGAGAAACCGGCTCACTGTAAAAATAAAGATGAAAGCATTGTTGTGGTATGGTTAATATAGAATATCTGAGATGGTGAGGTACAGCCAATGTGGAGGTATGGTCATTATAGAGGTGCGGTCAGTATGTTAGTATGGTCATTGTGACAGAATGGTCAATGTGATGGCACAGTCAGCATGCAGGTACCGTCAATGCAGTGGTATGGTCAGTGTGTTGGTGCGGTCAATACGGAGGAGACATTGGTGTAGTAATGCGGTCACATGGTTGTGGTCTGTTTAACGTGGTACGGTCTGCCAACAAGCCCATTCAGAACTGTGGTACGAGAACAATGACCACATCTTCACACTAACCAGACCTGCAAAGATCTGAGAAGACGTGAAAGCCCTCGGTCACAAAACTTTATCACACAGAGCTTTCACCAGACGCAAGGGGCACCCCAGCACCGGCCCATTACCCACATTTGCAGGATATCCCATCATGCAGCAGCGGACGGAGATAAGAGACTGTGACCGCACAAGCACACACAGAGGCTTTTTTCATCGGACGGGAAAGTCCATCAACGGGAAGCGGAGAATTATCCATCAAAGCCTTCCTGACCACTTTCAGTCCTCACTTCTGTCCGTAAATACATCACGATAAACGGATGACTCTTTGACCCTAAGTGCACGTCTGACTGGCTCTTAATTACGCTGTAGATGAAAAGCGCCAGTCAGAGAGAAGAGCACTCATGAGCCCCACCCTGTCTTTGTTTGTGAGGACCCACAATGCGTTCCAATCACATTCATTTCCTGACTACTCGTAGCACGCTGACCACTTATAGCAGAACTGCAGAACACGCACGGAACTGAACTATAGCACACCAACAGAACTGAAAACACACAGAACTGTAGAACCTGCAGCACACGCACAGCACTGCAAACACGAAGAACTGTAGAAGATGCACAGGACCACAGCGGCACACGCACAGGACTGTGAACACGCGTGCTCTAGCACGCCCACAGAACAACAGCATATGCACAGAACTCATACTGTATGTGCACAATTCAAGCAAAGAGCACTAGCGCACATACTGTACATAACCGTACACTATCATACATGTAGCGCTCTAGTATGCCCACGGCAATCTTGAGCACACATAGTTCCCTGCACACGCACAGCACACGGGTGACACCTCAGTTGCTTTTCCATCTGTTTCACGTGCCGCAAGCCCTCTATAACCTCAAATAATGGCTACCCGGGCCGCGGTGATCTCTCGTGACAGTGTAAGCACTGCTGCACTGCGATGCCGGCAGGGGATACCAGGAGAGAACGGCGCATCGGGGGCTGATGTCTTGCCCCGTGTGATAAATATTTCACACGCCCCAGACAGGGGGAGATAAGAGGAACTGTGGCAGGGCCATCTCACAGAAGCCCAGCCGAAAATACCCAAAAACTCTGCAGACGGAACACAGACACACGCTGGTGCTAATAATATACAACTTCCTTATGTGGTCCATTCACAAAATGCAGAGCCTCTCTGTTGACCTTATAAACTGTACAATATATTTACCAGCTGTGCCGTTGATGGAAAGAGACTTCAGTCTTCTGCCTAATTTATTTTCTTTTTCTTATTTCTTCCGCTTTTGGTTATGAATATGGATAGAGAATCACAGGCAAAAAAGCATTTAAATGATAAATGCAACATGGCTGCACTACTGTTCATGAATTTTAGCTACAGCAGATAGGTGAGTACCAAGTGGTCTTAAACAGTAATGTCCGTCTCATTCTGTCCAGTGCACTAAAAAGACTAGCATCTGAATATAGATGCATTGCCTCAGACATCAAAGGTTTTTTTTCTATTTTTTAGCAGGTAGGTCAACTGAATTCCCAATTATTTTGTGTGGGTGAGAATGCAGGGGAATGTATAGCCAATCAGATGTAGTTAGGCGATTAAGTAGCATATAGCCAGTTTTGTGGAAATGCTGCCAGGACATCAGTGTTAACACCCCTATATTTTTGAATCTTTAACTCCTTAACTGCCACTAGAAGTGGGGTATTTTATTAGCATTCATTGAGTTATTTTATGGTGAAATTTTCAATCAGTCACATAACACAATATTGAAAGGTTTGAAAGATTGTACCCCATAAACGATTGTATGATTCCAATGGTATAGCGACAACGGTTCCTTATTTTGTAACATGACAAAAAAACAGGGTCTATCAAAACGATGATACGTTTTGTGTATTCTGGAAATCCCCACATGAATAATGGTAAAGTCGGTATCCCTATCCCAGCAAAAAATAAATAAATATATTTTATGCGAGAAAAAGCTTCCACATCCACTGTGTTTGAGCTTCTGTTATTTTGTTTCACTAATACTTACAGTAATGATGACAGTTGAAAAACAAACTCCTAAGGGTTACCTCACAGAAGAGACCAGGATTATGCCTGTAGTCAAAGAGGTTCAAGAACAGTAACCATTTTATTTTCAGGATTATGTTCAATAAAGGTGGTGCTAGAGAAAGAACCATAATGAGTCACTCTCGGTTTTATCTCGTCCAAAGGTCTGCACGGCTGGTTTTTGTTCCAACCACAACTGCAGCCCCTGTATTATAAAAAGCTGTTCATTATTCTTAATTGGACACCCAATGTCTACAAAGAAATGAGTTGCATCCCAAGGCCAAGGCCGCATTATGTCAGAGATAGCAGTGTACAGTAGGCCTTAAAGAATAATTCCCTATATTCACATCCCAGGACTTTTAACCAATAAGATCAAGTAATTATTTGATTTCCTGCTACAAGGAAGACCGCCAGGTGAAATCAGTGGGGGCCTAATTACTGAGCGTGTGGACACCTATAGTCACTGAAACTAACTCAATGAGCCAAAACCTGCATTGTAATAAGGCCGCATTTATACTACCACTCTGATGCAACCTGATTAAGATTTTTTCCACACATCTGACACAGATCAGATTTAATTGTTCAAAGAGTAAACACAAGAAAAACAAATGGTAGGCTATACGATTTTTTTGAGATCAGGGGGGTATAGCCTACTACGAAGCAGGATTACCGAGTTAGATGGATAAACCGAGTAAAACCCGGAAACCCTCCCAAATCTGGAACATGGACTGAAGTAAAAGGACCTGTTCCGGGTTTTATTCTGTGCAGTTTTCCAGCTAACTCAATAATTCTGCTTTGTAGTATACCCCCCAGATACAGGCCTCCTTTATGTGGTATTCAATTCCGATCGCCAACATGTTTTTATGACTACTTTTTCTTTTCAAATAGTAATCAAATCCTCTGGAACCTGTATATTTATGAATACTTTTATAATCAGAAAATAGAAACACACAAATCTATGATATATAGGCCGACGTGATCTCACCAGAATGTATGGTCCAACACTGCTTGTAAGATCACCGATTACCAGCCATTGCGATTAAAATAATTGCAGTGGTTCTCGTTCAGGGCTATGATGGGGATATGGGACCCATCAACCACTCCCACATAGTGGGGGAACTGCCACTTGTTTTGAAGCCATTGATGACTTCCAGGAGTTGATCACCTGTACATGATCACATGTATGGATTAACCACATGTATGGATTCTCTAAAAAGTACAGCGTGTACTATCAAATACACCAACGATGTGTGCTTACGCCAGAAAGGTGTGCAATCATGTAATATCGAGCACCAGTAGCGGGCCACCACAACCCTAGCCTACTTCTTCACGCTTCCTGTCTGGAACTGGCTGGTGAAAGGTGTGCTTTGTCGGGAAAGGTGGTGGCAAAGACGATGACATGGACATTCAAAGGTTTCCCTTCTCATTCTAAAAATATCCAGCCACTGGGATTCATCGAAAGAGTGCACAGCGAACACGGTCCCGCCACTCTTGACTCCTGCGGTGTATCCAAAACCTTCTCTCAACAGAGGCAGTGAAGATCTCTGCAGCAAATATGTGATAGCCCTTCTCCACCGTCTTTCTTTTAATTGTTCTCGCATGCACGTCCTGCCTTTGAAGTGCAGGACATTGAACAAAAGCAACATCATCGTAACTTCACTGGGCTTCATGTCAGCGTCTGTCCGTTCCCATGTCAACCTTACCTGCGTTACTCTGTGCGCAAGCGCATCATACAAGCTGCGTGGACGTGGAAACACGCAGGCCAAGTACAGGCCGTGTAATGTAATGGCAAAAGATCGGATTTCTCCAAAAAAAAATTGATTCAGGCATCAAGATATGCAGTGTAAATGCAGTCTATATGTTTAAGAAAGGAATTCGGAATGAATCTGTTTGCAACAAACAGTGAAGCTCAACTGATTAAGAGATTGGCTGTAGCTCAAACGAGCACACACAGGGGTCCCCCTGGAGCCAATTCACCCTTCTCAGCCCACAGTAGTCTGATAATAGCCTGCACCCTGCCCTAGATCTCTCCACAGCGTATCAAATCAATCATAGTGCTTTCTTAACATGCTGGCTACGGCACCTACTTATGACATCAGTCTGCATATTCAATTTGCCTGTGCTAAAATGAGCCATCAAGAGAAAGTAACGTCAAAGGGACACACGCTGCAGCCAGGAGTGTCGTTTTTAAACTTTATTTAAATTAACTCAGTCGAAGCACAAAGTGATTATCCTTACAATCATCGAACAATGCAGTTTAACATTTGCTGAGTTTAAGTACAGTGGCCATTGCACCTCAGACTGAAGTTACAGTTACAGACTGAAGTAAATCCATTTAGCCCATCAAAAAAAAATTATTTTGAATACTTTGTGTTTTTCAAGAACTACACGTTTCTAAGCAATGGAGCGCCATACAATGACCCAAATGACTGGTGTCTTCCAAGCCTTTTTGTGTAAATGAAATATTTCAACCTGCAATACATCAAAACGAAACACACAATTCAGCCTGATGTAATCTTTTTCACTGTGTTAGACCTCATCTCAAACACCTCATCTTTCCTTACCTAGTCCCTGTGTAGGCAATAAATGACAAAGTGACTCTTAAACAGACATGCACACTGATAGAAACAGCTGTGTATAATGCAGCACAATGCTGTATTTTGTCACACTACAGCAATATGCGTTTCTCAGCATAGTAACTATAAAATGAATTGCAATGTGAGACAATTATCAAAAAGCCGGAAGGGTGCAGTAGCCCACTTTATTTTATTTTTTTTATTTTTTTTAAAATATTTTGCTGATGTAGGCCTACAATATTACTGCATTAATATGTTATCATGTGAACCTTTGTAGTATGGAATCATGTTTGATCTGTACATGAACGTATTGTTTAGGGACAATTTTAGTGTTTGTCTACAGGGCGGGAAACTGTTGTCTGTGTTGTGCAGCCTCTCCTAAATGCGCTATCCTGTGCGCATCCTTGTCTTCCTCTAAATATCAATGGAGGGCGCTGATTTTACAGCGTATCCTCCAGTCAATTCGCTTTGCTTGTGGACTCCCAATGTTAAGCACATCTTGTAGTTGTTGGAATACATAACGCAATATGAAAAGGATGACCATGCTTTTCGTATTATAAAAAAACACCATCACAAATAACAGTGCGGTAGAAATCACAAGAGAAGACGAGCCTGTAAGTCAGATACTTAGGGAAGGTAAAACTGTGATAGCCTATAATAACTAGATTTTAAAACTCAGCGAGTAGTTTGGTGTGCTACTTGAAAATATAGTAGCTTACGATACTTAAGGAATCAGAATGCAGTAAGAAAAAAGAAAGATTAGTTTCTTACCTGTGCCAGTAGGCTAATTTACAGCAACTATACGGAGAAATTTTAGGAGCGCATCAACAGTGAGTTGAGCCACGAGCCACCTACAGTTGCATTGCCAGTAGGTCAAAATTATATCAGCGGTTCATTTAACCATAATGGCTCCATGCATCCTATTCGTTACGACCCAGCATACAAGTGACACATTTATAATGAATCAATAGGTAAACATTGGATCTGACTGTAAATGTCACCAAACCACGAATTTAACCCATAGGCAGCCTATAGGTAGTTTCTGCATAGCATCAACTCACGGAATCGCTTGCATTCTTGCGTAACTGTTCTTCTCCAGCGCCTCTGCCATCCATCACCAGCCTTTCGAAACACGCCGACCCCAGAGACGAGCTTTTGTGGTGGGACAACACCAAATGTGAGAGTGTGGGCTTCGGGCTTCCACGTGCAAGCATCTCAGCCTTAACTGTTGTCGCTGCACGTGCGGTTCCGAGCTGTTGCAGCCGCTGCACTTTGCTGCAGTCAGGGGTCGGTTTGCTGCAGAGGGACTTATCGCCATCGAGAGGTGGGGGTAGGGGGGCAGAGCAGCAAAGATTAGGCTGCGATGAAGATAAGACTCGGTCTAAAACCTCCTGCTTTTTTCTCTTAAACATCCACATTCCCGTCTCCTTTTTCCCGTCTGCGCCGCGACGATCGGAGCCCAGCTTTGGGCTCAAAAAAGGTTTGGCTTTCTCTTGAAAATTCTTCCACATTCTTCTCTGACGGGACAGCTCTGGCTCTATAGCCTTACCATCCTGGGGCATGCCTTCCATACTCCGCGACAGCCTCCTGTCACTGGCGGGCGAAGTGAAAAATACTGTCGCGGACCTGAGAGAGAACCAATTCCAGCAGCTATCTTTTCTTGCTCGAAACAAGTCTTGTTATCCCTCTGGTGCCACTTTTGCTGTGCAGGGTTAACTGAAATGTTTGTTTCAGTCTGGGGATTGGGGGAGGTGGGTTCGTGGCGGAAGTATGTAGCTGGATGTAGCTATCGGTTAACAAATGTGAGTGTTAGCCTACGTATACTGAAAAAATGTTGTAAGGACCCAGAACACTGAAGTTATTAAATAGAAAAAATACATACGCGCGCGCAGAGAGAAAGACAGATGTTAAAACACACATTTAAAAAAACTAAATATCAAGACTTTCAATTTAAAGCAAACATTGGAAAGGTAAAGTAGCCTAATCGGCAGGATCCATATCTGTTGGCCTGTTGCATTTATTATTATGGTAGGTTTGTGCATGATATGGGTCACTATTAAAGATAGTGCAATTAATTCAAACACAGTTGTCTCAGTATAAATTAAGGTGAATCCGATATATAATATAATACCGTTAGCTCATATCAACCAAAAATGAATGCATACAATGTTACAATATGTTCTATGTTTGCTCTCAGCAAAAGGTTCGGATTTTGTACCTCTCCCCCAGCGGATGATTCTCGCTAAGACAGAAAGGCGTATTTATTTATTTGTTTACTTGTATAACATTAAACAAACAAATATATTGGACCCCCGTTTTCCAAAATAAAAATACAAACCCAAAAACGTTATTTACAAAAATCAATAAAGTTAACAAGGTAAAACGTTAAATATATTTTCTTCATACTGTTTAATTAAATATATGTAAAAGATAATTTACAAATCACTGCTTTCTGCTTTTATGTGCATTTTACATACTGTGCCAAGTTTTTTTGGAATTGGGGTTTGTATTTTCGTCTATCGTCTTACTTAAATATATTAAATATTTGAGTAATACGAGACATAGCCCATGTACAGCCCTGGATTTAATGAGATGTCAGAAGTGTATGGTTGGTGGTGAGGAACATCGGAACACTGGGAGTGTAATAACAATACAGTAACTGAAAGATTAAAAGTAGTAGAAGAAGAGAGAGGAGGAGAAAGGGAGAATAACACCCATTTGAGTGGGTGGATTTAACATGTTGTGTGCATACCCACAGCTCTTCCATATTTACTTAGGGTAACTATGAGCGGCTCATTCATTATTTGTCAGAAGCCAGCAGCAGATGGACTTTTCCTGTCTCTCTAGCTTCAAGTGCTAGTCAGTGCATAACATGCTCTTTTCAGGGTATAGATCTCACTACTTCTACTCACACACCTAAAGCACGACCCCACCCTGTACCACAGGAAAGAAGCTGAGCTGTTTTTCTTACTGTGGGTTTCACAGGCCAAGAGCATCTGTTGGGCTGCATTCAGTCAGTCCTCACATAGAGCGTACATAGGAACTGAAGAGGAAGGAGTAAGGGGCCAGCTTTCAGCTCTCAGCCTCAGCTCCGGATATAATGTCGCCCTCTGCTGATATCTATAATTGCGCTCAAAAAGCCAGTTTCCCCATTGGGCTCCATTCATTTTTGACAGCAAAAAATATATATTTCCACTCATGTAATTGATGTTAAATCCGTGCATTAACATTTCTTTAAAGAATTCTCTTTTTTGTGTTACCACACAGACAAAAATAAAAATGTTTTTATTATTATTTATTCTGGCCTACGTTGTATTTTTGCACGCTAGTTGGCAACCAATTACATACTCGTAAGGTTTTGACGTGGCCCTCTCCACATCACTTTTTCGGCCATCCTCGTTGTACATGTGACTCCAAGGACACAACTGCGCATGTGAGATGAGTGCAAAATGAAAACTTCCTGGTTTGGATGTGCTCCCCATTGGGTTCTATTGGCATCGCTGCCTCTACATTGGGACGGCAGGTATGCCATCCGCTAAGTTACGGCTTGGTGGAGCATGCCCCATACCTATACAGCACAGAGAGTTTGGCACTTTTCAGGGTTTCCTATATATTATATACTCTAAGGGTAGGAGGGGCCAAGCGGTGAAGCCAGGAAATAACAGGAAGCAACCTCTACTGCACATGTTGAGTGAAAAAGCTTGCTGCCCATTGAATTCAACATAGAAAACAAGGGTGGTGTAACGACCAAAGAAGACCTTATGAGTCCATTTTTGTCCTAGGTTTGTAGGCTTATCATATAGGCCTAGCCAATTTAATGGGCTTGACCGAGTTGATTTGGTTTGGTGAGTTTTTGCTGGTGTCTGGGCTAGGGATGTTGTGTTTGAGAAAATGTTCAGTGGTCCTCAATCGTTGGTCTGCAGATGCTACGTGTGTAGGCTCATATGTGGTGCATAGGGCCTATGGAGATGATTAGCCCCGGGACCCCTGGTGGCTTAACTTGGTACTGCACATCAGCACTGCCACTTCACCCTGACCAATCACCGTGAATGTGGGATGGTCTCCACTCTTATTTACTTTGTTTATATAACTTAATTTTAGCTATCCTCTGATCTATGGTTTTAGGCGCTGGTGAAGCCAAGTCTTTAACCATTATTGTATTAAAAATGTGATGAAAGTCGTTGTAATTACCATTTTTGGCATTAGCATGATTGCACAACCTTCCCATTAAATGATGTCTTGTGTTCCTTCCACAGGTCTGCACCTTGTTACTTACGTCAATGGTCCCAAAATGGCGGGTTGCCTGGGGACCCACTAGCAGGTCATGAAAGGGATTGACGTGCACTGTTCATATAAAATTTTCTAATAAATGTTCACTCCATGGGAAATGAAAGTGCACCTCTTGCAGTGCATAAAGTGTTTTAGTTACCATGCAAATGTGACCGTGCTTTTAGAATAATGAATTCCATAGTTGAACTTAGGTGTCAGCCTACGCTGTAATAAGTGCTGAGCCACAAAAAATGTATTCATTCATTTAAAGGGTCGTGGGTTCAGAAAGTTTTGTAACCACTAAGTTGGGGTACTATAAAATATGTTTATTCCCACACCACCTTCATTAACATGCTCAGTATGTCAGCCAAACATGGCACTTTGTACACCGGCAATCTGCATATAAGATGTAACTGTAAATGTTGCTTTTAACTTTGTATTACCGCAGGGCCCCCCTGGAAAAGAGATTTCGGTCTCAGTGGGTCCCCCCTGCTAAAATAAAGGTTTTATGATGATGAACTCTCATTGAGCTTTACAGAGCAGAATTTTGCATTCCCTTCAGACTAGAGATATGAGGAAATTCTGGGAAGGTACAAATCCAAAGCCACAGATGAGAGGGAATTGCAGTGTGGAATCTCACCCAGACAAACTCATGCATATTGGAATGAGAGAAGTCCCAATATAAGAATGGAAACTTAACTAAACCTTTACTTTAGTAGGTCATGGGAAAGTAAAATCTACAATTTGTTCCAGATTATTTATAAATATAAAACCGAAAACAATCAATTCCTTAATTATTCAGACCCCTTGCTTCATTGGACTTTTAACAGCCATACAGGCAAAACTCTGTTCAAAATCATAAAGTGCCCAGACATCATGTTTAGATTGTATTTAAGGACGTTGAACAATATTTCCTTTTAAAATGTGTGTTAATATTGTCTTTCTTCATAACAAAGCCAAGACCAGGTCCCTTCAATACATTTTAATGGAATTTTAGGAAGTCCAATGGACTTTACATCGCAATACTCAGAGTTTATCTGAGGTTGTTCATTCATAGAAGGCCTTTGAAACCAGTCCCTGGGGGTTCAAAGAAAACATAAATCATCATCTCTCCATCACTTTATGAAAAAATGTAGAAGGTGCAATTTCAGTAACTTTCTCACTTCAGATTTCTCCATTGTCTTCCATAGTGAAACCAGACAGGGAAAAGTTACTGAATTTGCACCTAATGTCACAATTATTGGCAACGCTAGGAATAGTTACAAACAAAACCTAATTAAAGTGCATATATTCCCATTCATATTTAGCACACCTGAGTCCTTAGGAGCTATTATGTGGGCATTTTCAACTTCCTGTTTCACTGGAGCGTAAATATGAGGTGACACCAAAACCCCTGAGTCATCCATTAAAATGGGGAAGATCAGAGAACACACAAATTAAATGAGACAAAAGGTTCATAAATGAGGCAATGCTGAATGTCTGAAATGACATATTTCCAGCATTATGGCAATAATTAAGAAGTTTAAAGTGAGATACTTTATATATATATATATATATATATAAGAGCTGTGATGGACCTGCCTGGAAGAAGACGCAAGTGTAGTTTTCCCCACGTACAGTGAAGAGGATGGTTTAAGAGGCAAATATCCCTCCAAGGATCACAGTTTGAGAATTGCAGAAGTTTGTTGCATCCTAGGGTCACCAAATCTCCAAAAGTACTATTAGACGCCACCTCTATGCCAACAAGCTATTTAGAAGGCTTGCCAGAAGAAAGCCTCGGCTGTCATCATACCACAAATGGAAGCATCTAGAGTTTGCTAAATGTTTTTTATTTTATTTTGCGGGAGGAATGTTCTCTCGGTCCCCCAGTTAATCATAGCTTAGACAAACACTCTCAGGGTTTTCTGATAACGAGGCCACATTGAGACAAAGCTGTGATCACAGTGACCACTGGGTTTAAAATCAGTTAAGGTCACATGTCCACGATCTTTAAGTTAATGGGCCGGACTAAAGCAGAGCTGCTACAGCATTTATTGATATTTGAGAACAACATGTCATGTTGCATTATATGTTGTGTTAATCATGGCTGTGGTGTGTGCTGTTGCAGCATAGTTTCTGTTTAAGCTCTGGTAAAATAGAACTTCTTTATAAATGTCACCCCAAACGAAAGCTATACTATTGATGAACTATTGGGGATGTATGTAATCTTTATTGGTTCTTGGTTAGTATAGTTAGTTTGCATATACCTGTATACTCATTGGTCTGGGAATGTTGTTAGCCGAGACTGGTACTATATACGGGGGGGGGGGGGGAGCAAGGAGCATATACTATATATAGATTTTGGAAAAAAAAAAAAAAAAAAAAAAAAAAAAAAAAAAAAAAAATTTAAAAAGTAGACCATGCAATTTATAAACCTTTTGAAAAAATAAAAATAAATGACCCTGTAGTGGTTTAACATGTATTTCATGTAGAGTAGTGATATATACTTGGTAGCCACTAATATAAAAGTTGAATTTAGAAATAGTTGCCCCCATACCTTTACTGAACTCATTTCCCAATACAATTGCATTTATCTCACTTAAATGAAAAGTAACCTGATATTTAACATCCGCTGTGATCTGCCCAACTAGTGTCCTGGACAGCAGGTGGCAGTGTGGTATCAGTCTAGATGGAGGTTGAGACACAAAATAGCCCACTGTCTTCATAGTGAAGCATAAGCATCCGTTTCTGTGCAGAAACACAATGACTTTCTCCTGCGGTGTACCTTTGTAAGTCAGATAACAGTGCCTAACAGTGGCCTACAAGTGACAAGAGTACAAGCCCTGACCCCAACAGGTCTAAAGTTAAATCTCCAGTTATATCATCGCACATATTAACCGTATTAAATGTCATTTGGCTAAATTGGTAAAAAAAAGTGTCTTCACTCACTGCAGTGCTTAGAAAGTATTCATGAAATATTAACCCTCTTATTGTGTTTGGGGCCAATTTGACCGTTAAATGTTTGATGTCTCTTAAAAACCAATTACCCTTATTTTGTTCATTTTGTATGACTTTTCCTAATTTGCTGGGATTAAATATGAATGCTGCTTTCAAAAGACCTGTCACAAATATATAAATATATAACCTTTTTTTTAATTTCACCTTTATTGTTTTATCCCATATTTTTTGTGGGTGATTCTGGGGATTTTCTCATACAGGTTTTAAACTTCACAAACTTTCACTTACCTGAAACCATGAAAAGCGTCATAAAATCTCAACATAAACAAAGCTGATGGCTTTTCTGACCTTTAAGGGTGTGCCCTACTCAGTGACTTCTACTTTGTCCTGTGTAGTGTGTACTAGCAGACTGTACTGTACACTGTTTAGTATGCATCGTGCAGCAAAAAATATCCTCCAAACTATTTTCCAACTGTACTGTGGAAGTGTTGTAAGACAAGTCCCGTGTTGTTGATGTCAAAGGAAAATGTCAGCAAAGCTGTGCCGCATTTTTAAAACAAAGCTGCACTTTATATTTATGGGACCAAAATGTTTGTTTAGTTCTTGAAAGGCATTCTCCCAAATATACTCAGCAACGCCCCGGAAGTAAGCATGTCATCCGGGGGTTTTACAGTTTTAGAGAACATTTCACCTGCTCGACAACTTTCTCATCCAATGTACTCAACAAGCTTGCTCAATAGCTCAACACACCTTTTCAGACTCCACCTGGACTAATACGTATCTAGGACCTCATGGTATGTGTTCTTGTTGAACTGTGTATTCAAGTGTATAATATTTAGAATAGAATTGTATTAGAGCTGATTTACCAAGTTCACTGTGAACTGCATTGTGTTCATTACTAGGGATAGCTGCTACTGTATGGGAAGAATGTGCTTTCTGTTCTGTAGTTACTTCGATAACCTTTCTGTATGCACTTACTGTATGTCGCTTTGGATAAAAGCGTCTGCTAAATGACTGTAATGTAATGTAATGTAATAGTATGGAAGGACACTGAGTCGGACACAGCCCAAGTATCTCAATGCACAGGCATTTATATGACCACAATCCTGGGCAGAAACTACACTCGTGCATAAGCCCTGCCCTGTACCCCGATGGGAAAAGGCTTAGCCTCTACCATGTGAGCCAGCTGGCATGGATATGGCTCTTTCTTGATCAAAGTGGAGAATTTCCTGGCTAGCTTCAGCAAAATTCTAAACATTTACTGATGTAGCCGCTGCTGAAGAGTCTCTGTAGTGTTGTGTTAGAGTCTGCTAAGAACATAAATAATGTAATCATAAATTCTGCAAATGTAGGACATTTTGTAAAAATAAAGAAATAAATGTATGCAAATCAATTACAAAACGGGGTTTATAAAAGGAGCTATGGTTGGTAAATTCTGGGAAACTTATATGCAAGTGTGTTGGGATTTGGAAAAACTGGATTGCGGGATCTCCAAAAAGTCTGGCAACACGGCCTCAGAGAAGTGAGATGACAGCCTGAAGAGAGGGAGGAAGTGGAGAACAGGGAATGAGGAGAGCAGATATGAGCGAAGGACAATAGAGAGTCGGATGGGCGGAAAGGTTGGACGAGGGGATGGGGACCGGCAGTACTGGTTGCCACTTCAGCATTCGCTACTCAGAATTCGCCACAAGAGTGACAAAAGAACAGATACAAGTGTTGTTTTCCTTCAACATTAAGACCATTCTGTTAGCTGACCATCCATTGTGGTACATAACAGTGCGGCAGGACAGCAAGCATTGTTGTTCTGTGACCTGCAGGAAGTGTTTTCACCTGGCAGTGACAGTGGCAGGAAACACAAGTCCTTAACAGTCAGTTATAGGTTTTCTCCAAATGATATGTTGATACATATGCTGAAGGAACATTGCCTTAAGTCCTAATGATACTGAGCAACTTGTCGCCCCTGGAGATGCAGTCATTGTGTTGCAGTCCTTACCCTTTTAATGGCCAGCTCAACCGTTTGAGTCTTGATATCTTGTTGAAAAATATGTTGGACTCCACCTGATTGAGCCATCTCTACCGGTTTATGTAGTTGAGCTAGCCATTAAAGAGTTCAAGTAAGAAGCGCATGCTTTTGTTCATGGAAAGGACGGGCCTGACAGTGCAGTTATCTGCCATTGGACGAGGCCTTGGATAGTGTCCAATCAGTGGCCTCGTATTCTGTACTTATTGTACAATAGTGCATCCCAGAGAGAAAAGATCCCATAGAAAGTTAAATAAATAGACATTCACGGAAAAAGGAAGGGAAACAAAAATGCAGATTTAGGCATGAACGTACAGGATGTATTGGCAGCGTGCGTCACAGTGACCTCTTCCTGATAAATGGCTGGAGCTTTAAAAAAAAAAACACAAAAATTAAAAACAGTACTTTCTGCCTCTCTGCTAGGCTATCAGCACCAAATAAGATTATAGTAATAATGACTCTGTTACAGATGGCTAGTCTGCAATTCCTTACTTACTGAAACAAGATGAATGGACAGGCCCGTTTCAGCAAGTATTTAAATGTCTATTAATTAAGCATGTATTAAATAAATATTATGCTATTGAAAATGCATCTCTTTGAAAGTGAAGTTGAAATTCCCAGAGAAGTTCCACTCTCCTTTGAAATCATGGAAAGACAAAGTTCCATTTACGAATTAAACAGGAATTCTGAGGCAATTGTTATGTAGTTGAGAAACGGGCAAGCGTACAAGAGTACCGCTCTATAACACTCAAGCACATGGCGTAAGGGTTTGGGTTTGTAACGATGAACCAAATGTGACAAAACAAAAGACGATTACAGAACAAGTCACTCACAAACGTGAGGACCACGAAAGGAGTCTCAGTAGCAAAATAATAAACAACCCACTAACACGGGTGTGGCTCGTAGACACGAGCAGAAAGGTTAGAGAACAGAGACTGTCAAACAGAAATACACGAGCATAAGCTCGAAAAGGAGAAAACAAAAAATCACCTTTGGAACATAGACTATAACGCCCAATAAGAGGTGAAAAATAAATTAAATAAAAATAAACCTCTCACTCTCAATATAGCAGAGTAGAAGAGAGTAAGAAACACAAATAACGAAAGGGACTATTCCCTAAAGAGCTTCAAGAGCAGCTAAAGCCAATCTAGTTGTGAAAATATAGAGCAGCTATATTCTAACCAACCCTGACTACGTGAAGGCACGAAATGACAAAGACGCGCCAGGAAGCGGAAGTGAGTGGCTTAAATACCTAGCAGGTCATCGGACAAGTGAAACGAATGATAAGCGGGGAGAAGAAAAACCCAGAACCGGAACGTGGAAAAAATCAGATGTCCGGTTAGCAGTCTGAAATCCGTAGCGAAACAGGAAAAAATAGCCATGGACCATGACACATGGCCTGGTTTTGTCAATGTGAAATTTGGCCATGTACATCAGAGATACAGCATTTCCCATAGAATGTGGCTCTCTCACCTTTTGGAGGCCAAAACCCCAAAACCTGAGCTGGGGAGGAGGGACATACAGTAGTTTTAGTTCTATTTATTGAGGCCACTGATATTTTAAACTGGGTGGGTGGGTGGGTAGAGGGGTTCGACGCAGGGGCTGATCATAGGCCGCTGGAATTATACTTAAGACGTCAGCAGCGTTCTCCAAGCTAATGCGTTTCAGTTGCTTCATTAGCCGGAGCTAATAGCGCCGCAGGGAGAAGAATATGCCTCCACAGAGAGAGGAAGGCAGCCCAAAGGCAGCCCCATTGTAATTCCTCTGATACAAAAGGTCCGTGCGTCTGGAGACTGCAGAAGTACAGAGCAGTAGCAGCCTCTGCTCAGGCAGAGGAAGGGCGACTATGCGTGGGGATCTGGGTGGAGTGTGACGCACAAATAAATGAATAAGAGGAGGAACAGCGCTGAGAAAATGATTTATGTTGATATAAAAATAATAAACGATTCAGCATTGATCAGTGGTGCTGTGGCTACTGTGAGCCTATATTATGCAGTTCTTTGATGCAGCGCCATGGTTTTACATTGTTTGAGAACAAATTCTGTCACATACGAAATTACGTAATAAACCATCAATACTGTGGCGCCTAATCTGAATCCGTGACAGCACAGGGCCTTTTAAAGCATCGCAGGACTTGCGGACCAAATTTGTGTTCACAATAAAAAGAAATGAAGGTAATAGGCTAATAAGCGCATGTGGCACAACCCAAATTTGATAATCATCATTTAGTAATGCAGTGAAGTGTTACCTTGACAACACTCCTTTATTCAGAGTCAAAGGAGACTATTAAGCCCCTGCATCTGCACCTAGTGCTTCCACTTGCTGTTGGAGTTTTTACACTGTGTAAAACAAATGTTTACCTTTTACAGAGTGCATTGGACTGAAGTTCCTTCGTCAGCTTTAACTGGGGAGTGCTCAGAAATCCACAGTCCAGTGTAGCTGTAGCCTTTCCGCTGTGAGGTGTGAGCTGCCCAGGGGAGAGCCTGTCTGAAATTCAGCACTTAATTGGATAAATGGATTTAAAATATGACAGTGAGGTTAAGCGGGCACGGTCTTCACAGACTTGCCAGCATACGTTCTCACAGCACCGGCATCTGTTCCCTGCCTTGACTGATTCACCGTGAGGCTTTCACCGCTCCTGCCAGCTGGTGAACCGCTGAAACGAGGCAACAGCAACAACACTGCCATGAAAATTAAAGCCATGAAATGCTCCACTAAGAGGTTATGCCCTCCTGTAGAACTGAACATTTTCCTAGGGCTTCAGTTTAGTTATGGTCGTTTGTCAAGAGCGATTATAAATAGCAACTGGCAAGGTTGTTGTGTCAAGAAACGCAAAAGAATAAAAAATCAATCTTACATGCAGAGTCACAGCTGGTTTCCAGGGGTGACGAGGGTAAAGCCTTCAAACATAAACACGTGCTTTGCTGCCAGCTGACATTACCTGAGAGGTGATGCTGGAAAGGCATTTTTGGTGTGCTGTCCTTAAAGGATTGTTTGTGACTTTTTATTTTTAAAAACAATGAATTGAAGTTTTTTATGAATGGAACAGCTCTAGTCACCCTTCAGATCAGACAGTAAATCAACCACCGATATTTCACACTATGACAGTTAATATTCCTCTACGTCCCATTTACAGTATTCACAAGGGGCATGGTGACATTCTGAAAATACCAAGACAACCCAAACCCCCCCCACCCCACACCCACCCCTACTCCCACTCAAAGTGGAGATAAATATTCTTGCAAAAACAGTAAACAAATTATTTTTATCTTTTATTTAAAGAATGTGTTTGTTTGCCCATCCTGGAGCTGAATTCCACAGGGAAACAATAGTAGGAAGTGATTAAAGTGTGTGTTCTGATGAGCCAGCCAACTGTAAACAGACAACAGAGTATCAGGCCCTGTATAACAGACTGAATCAGGGGGTTTGGGATGCTGCACGATAATCACCTCAATCACTCAACTATAAGCAATTATACATTTATTCAGTTGACAAAATACAAAATAGGTAATCATGGTTACCATGAGTCCTATCTCTAACACTGGTGTCCCAATAGTTATGACTTCAATGAACTGTCAGTAAACTGTCCATTTGTCCAAAATAAAAATAGTGGAAACTATCAGTCCAGTAGGTGGGAAGTTAGACAGAGGGGCAGGTAGGGGATATCCAGGCTAGAACATTCTATTAGGTCTTTATGAAACATCAAACAGAAGTCTTGACTCACTGTGGCATTAAAGGTCCCCTGACATTTATAACAAAAAGCGGGAGGTTTTTTACTGTCCTGGCAAAGTTCCCAGTCTGGCCAGTGTGGCCACCAAATCATTCTCCATTTTAATTGGCTTAGAAAGTCCCTTGCAAGTGCAAGATGTGGAGACTCATCATGATTAGCACATAACCATCTGCACTTTGTGTGATATTTGGCCCTGGGGCTGACCCTGGAAAGGAAACACATATCAGTTGTCTGTAGGGACACATGAGTATACGCAATGACAAATACATTAAACATATGTACAGCACAGTGAGTTCGGAGTTCTCCAATAACAATAATGGAAAAAAAGAAGAAGATTTTTAGTGATTGTTTTTCACTAAAACTGTCTAAAGCACCAGAACATATTTTGACTTCATGATACTGAAACAAACAACATAACAGGTTCTGCAACAAATACAATGCAGCATGTGCATTCAAATGTCAGGAGGTCTTTTTTGGAGCTAGATCAGGGCCCAAAGTTTTGTAAATTCAAAACAAAGGAAATGTAACTGAAAATTAAGAAGTTGAAAGTGAACACAATTCGTACATGATATCCCAAAAAATGCATTTGCTTATTTTCAGTTGCAAATCAGCTCTTTTCACTTACAATTTTTTATTATTTTATTTGTTATTATTTTTTATTTATTTAATTATTTATTTATTTTTAACCAACCAACCAACCCTGGTCTTGAGTGTGTGTGTGGCAAAGAACCCAGTCAAATTGACAATAGATATAAACTAATTGTCATTGAAGAGATACCACAACCCCATCACACGTCCCAAAACTATGCCAAAGGTTGGGTTAAACTGAAAACAAAAGATTTGAAACTGAAAAATACTGTGAAAGGAGCGGATTCAAAACTGAATAGATGCAAGCAAACTATTTTTTTGGGATAGTATGTTTGAACTCTACTCATTTTCACTTTTTTTTTTTGTTTGTTCGTTTTAAGGTGTGTTCCACTTTCAACTTTTTCCTTTTCAGTTTTGTTTCTTTGGTTTGAATTTACAAAACCTTTGGCCCTGGCCTAGCTCCATAGGCTTGGCTGCAAATCACCATTCCTTGCAGGGCAAAACGTACAAACCACAGAAGCTCTATCCTATTCTCTTTACTCTAAAATCTGGGTGATAGATGAGTGTTTTGAGTTAGTGGTCTGACGGGAAGCTTCTGTTTACAGCTCTAAACAGGACAGCCTCAGCCTGAACACAATGGGCTAGGAAAGGATAAATAAACCAGATGCCAGCTGAGGTCATGTGACATGGCATGAGTCACCACAATGACAACAGCACCAGCGTGTGGGGGTGACACGGTGCCTGTTATGTAACTGTGATGTGACCCAAAAGTCAAGATACACCTTTGCTGTTTGACTTGATTTGATCATTCTAAATGAACCCTTACACAAATAAATTACAAATATATGGATTTGTTTTGATCAAAATCAAATCAAATCAACATTTATTTATATAGCGCATTTCACAACTAGTTGTCACAATACGCTTCACAGAAAAACCCAGCCTATACCTCCACAAGAGCAAGCCAGAGGCAACAGTGGCAAGGAAAAACTCCCTGGTGTAACTAGGAAAAAACCTTGGGAGGAACCAGACTCAAGGGGGGAACCCATCCTCCTCTAGTCGGCTCAGGGTCTAGATCTTAATGACCAGCATGGTCAAAACTGCCAATGTCCATGATAATAGAATTTGCAGCAGCTAGATGACAGTCCAGATGTGGCGGCAATGATGGTGGGGAACCGGGTGCCGATGGCGGCAAGAGCAGCTGGCAGCGGTGGTGAGGAGGGAGGGGCCAGCGCCGACGGACAGGAAGCTGGACAGCAACTCTCGAGATGCGGGCATGAGCCCCGCCAGCAGAATGTATAAAAAGAGAGAGAGAGAACAGTTAGGGAAAGTGTAATAAAGCAGCAGGAACACCAACTGGGGGGGGCGGGGGTGGGGTTGGACAAGTGCCCCCGCCAGGAGTAATTTATGGCTGCATAGCTATGAAGACAGAGTTTGAGAACCCATCCAGTCAGGAGAGAGTAAACAATCCTATCCACCCCTCAAGAGCCAGCCCAGGAAGATGGGGTCACAGCTGTTGACAGGTGACAGTAAGGAAAGGATGTCACTCCACATTACTCTACGACTAAAGGCCTCTCTGGTCTCCGGACTACAACTCATTATAAGCCTGATCATAAAGGTGTGTTTTTAATCTAGACTTAAATATTGAGACTGTGTCTGATTCCCTTATAAATTTTGGCAGGGCGTTCCACAGTATTGGCACTCTGTAGGAGAAAGCTCTACCACCCGTCAAGTTTTTAGATATTCTAGGGACTACTAAGAAGCCTGCGTCTTGGGAACGAAGGGATCTTTTCGGCTTATATGGTAAAAGCACATTACATATACACTATATGTAATATATATATAAATATAATGATGAAACTATTTGTAAAATCATTGCAGTATCTAAATAATAATATAATTTGCATATTTGCATATATTATGAAGTGTCACAGCACCTTGATAGTATGTATTATTTAAATGTATTTCACTGTATTCCATTTCTGTAAGGGAACATGGATCCACAGCATCACACAAATGACCCGGATGAACAGGGATGATATACCAGGTCACAAAACCACACTTCCTTTGAGGTCCTCATCGCAGTGCCGCGCACAATAGAAGCAACACAAAATGGCACGTACGGCTGGTCAGATAAGTGTATTATATTAATAAATCCTGCTGAACTTCGACAATCACAAAGCAGCCGTTCTGTTTGGCGTGACACCAAGACGGGCTGACCAAAGGGGGGCATTCAGAAAAATGTTCAGTTAGAATGTTCTACATTTTACACTTTTTACTCTACATTTATTTATCATTTAATTTTTAGCATACATTTTTTTTGCATTATCGGGACCATAATAATGATGCAGTGTACCGATAATATTTAGAAGTTTAGACTAATTTCTAATGCTTGTTTTTAGATATACACCGTTAGAGTTGAATTAACCCTGGCTTGACTGATTTTTATTGATTTTCTGTTTGTTCCCACCCCCACCACCGCTCCAGCTCAGGGGACTACACGGTTGTGTACATAAACATTTTTGGAGTGACAGCGTATTTGGTACGAGGATTTTAGGATGAAACGTGGGAAGTCAGGGGGGTCCAGACCAGGGGGGGCTCCAGCCGAGCTGGCATATCCCTCAGGAATAAACCTGGCAGAGACAATGGCGGGAAAGCTACGGTGTAGAGGCAGCCCCCCCAGCCAGACCTTCCTGAGGGCGACAATCCTTTGGGCCTACGGGAGGAGCGCTAGCCTCCCGCCGCTATCTGCCCTTCCCCTGGTCCATCGGCGCGGCCTTCCAGGAGGCCACTTCCCACGGACGGCGTGGGAGAGAGGGGGATCGAGCACTCCTGCCATTGTTCACGCTTCCTTTCGCCAATCGCATTTGTGCTTGGGGCAGGCCTTTCTGAAAGAGTGAATGCCCTTCACTCTGTATCAACATGACCCCACCATTGACAAAGAGCCCATTTCCTACTCTGTGAGACTCGAACAAGCATTTTGGCTGTTTTTTCCCCCCTCTTTTTGATCAGTTTTGACCCCATATTGTTTTGTCCTTTTTCCCCTAATTTGGAATACCCAGATGCTTTTGCAAGTCAATATCGCACGATGAGATGGGGGACATTCTGTAAACCGAAACTGCGCGACTCCGTGGCTTCCATCAGCCACAGTCGGCACTGCCAAGGCCAGCATTTCGGCAGACTGCGCCAACCGGCAGGCCCAATAACGGGCATTTTTTTTGAAAACAGAAAGTAGCACAATGAAACATGATTTGATCACGATATAAATCTAGAGTCATTTGAGGGGAACAATTACCTTTGGATGGGAAATGGTCATTCCAGGGAAATTACTACATTCAATACGATGATGTCCCGCCCAATAAGACTGCACTGTGGGGATTTCTCTAAGCCTGCCCAGTGCACTGCAGGAGATGTTTTACAGTTACATGAGGTTACGTGCTGTATGCCCACCAGACATGACATACTTGGGGATGGAGGTTTAGGAGAGAAGGTCTCATACATCTGCATACTCTAAGCAGGTTATTGACCACTGACACAGGCAACGGTTCTCCTGTAGTCTAAATATTTCTAACAGTGAATTTAACAAGTCAAAAAAGATGGTAACCATGTATTTTAGACTGAATTAAATCTGTTACAGTATTCAATCAATCTTTACTTTTGTATAGCGCACTTGCAAACAGGTGGCCTTTTTTGAAATTTTTGATTTGTCTAAAAACATTTACCAACAAAAACTTTATTTTCTTGTTGCAGGCATCAAATTCGGAATTAGCGCATATTTACAAAAATCAATAAAGCTGATAAGGTAAAACATTAAATATCTTGTGTTTGTACTGTTTTCAATTAAATATATGTAAAAGAGAATTTACAAATCACTGCTTTCTGCTTTTATGTACATTGTACATACTGTCCAAACTTTTTTGGAATCGGGGTTTGTAACAAGCCAGGAAAAGCACTCACTCTCTTAAAATAGACTTTAAATTATGTTAATGAGGCTCTTTCATCTTTCTCAGATTATCTCTTCCTTAACTATGCTTCATTGGTTCAGATGCAAACAGAGCAATTAGTTCCTCCCAGTTTTAATTACAGATTTGGTTAAAGCAGCGATTAGGCAGGGAGCCAATGGGAGTGACTCACAGGATTGTGTCTGTTAGGGGCCCTGTGGATTTGAAGAAAAGTGACTAAGCACACATCTAATACATTCTCTCTGGCCTTGTATGGTCCTTTGCTTTCTGCTTGCAGGCCAAAGACTACTAAGAACGCCCAATTGCAATCGTAGACCTGTCACGTCACTGCAACACCCACCGTAAATTCAGGAGCTAATACACACAATAAGCACACACATCCTCTGAAACCGTCCCAGCCAGGTGACAGCTTCTTCTCCACTGTGCACTCCACCGGCCTAGGTGCCAAGGAGGACTGTGCCGATGATGCAGGGAGATCGCAGGCACCCAGTCGACCAGAGGGGGCGCTGTTGTGCAACGAGGCTACCTTGCAGACCCTGCTTACTGAAACCCGCCCTCCCTGCGCAGCACCTTAAGCATCAACCCCAAGACTCTGCGCAGGTGTGGCCCCGGTCCTATCCTAACAGCAGGATGCATAGCTGCATTATGCACAAGTATCTTGACTGTCTGGGAGAAGCAATCAGGAGCCTCACATCTCACTACCTCTATTAAAACTATGAGGCCTATGACACCCAGCCTGGGTGGCTACATTACATTGTATTACATCAATGGAATTTAGCAGACACTCGTATCCAGAGCGATTTACACAACATTTACATTGTATTCAATTAGACAGCTGGATATATACTGAAGCAATTCAGGTTAATTACCTTGCACGACAGTGTCCTAGCAAGAAACATACAAGCAAGCTAGCCTAGTCATTCAAGCACAAGCTGACCCACACTCATCAGAGGCTGGAGAGGAGGTTTATTTTACCTGACTGTTCTGCTCCGCTCGCTCCCCCGCCCCGCCCCGCCCGCCAGATAACAGATTAAGAGTTCATGGCAGGAGCAGCGCTGGAACAGAGCCACATAATTCTAGTACGTGCGCGTGCTAGGCGCAGGCCGAGGAAACACCGGGCAGGATACACACCGTAAAAGCTCTTAAACGCCGCCATTGTCTCTGTCTGGGCCTTCGCGAAACGGATTACGCACTTTCCTGCGTGGCCGTTCCGCTTCGCACACCTGCCTCCTGACAAGCGCTCCACTGCAAATGATGTAGTTGCTGTCCTTGTGATCGACCCAAATCCCCCGCTAATTAAACTTCCATATGGTCAAGGGGCTTCGGTTTTCTTTCTGTGGGTTGTCGTTGTTCCAAGTTCACCTTAAAGAATTCTTATCAGGTCCTCTGATTTACTTGTGATTTCTGCTTGATTTTTTGCGTGATTTAAAAGGCTGCTGGTTGCAACGTACGTAATAAAATGTGTTCTGTCAAATGAGAAAAGTGTAAACCACAGACAGCTCTATGCCTATCAAACGAAGCAGCGGTGAAATGCAGCCCTACAGAGGAAGAGGCCAACCGAGCCAGTCGTAAAACTACAGCACATCTCGCAGATCGTTCTCTTCAAACACAGGTAGTGCTGCATAGCCTACTGAGTTGTTTATTGGCCGCCGTTTACACACTTGTAAACATGATAAAACTGTATTAGCTTCAGCAGCAAATTTAGCAAGTCTCAAAAAGAGGTAACCATGCATTATGGCAAAGCAAACTGACTAAAAGTAAATCAATCAATCAATTGCATTGTATCAGTAAGCTACAAGCTGTCACAACAATGCTTGACGATGAACATTTTTCAGGGGGAATAAAAAACTGATGACACAATTGAGCCAATTTGGAAGAAACTTGATGGTGATTCCTCAACCCATTACAGGATCATCACAACTGAAAAATGGTGGGACGCAGAAAATCTCACTATAAACAACAAACAAACATATTGAACAAACATTTTTAAAGTGCTGCTTACAGTATTGTCTTCATATAAGACACGCTAAAATGTTTCAATGTGATGTGACAGAGAAAGTCAGACCCCACAACAACCGACTGACTAATGTTTAAGAAAACTTTGGTGAGTCCGGTCCCATACAAACAGACTCTTACTCATTCTTAAGACTGCTTTGGTGAATCACATCCTACCAAAGCGGGCTCTGACACATTTATAAGAATGCCTTGATGGATTAAAGGGAACAGGTGTTGAAGGACAAGTTAAAAATGTACATTCTTCATTTAAAGGCTAAACAAGTGTCTGCCTCTCTCATGTGTTGCTTTAGTCACCAGGGGATTTTAGGTCAGTAAAATGTATAGCCAAGGGTTTACTGGACTTCTGTAGACACTATCGTTCCATCTCCCACAATGTTTCCAACTTCCTACTGGCTAATTGGGTAATTTGGAAGGATAATTACCATCACAAACCCTTTCCGCTCGCTGCAACAAAAAAAAAAAACGAGACTATCAAACCACACTAAGACAGAGAGTGGTTTTAGAATCGTAGGCTACAATTTTTTTCTCAAAAAGGAGTGACTATGGATTATGGATTATTAAAATTAATATAGATTATGTTTTTGAGTTCCATTGGCAGGTCATGAGGCACGGGAGGAAGTGTAGAGTAACTAGATCTTCGGATTTGTCGGGTCTGATGGATGAACAGACATTCCAGGCCAACAGGAGCAGGAAGTAGAAGCATGAACACAATGCCCTGCCTGGAACACCCGGAGTGAAGGGGGACACGGGAATCATGCCTGGGTTAGGGTTCTCACATAAGGACACACTGCACCTTAGTAAGGGTTCTTTCATCAGGGCACACTACACCTTAGTAAGGGTTCTTTCATCAGGGCACACTACACCTTAGTAAGGGTTATTTCATAAGGGCACACTACACATAAGGGTTCTCACATAAGGGCACACTACACCGAAGGGTTCTTTCATAAGGGCAGACTACACCTGGATAGGGTCCTCACATAAGGGTGTACTTCCCTGGACACAAAATGTATAGTATGCATCAACGCATACTTGTTTGTGCTCTTTCTTCCCAGAGATCATTGCTTTATATAGCAACCATCATTTAGCTATCCAAGTAACCACTGGTGACCCCACAGAGGAATTTGTGGGATTTGTTTACATAACCATTGTGAAAGTATACCTCACCTAATGTTGTTTTTCATTACAACTTTCTGATAGCTATATGTACATGTATATATGGAAAATGTGCAATATTGAATTTTAACATAAGTGACAGTGGGTATATGTAATTATAATAAAACAGTCACTATCACTTGCAAGCCTTCACAACGAGCTGACATTAGCTAGCTGTATCTCTCTTAAGTGACTAGCAACAAAACTACAGAAATTATGTTCAGTGTGAAACCAAATCTCATAGAGTACTATATTTTGCTCCGATAGTGTACTTGCTAATCAGTTTTGAGCTCACATCAACTCAGTTTAGAGTTGAAATAACACTGAGCATTTCACTGTGTAATGTCCTTTGCCCAAACATACACATTCTGCAGAGAACCGTAAATTAGTGTTTAATATTTTCCTGAAAATGTTCTATTATAAAACCCGGGATTATCACACCTCGCTCCCGGGAAATCCCGTCTAAAAAAACAGGAGCGTTCTAGTAGGTCATTATGAAATGTGCGACCCTACTTATTGGTTTACAGGCTACCGGTATCCATATGCCATATAAAACTATCTTTCAACACCATGGTCCACTAGCGTACTATTGGCTGAGATTCTTGTATATAAATAACAACAAACTGTTTTTCAAAGACTTTTTTATTAATAAAAGCAACATATTTTCTGTACAAAATTATGGCTGCTTTGTAACTTCGGACATCTCAACAAAAGCTATAGGGCTATTATGCCTAGTCTTTGAAATGTCGAGGCTGTGAATTCCCAAAACGGAGAAATTTGGAAATAAAGTAACGTGGGTTATGCAAAAATGTATCACGTTCATAACAAGCCCATGAAAAAATAAGACCGAAATAAAAAATCTAGGTTTTTGCTGCAAGAACTGAGAATGTGAGTAATAGGCCTACATTATATAGCCTAAGTAAATGTTATGGCATAAATACAATATCTCCATCAAAACACATCAGCAAATATAACCTACCGTTGTGAAATGTGGAACGTTAAGCCGTAGCCTAGGCTACGAGTTGGTAAGAAAAGCGACGGTATCTAATATACTTGCAAAATTTGCCTCGTTAGTAGCCTATTAATTTTCTCAAAATTCTTCCACACGTTGCTTGACATGATTTTGCCGTCCACGTTTGGAGCAGGTATATTGAACTTCTACTTCCTGTGCGTGCGCTAGCAACGTTCACGTACTCTAAAGTTCATATAGTTCTGTGGTGCAATCAGTTACCGAGTTTTTGCGCACTCATGAGTCGGCTAGGCTAGGCGTCAGTTTTTTTCAAATGGTGGAAACTGCATTTTGGAAATAAACCTAATATATTGATTATTTTATTGTACTTAATTAGACCAAATATAGGCTAATACAATAGTTATTTATCTGCATTGCCCATGTTAAATTTCCCGGTTTCCCGACGTCACTCCCGGTCGGAAACGTGAAGGAATTGTGATGGGAAATACCGGGATTAATCACTACCGTGTATATAAAGAGAAGACTCTGGATTTGGTTCTGTTCTGGGTAGTGAAGGGGAAAACCAGGAACTCGCCCACCCAACAGCACACTTCCACCCACAGGAGAACACAGAGCAGGGTAACTCTCCTGATGTCTGGGCTGCTGTGTGACTATCCGGGATTCTGGGAATCCATTTACTGTGGGGGAAAACGTGATTTTCCTGTTTGCTTTTAGAGATTGTTGCTTTTAGAGTGCAGTGTTGAAAACACTCGTCTCTAATGAAATAGTTGGAGTCTTAGTTGGAGTCTGATTGCCAGAGAACCATTTTTCATCTTCTTCTCTTTTTTTACTTCAATCACCACAAAGCCATTACATTGTTATTCTGAAAAAATGAAGTTGCTTTGCTAGTTTGTTTTACCTACCATTAGGTGAACTGAAGGTTAACTCCAGGCTGTCTGTCTCAACAAGATTGTATCATAGAAGGGGGGGAAATTATTTGACTTGAGGGCTTGATAGGGTTTTGAGATTGTTAGCGCAAGTGCAACTCTGTAAAAAAAATTAGCTATCAGAATGAGTGTTGATAAAATGAGGCAAGAAATAGACACCATCTTGGGTGACAGCAGGCTTGGCCAGGGACCTTGAGCCATGACTAGCGGTTTACACCCTCGTATAGCACAAGAAAAACAGGAAGGAAACATCAGCCATTCTACCAGGAAATTCTAACTAAAACAGCAGCTGTGGTATTTTGCAAAACACACCTGCACACAGATTGGAATTTAGAATTGGCAGTTGCACATTTGCAGTTGCAGCCTGCATTAAAATCTGAATGCCTTAATGAAACCGTTTTGAGCGTTTGTTTCATTAAGTGCAGAAAAACTGATAAAGCCAAGTGATAAATCAGCAGAGATGACTTACAGTGGCTTTGCACTGAGACTAAACACCAGAGTGAATGTGATACAAAGAAGGGTGCAGAAATGTCACAAACAGTCTGAAAGAAAATCACTCCAGTTGGCCATCAGCCTTTGTGATGGAGCCATCAGCACATTTCCCCCGACAGTAAATGGATTCCCGGAATCCCTGATAGTCACACAGCAGCTGGTGGGTTGGCGAGTTCTTGGTTTTCCCCTTCCATTACCCATAACGAAATCAAACCCAGGGCCATGTCTTTTCTTTATAGTCACGGTTCTCTACAGAATGTGTGTTTGGGCAAAGAACATTACACAGTGAAACGCTCAGTGTCTCGTCATCAATGAAGACAAGTGATCTAGTTCCAGTGGCAGTCACACATGCCCAAGCCATAACACTACCTGCACCATGTTCCACAGCTGAGGGGGTGCTTTGGATTAGGGCTGGGCGATATACAACATCGATAATTATCGAATGCAATAACGGCCGTTGCCACCGTGTGGGGTGCCTTTCTTTTAGTCTTTTTTTTCTTGAAGTATACCCGATATACGGCAGTAAACATCCAAACGTCAGAGGCCGCGTGAAAAAATCATCACCGCTGATATCTTGAGTGTTGATAAATCAGCCAACCAGCAGCAAGGTCGTGCAGCTTCTACGTGATCATGTGATGTGTTTTTGTCAATCTCATGAAAGGTGCAACGCCTTTCTGTGATTGTCTGTTTTATCAACACGCAGTAGACGGTGATGACGTTTTTTTTCCCCGGAAGAATTTCACACGGGTTTTGAAGTTTAGATTACTACCGCATCAGGTATAATTAAAGAAAAAAAGACGAAAAGAAAGGCAATACCCCACATGGTGGCGACGGCCGTTATTGCAATCAATAATTATCGTCGCGATATATTGCCCAGCCCTACTTTGGATCATGAGCAGTTCCTTTCTTTCTCCACACTTTTCTCTTTTCATTACTCTATACATGTTAATACTCATCTCATCTGTCCATAACGTTTTGTTCCAGAACTCTACAGTTTTTAAATGTACTTTTTTAGCCAACTAACCTGGCCATTCTGTTCATGAGGCTTACCAGTGGTTTTGCATCTTAGAGTGAACCCTCTGAAGTTATGCTGGTGTATTCTCCTTATGGTAATCTTTGACACATCTATGCCTACATCCTGGAGGGTTCTTGATCTGTTTGACAGTTGAAAGCGGGTGTTTTTTCACAATTGAATAATATTCTTCAGTCATCCATGACAGCGCCACGCCCAATGTTTTGGCTATGTCTCTGATCGAATTATTCAGATTGTCAGCCTCAAATTGAGAGACAACAGCAACAGACTCCAAATGCAAATTCCATACCTATAATCAACTCTAAACCTTTTGTTTGCATAATTAGTTCATGCACAAGAAAGCTAAGTCCAAGAACACAGCTGGCCAAGAAACAGCTGATCAGCCAATTGTCCCATTACTTTTGCTCCCCTAAAATGGGGGGGGGGGGGGGGGCTATGTATAAAAGGGCTGTAATTACTACAAAGATCACCCAATATGGATGTAAATAGCCTCTAAGTGAAGATGACAGTCTGCACTTTAACCTCATATTCATTGTTTTATTTCAAATCAATGAGCTGGATTAAAGAGCCAAAATAATTGTAATAATTGTGTCACTAACTGTCCTAATATTTTTGCATTCAACTGTATATGACAAAAGTGAGAAAGAACATAGCACTGTTGTGATGTAATGCATAGAATATGTTATCAGGGGACAGTGCTATTGTCCATGTACCAGATGCACAGGCTAGCCTTATAGAAACACTCATCGTGCCAACTAAAGCAGGCTTCCGTGGCTACATGCATTACTCTGTCCCAACAGAAATGCAAGACAAGCAATCTGTGTTTCAACCCCAGCCCTGTGGGCGGAGAAGTCTTATTCCTACATATAATTATGGGAACCATTGGACGCTTATCAAAAAAGTCATTAATTATCATCCAGTTGCTTAGATAAAGTTTTGCATGCTTGACCGCCGGGCTTAGCTTCAGCAGCATTTTATGCCATGAGATACCGGTTATCGTCTTATATCGATGATAGTCTTACATTGTCTAGCTGTTAAGAATGTTTGACAAAAACCTTGGCTAGATGACAGACGAATAAGAAGAGTTGGCTCACTTTTCACAGAAACTGTGAACTAAAAGACGGAAATTAGTATTCTTTATACGTGCAGTTTACTAGTGAAATACACACACAAGCTGATTTCTGCTCAGAAACCCTCCTCTACAACAACATAAGTAATGCTGACAGGACTCTGACTCTTGGCTTTGGAGGCAGAACAATTTCTGTCAATAATATACACATGGATATCAGCACAAAATGTTGAAATTAATGAATTGATAAGCGTAACATGTCTTAATAATCAAAACACACAATACGTTGTATCAAGTCTTAATAATAACCTTGGCTTCAAAGTATTCACTTTTACCAATGTGTTTTGAGTGTTTCTGAAGCTTATACTTTCCCTCCTCAAAACTCTCTCTCACACACACACAATGGGTAGCGTTAATCACACTGATGAGCAGGCTTCCTCCTTTCCCCAATTGTTCTAGAACCACAGGAATTAAATCCCATGTGGACTGGTTGTTCCCAAATGATAAGCTGAAATCACAAATCATGGGTTAGGTCAAGTGTCACCCCTGCCTCATTAGCCCAGTGATCGACAGGCTCACAACATATTCAGTAATCCACAGACCACTTCTCAAAGTCGGGAACCCAAGGTTGTTTTTACTACAGTGCCGGTGATATCTCCAAATTGCCCCCAATCAACTCCAATAAACGCCCGATGTGTCCCCTCCTTTAATCACAAAATCCCAGAGTCAAAATTCTTATTTTTTGGGATTAGTGCTGATTTAATTCTCACAGTTCCCAAACTGTACAGAAAGTGCAAGGCTGTAGTGATGTGGAAAAGCTCATTAAAAATCATGTACTGTTCTAACACGGTTCAGAAATTATTGAGACTGCGTTCCAAATGTTCCAATTACCATGGCAATACAGGAACCGTGAGCTAAAAAGAAGTCAGTCTTTGCGTGCATTAACAGTTTATTATGTCGTGAGTAGGCTACAGTGTCGAAAAGCTAATTGGTGTTTATCTCACACAGAAACGGAATCTGTTATTGTAGATTTTATACGATGAAAATTAGTTGTGTTCACATCTGCGAAAACTTAAACGACCATTAATGTATATTTGTATATTTGTAATAGGAAGCCTATGTTGTGGGTCTATTTGTTATCTTTCCTCCAGCTGTCCTCCGTGTTCACCAGTAAATAACTGCTCTCTCAAAGTATGCTTCCCTCTGTTATTGTCCAATTTCCTTGCCTTTTCATTGGCTGAGAGGATGATGTGGGATCTTATTGGACCAAAGATTTCCCCTTGGTTTAACAATTAAGGAGTTGAGCATCATGTATATTACAGTCCCGCTTTGACCGTGCCTCGAACTTCTAAGTGGTCAAAGACACAGATAAACACAGACAGGAGAAGAGAGCAAAAAGTAGGGGTTTTAGCTCTTAGTAAGTTTCTATCAAAAGGCTACCAGACGACACATCAGAAAGTAGCCTATATAATCAACCAGGGAAACGGATAAAATGGTTTCAGCTTGCTTGGAGTTACTAAATTTGGGATTGTGCATCGGCGGCACGCTCCTGGTGATGGTGGCCTGTGGACTGCCCTCGTGGAAAGTGTCAGCTTTCATCGAGGGCAACATTGTGGTCTCTCAGTCCATTAGCGACGGACTGTGGATGTCGTGCGTGGTACAGAGCACGGGACAGATACAGTGCAAGGTGCACGACTCGATGCTAGCGCTCAGCAAAGACCTGCAGATCGCACGAGCCTTAACTGTCATCTCCTCGGTTATTGGCATCATCGGACTGATTGTGGCCACAGCCGGCGCGCAATGCACCAACTGCGTAGGGTCGCAGGGAGTGAAAGCCAATCTGGTAAAAGCCGGCGGCGTCATATTCATCACCAGCGGCTTGTTTGTGCTGGTGCCTCTGTGCTGGATGGCCAATAACATAATAGCAGATTTCTACAACCCGGAAATCCCAGCGACGAAGAAGCGTGAGATTGGAGCCGCGATTTACATCGGATGGGCAGCTGCTGCGCTCCTGTTGTTTGGAGGCGCAATGTTTTTCCTCCCATGCCTGGCGACTGCTAGCTCTTCGTACCCAGTTAAATACGCCCCAACGAAAGCTCCTACGCAAAACGGGGACTTTGATAAAAAGAACTACGTCTAGCTTAGCGTATTTTTGTTGTGGTCAAAATGTTGCTGCTTTTTCGGTGGAACGAAGTGTTTTTCCCAACTATAATTTGAACGGGTGGAACTGGACTTGAAGAAAGAAAAAACTCAAGTCAATTCAACAGATGATACTGAGAGACAATTACAATGAAAAGCATTTACTTTCTGAAAACGGTTATCCTAATTTTAATTGTTAAAACCAACTGCATGGTGGCAGTTGTAGCCTACCTTTTAAATTGGCTAAGATTTAAAATTGGCCTTGGTAAACATTTAAAATGCCCTCGTGCAAAAGTTTTCTGTTCATCAGTTTTATTTTATTTTTGTTTGTGTGTGCGTATTTTATTTTGATACTTTCGTCTACAAATATTAGCCTATACAATGTATACGTTATAGTAGACTAGTCAGTAGTGCACCGGTGTTTTCTGCTGTAAGTGTATTTTGGAGTGACAAATGCTGTGCTAGTCTATTCTACCACACTCGCTCAGTTGAACATGTTTAGAGAATCGGAGCTTAACGTATTTACCGGCACGGTATCTCGGCAAACTTGCCAAACGTGAATATGAATATAAAAAGGAATAGGAATAATCTGTGTAAATGTGTACAGTAAAATGCTGAATGTTGTCGTATTTCTAACCTGACAAATGTTATATCTCTCCAAGGTCAAACTGTGCATCGGTTTAATTACGTTGTAGCCTGATTATTATAATACAGGAATAAACAGTTATTTGAAATTTGAAGTTTTGCCGCTGTGTTGTGGGGTAACTTTTATACCTTTTTTTGATCAGAAAAATAGACATAAAGGCCCTAGGCTACCGGTTATGATATGATCAAATATAAATACAATTGCTGAACTTTTGGGTTTTAAGCAAGGCAGGCATATGATCATAGTGTCCGTGCCATCATCCATCATTAAAATGATAAAAATGCAGCTTATGAAATCTGCTTTGGCACGAGAGTGAATTGCACATGACTTCTTGCTGAACAGTAATGAACAAACGTAGCCCCCATTGATGACTGTGGCTACTAGTTATAAATCATTCATTACACAGGATTTTTATTTTCTTAGATTCATTATTTTGCTATTCTCCCAAGTTGTTAATGCCCATGCCCCCAAAATATATTCAATTCTTAACAGTCGATTTCTGGCGCACTACCGAGATGATGGCCTTATCTGTAAACTGTTGTCATTTCTTAGTCAAATCAACCTTCTTCAAGTCTTTGTCATCCATAATCTAAGATAAATTGTGCAGTCGCTGCATACAAATGTGAAGTTACTGATAAGGAACACACGCATTAAAACTGGCATCTCACACACAACAGCAGGTCAGGTGCAGGATTACTAAGAGCTCAATCACAAAACAATGGAGTAATTAGATACACTTGGGGACAGGAAGACAGAAGGACATGGCGAAGTGGGGGGGTTGTATCTTTTCATAAACACTCCACAGCCAGATGTGGGATATCGCTTCATGATTCATGATTGGGGGGGGGGGGGGGGGAGGTAATTTCCCAAGTTCAGAATTGAGTCAAGTGCCAGATCAACAGATCTTCACCTTTAAATGTGTCCCAGTCCAAGACGTCCTTCATAAGATGGCTTCCTCAGGCTAGACTGGAACCCGCAGGCCTGCCAACCGTGGAGGGAAGGCTCAGAAAAGCACGTCGCCAATCCCTAGAACACAATAATTAATTCCTCTCCAGGAGGCACATTGTCTCCTTCACAAAATATGAAACAAAGAACATCAAAGTTAAAGAGAATGATGACTGAATCCCAGCCTGGGGCGAACACATTTATTTACTGGATGTGAAATTCAATTTTAAAAAGGGTCACAGAATATTGAAGATTAGGGTTAAGCAGACAACTGCACGTGGACTAGCCTATCTAGAAACAACTGAAATGGCCGTTAAACTTTCTGCAAAAAGTGATATCCTTGACAGCAAAGATTACAAGTTCGAAAAGGGTTAACACTTCCACTCTTAGAGAGGTTGAGGATAAAAACATTACCTAGACCTGTTGGCTCCCACCTCCTTCAAGCCTAGCTATTGGATTAAATAAAACAGCACAAACGTCATTCCTATACGTGTAGGTTTGGGGGGAAACAGGGAGACCCCCAATATTATGTATAAATTGCTAGACTAGCTAATATGCGTGTGAGACTTGATGTTTGACTACACGAGACTCTGAGGTCCAGTAGTGTGCCTGCCCCTAAGCTGAAATGAAACCTACGCCGACGCGCTACAGCACAAAGAGGTTTACAACGTACGCGTCCTGCTTCTGGCTTGTATCCCATTAAAATGTATAGTTGAGCCTCCATCTCACAATCTGAGTTTTCCATCCTTTACACTAAAGAGGCTTATCAAAATGTTATTGAAAAATATTCTTCATTGGGCTCCAGGGGCTCTAGAATAATTTACAGAGAAACGGCGAGAAAATAAACGAAAACGCAAAATAACGGAACAATGCACACAATGACTCAGTGGGCCTGAAAACAAGGAGGAATGAACACAAAAGGTGTACACCACGAGGTGTAAGGAAAACAACCACTCTTGATTTCCAGGCCAAAGTTTGCATGAACTTCACTCTAATTCCATGCAGTCCATTCCATGTTCCACATTCACCAACATGGTCAACTAATCAAGCTTCCTCTCTCTTTTACGGCCATTTGCTAAATGCGGAGATAAACATGGAGGGACTGAAAGTCCTTATCAGCCAGGGAGCTTATTTCCTGTCAGTAGAGTCACATACAGGATCTTGTAATAACAGCTGCATCTGCTAGGAAGAGCAACATATACAATGTGATCGTTGACTCATACAGTTACCATGTATGCAAATAAAAACATTATACAAACCCCAATTCCAAAAAAGTTGGGACAGTATGTAAAATGCACATAAAAGCAGAAAGCAGTGATTTGTAAATTCTCGTTTACATATATTTAATTGAAAACAGTACAAAGAAAAAATATTTCATGTTTTACTTTATCAACTTTATTGATTTTTGTAAATATATGCTAATTCTAAATTTGATGCCTGCAACATGTTCCAAAAAAGTTGGGACAGGGGCAAAAAAAAAAAAAAAACAGTTTTTAAAATTTTCTAAAAAAGACATTTGAATGGATCTCTATGGGAATTGGGGGATGGGACTAGATTAAGCTGTAAATTACATAGTATGGAATCCATGGTTGGCAAAATGGCTGTAAGTCATCAGGTATCCAAGGTATCAAACGAGCCTCAAACCATCACTCTGCTGCCAGATATGCAGTAGATATGGATGGATCACTTTAAGGGTTGTTGTTTCTCCTGATTGATTTTCCTATTGAACTCTCTGGAAAAAATAAATCAGGAGAAACAACCCTTCATATCTACTGCATATCTGGTAGCAGAGTGATGGTTTGAGGCTCGTTTGATACCCCAGACCCTTGATGACTTACAGCCATTTAGTCAACTATGGGTTCCATACTATTCCCGTGTAATATACAGCTTAATCTAGTCCCATCCCCCAATTCCCATAGAGATCCATTCAAATGTAGAGGTTATAATATCGCTTGTAAAAGCCTGAAAAGAAGATAGTCTTTTGATTTTATACCCAGTCTTGATAGCATCACGTGTTTACCTGTGGAATGTTCCAAACAGGTGTTTTTTTAACTTTCTAGTCTTTTTTTTGCCCCTGTCCCAACTTTTTTGGAACGTGTTGCAGGCATCAAATTCGGAATTAGCAAACATTTACAAAAATCAATAAAGGTAAAGCATTAAATATATTTTCTTTGTAGTTTTCAATTAAATATATGTAAGAGAGGATTTACAAATTACTGCTTTTATTTGCATTTTACACTGTCCAAATTTTTTGTAAATACAGTACCTAACAGTTAAATTAAAAAATATAATCTTTTATAAGGTCAGATGGAAATATCTGATTTGTTGATTCTATGAGCCAATCTCCAGACCAGCCCTGGCTGGAGTTCTGTAACCTAAGAGGGAGCCCTATCATCTGGCAGCAGTGTAGTATAACGGTTAAGGAACTGGCCTTGTAACCGAAAGGTTGCAAACAAAGTATTCCCAGGTAGGACACTGCCGTTGAGCCCTTGAGCAAGGTACTTAACCTGAAACCTTCAGTATATATCCAGCTGTATGAATATGTCATATGTAATAATATGTAAAAAAATGCTAAATAAATAAATAAATAAAAAGTTGTGTAAGTCGCTCTGGATAAGAGCGTCTGCTAAATACCTGTAATGTAATATAATCTAGCAGATGGCTGACCCAGGAGCACGCAGCTATTAAAAGAAGTTAAGACTTCTGCAGGTAGCCCTCCTCCACCTGCCATAATTATGGAATAGCTAAACATGGTTTAGCCATTGAATATCTGATACCGATTGATAATTCTTGATTAGTTTTTTTTATTTTTAATTTTTTTTTTTTTTTACTTGAGATTAAAACCTCTTTTACTCAGTGAGATCAAGCCGAGTCAGGGCCAGAACAGTATAAAACAGCATACAAAAACAACAGAAAAAATAACAACAATAGTACTCAACAATAAATCAACGAACATAATAATAAAATACATAAGCTAAGGCAGTGTTAAATAATTCGGGGTTTAAAGCAAGAACAGGTAACAGAAAGCAACAACAATACCAAATATTCAGATAGAAAGGATCGGTCTTGCCTTAAATATACTCCTGGATTGGTCAGACTCCCTAATCACTATGTTAATTTCAGACCATTCTAAAACATATTAAATCCGAATTAATTTTTATTAAGTCCAAAGCTGAAGTAGGCAAAGACCACTTGAAAAGCAAATGCCATAAATTATCTGTTTTTGTTAGACAATTATTCATATGAATTATTCCGTTCAAGGTAAGGGACCCCAACCCCCCCGAAAATATCTTATAGCCCCCAGAGGCATTGCGCATGCTCTGAGAATTTCGCAATTTCGTGACCATGTACACTACTGTGGCAACGGACATTCTGTACTGTAATACAGCGCTTGAAACTCCGTTACTAACCGGAACCTCCTGTCGTTAAGAAGCGGAGAGGACGGAAGAAACACAGGAGATGAGTATTTTTGCGGGTCTATAGAACCTGTGCAAAGACACCAGTAAAACAGAACAGACCAAGGATATGAACAGTGCAAAGGGGTCATGAGAGAAGGGGACAGAGACTTGCAGAAAGTTGGTTAACAGGGTGGCACCACTCAGGATGGGCGTGTGAATAACACAGGAAAGGATCGTAAATACTATCATCATAGCGTGAGTGGCACATGTGTACGATGTGCTTGCAGTCAGAATCAGGACCTGGTTTACTGAAATTGGTCGTTAAATACTTCGTTTGTTCCTGCATGGACTATCAAATCTCAGGGTTATCAGTCTACCATATACTCTTCAGGTTATTACGTGCTCCGTCGACACAGACCGATTCAGACGCAGACGGTTCTGGAGCGCGATGGAAGCATCCACCATTTGGTCTTTTACTTTAAGCTTCACCCCTCGGCTGAATCCGTTTTACTGTGTGTAAGGCCACAGACAAACTTGTCTTAGTATTACAAAGACCGAGTGCAATCAAAATCATAATTTTTAATTGATATAGAACCAAGGAAAGCAAATGCTATGCTACCAAGCTTATTTAGTTCAGCTCTTAAATGTATTCTTAAGAATCAAATACATTCTTATACTGCCCACAAGATGATTTATTATTGCTCATTTGGAAACCTTACTTAGCCTATTGCATAACTAATACAACGCGACTTGTACTTTATAACCAATCAGTGATACCACCGTTCAGTGGAGTGCCAATCAGAAGTGAACTTGGAAGAAAATACCCATCCAGGACGTACACGCCGTGCCAGACCTCCAACGTATGTCATGACATCCTCAAAATCTAGAGGAAATTTGATCATTTTATCAATTGTAAAAAAATATATATATATATTTATATTGGGGCTTATGGAACACTTTAAAGGCAAGACAAGCAGTAAATTGCAGTGTCTTTAAGGAGTGCTCCGTTTCAAAACTGCATGTATCCCATGGAAATGGCTCCCTGTGCAACGTTATCAGTTCATTCTTCGTCCCTGGACCTGTTCCTTCCTAGCTCCTCACAGGCTAACATGCTGTGATATTGCTATATGTCCTGAAACAAGTGCAGCAGTTGGACGGCGCAGAGTGGCTCGAGCGATCCCATCTATCCACAGCCCCTCTCTCCTTAACAGCAGCAGGATGATTCATGGATCCAGAAGCTAGCTGCTGTCTTGCTTTCTCCAGCACTGGAAAATGTACCAATGGATACAGAGGCGGTGCGCCACCTTGTGGGCACTTTTTAAATAACATTTGTAACATTTAAGACTTTTAAATGGTTAAAGTTCATGGGGGGTAAATAATCACCCTATTTTTTCTCCTAACATACATGCAGATTAAATAAACATTTAGCAGTATAAAAAAAAAGCAAAGAGACTGTGCCAAAAAGCCACTTGGTAGCCTGATTTAACTTATGCCTGATTTAATGGTCCCAGAAACAGATACTAGGTCCACACCAAAAATACCTTTGATTATTAATTAATTTATTTTTTAAATGGCATCATCTACATAATTCACATTGTGTATATACAATTTGCCAGCCAAAAAAAATAAAACACCTGCTGTCCTAGCAGTTGGTTGAAGCACACTATGCTTGCAGTTCTGTTCTGTGAGGCAATTGCACATTTCGTGATATTACTTTCTACAGTGCAGGTACAGGCCATCGAGGTCCAGGCACTCTGCTATGTCTCCCCCTGCTGACCAAAGCAGGAGTTGCATGCTTCAAGTGGAAGTGAACCACTTCCATCACTGGCACTTCGGGTGGGGGAGATTTATCCCCCTGACAGACTTTCCCAAAACAACAAACCAAGTAAAGTTCACATTAAAATTGTACACGGTGTTCCGATGAATCCGGAAAAACAGCGATGACGATTCTGCGAGGCGGTTCCTGTTCCTCTCACCACAGTGGCGATTCGGGCCAGCTATCCAGGCGCAGTCGGATGTGGTGTGACACAGTCCACGCCTGCCTCAGGGCTGGTACTCCTTGAGCAGCAGGTTGGCGATGACCAGCCTCTGAATCTCACTCGTGCCCTCGTAGATCTCGGTGATGCGGGCGTCGCGGTAGTGCCTCTCGGCGGGCATGTCCGTCACGTAGCCCATCCCCCCCAGGATCTGGATCGCCTTTAGTGAGAGTGGGGGCAGCAGTGGGATATTTATGCTCAATGGGGGCGATAAGGATGGACTCAGAAATGGGAAAGGAACCGTGTATGCCATGTGTAGCCACCCCTGGAGCTGGAGAACTGCAGGGTCTGCTGCTTCTAGTTTTACTCGGCACTAAACCGACAAGTTAACTCCACAGTTAACTCACCTCACTTGGATTCTGTTGTCTAAATGAGGGGTTCTCAGCCCCGGTCCTGGAGGGCCGCAGGGTCTGCTGGTTTCCGTTATTACTCGGCACATACTTTATCAGTCAATGCAGTTAATTAGTTAACTCGCCTGAACTCGCTTCTTGGGTCTGAACTGATTTGTGACTTTTTAAGGTGAAAACAAAAGGCAGCAGACCCTGTATTTATCCAAGAACTGGTTTGGGGAACCCGGATATACAGTAAATATACTTTTATTAAGGGTAATTTGTGCATAGTGTGAGCCTAGAACAGAGTAATCTAATGATAGAGCAATGAGAGACTAACAGCTGAACAGCTGATGGCTATATTGACACAAGCAAAGCATGCATGTCTTTCAACATCCTCTTCTTCAGACAGTGCAAATAAACATATTTGCTAACATACATCAGCACTCTTCTGTGTATCTGACTTTTGGTTTGGTGTCCACTAGGTGACCGGCAGAATTAGCACACAGTCATTTGAAGGGGAGTTATAGGATCGGAAGCTTCCATTACACGTGTAATATAATGTCTAGTTAACACTGTAGTGAACCCAACATGAGCCACGCACACGCACCACTGTATGCACTGATGCAGTCTTACCTGATGGGAGACGAACGTAGCAGCCTCCGATGCAGCCAGCTTAGCCATGGCAGCTTCCTGTTAGACAGGAAGTAGAGTGCGGTGAGGGGTTGAGTGAGTGCGTGTGTGATCGTGAGCGAGTCGGTGTGTGTGTGTGTGCGTGCGTGCGTGCGTGCATGCGTGAGTGTGTGTGTGCGTGTGCGCGCCTGTGTATGTTGCACAGTGCTGGACTTGCCTTAGTGAAGGCTTTCTTGGAGTCTCGTAACAGAGCCGCTTTCCACGTGAGAAGACGGGCGCTCTCTAGCGATACAGCCATGTCCGCCAGTTTAAACTGGAAGAGAGAGACGTCAGTACACACACACCTTGTATTCACACACAGCAACAAGCTCACACTCCGTACAGGTGGGTTCACACACAACCTCACTCACTTGTACAGAGAAAGGCATGACACATTTTATTCATTTAGTTTTTAAAAATATTGGCGCCCAACGTGGGGCTGAACATATCCAACTCCCACCATAATTTGGAATGTTTTAAATGAACCGTTTGCAAGCGCACACTTTCTCGCGCGAACCCCACTGCAGATTCGGGAGAGCGCAGACATCTGGTTCTCCTCCGAAACACGTGGTGTCGCCAGCCTGCTTCTTTTCACACCCGCAGTCAAGCTCGCATAGTGGAGGTGGAGGAAGACTTTTGATTACGTGGCTTTACCCAAACGATGTACCTGAATAGCCTGCATCTTCCCTATCGGTGCTCCGAAGGCCGTCCTCTTGTGGGCGTAGTCGGCGGCGCAGTCCAGCGCAGCCTGCGCGATGCCCAGCGCCTGGGAGGCGATCCCAATCCGCCCGCTGTCCAGAGTTTGCTAAGGGGGAGAACGTCCCAAATAACACCTAGTTTCAGTCTGCAGGGTGTGTGAAAAGCACGGCGTTTCTGTGAAGGTGTGTGCTGTTCAGAGGATTGCTCAGGTATATGTTGTTCAGGCGCGTGTAGTTCAGGTGTATGCTCAGGTGTGTGTCAGGGTTTATGTGAAGGTGTGTTCAGGTATATGTTGATCGGGCGCGTGTAGTTCAGGTGTACGCTCAGGTGTGTGTCAGGGTTTATGTGAAGGTGTGTTCAGGTATATGTTGATCAGGCGTGTGTAGTTCAGGTGTACACTCAGGTGTGTGTCAGGGTTTATGTGAAGATGTGTTCAGGTGTCTGTCAGGGTTTATGTGAAGGTGTGTTCAGGTATATGTTGATCAGGCATGTGTAGTTCAGGTGTAAGCTCAGGTGTGTGTCAGGGTTTATGTGAAGGTGTGTTCAGGTATATGTTGATCGGGCGCGTGTAGTTCAGGTGTATGCTCAGGTGTGTGTCAGGGTTTATGTGAAGGTGTGTTCAGGTATATGTTGATCGGGCGCGTGTAGTTCAGGTGTATGCTCAGGTGTGTGTCAGGGTTTATGTGAAGGTGTGTTCAGGTATATGTTGATCGGGCGCGTGTAGTTCAGGTGTACACTCAGGTGTGTGTCAGGGTTTATGTGAAGATGTGTTCAGGTGTCTGTCAGGGTTTATGTGAAGGTGTGTTCAGGTATATGTTGATCAGGCATGTGTAGTTCAGGTGTAAGCTCAGGTGTGTGTCAGGGTTTATGTGAAGGTGTGTTCAGGTATATGTTGATCAGGCGTGTGTAGTTCAGGTGTAAGCTCAGGTGTCTGTCAGGGTTTATGTGAAGATGTGTTCAGGTGTCTGTCAGGGTTTATGTGAAGGTGCGTTCAGGTATATGTTGATCGGGCGCGTGTAGTTCAGGTGTACGCTCAGGTGTGTGTCAGGGTTTATGTGAAGGTGTGTTCAGGTATATGTTGATCAGGCGTGTGTAGTTCAGGTGTACACTCAGGTGTGTGTCAGGGTTTATGTGAAGATGTGTTCAGGTGTCTGTCAGGGTTTATGTGAAGGTGTGTTCAGGTATATGTTGATCAGGCATGTGTAGTTCAGGTGTACGCTCAGGTGTGTGTCAGGGTTTATGTGAAGGTGTGTTCAGGTATATGTTGATCAGGCGTGTGTAGTTCAGGTGTAAGCTCAGGTGTCTGTCAGGGTTTATGTGAAGATGTGTTCAGGTGTCTGTCAGGGTTTATGTGAAGGTGCGTTCAGGTGTGTGTTGTTCAGGTGTAAGCAGCGCTACCATGGCGATCTTGAAGCCCATGCCTCGCTGGCCCAGCAGGTTGTTCAGTGGCAGGCGGCAGTCCTCCAGGATGAGGTTGGCGGTGGAGGAGGCGCGGATTCCCAACTTGTCCTCCTTCTTACCAAGAGACACCCCAGGGTGGGGTAGGGGCACCAGGAACGTGCTGATACCCTGGTACCATGCAGGAGGGAGGAGACACACAGAAATACAGAGCACCATGTCAAGATTTAACATTCATATCAGGGCATCCTCTGTACAAACACCTGACTTATCCACCTTCCTTTTCAAAGTGACACACACACACACACACACACACACACACACTGCTTAGTATCATCCAAGGTCTTCATAATAGAAAATGACACCAATTAAGCCACAAATCCTGATTGTTTTGTTGCCTATCGTTCTGTGGCCTTTGAAACTGGCCACGATAGGACACCGAGTGCAGCAACTGTGGGTCTCGTGATACAGAGTGGCAATAGCTTTTGGACCAATTGGGATGAGTCACATTCAGATTCATACTGGAATGAATTCAAATGACCATATATCTAGTAACCATGGGACACTGCCAATAACTGTCATGGTCCTCAGGTCAAATAATCAGTGAAGCATTTTCTTTACACCCAGCCATCTAGCCCTGGCTCCTATCCAGAGTATTACTTTCATAGCCAAATCAGCACCGCTGCTATCTTGTGCATCTTATTTTACTGCCTTTTACACAGACTCAGGGTTTATTCTCTTATGCTACAAATGTCACGCTTACTGAACAGTGTTCCCTCTGAATGATGTGGTTCAGATAGCAACACTCCCGAGATGTTCTGCAGGAACCTGGCTCTGTTCGGTCGGTGGTGGGGTAACGTACCGAAAAACCCCACAGTGTTTTTTTTAAATGTGCGAGTTGTTGATCAATGGTGCCCATGAATATGTCCTGGAGTTCCCCTAACCCCCCCAACACACACACACACACACACACACACATCCCAATCAGTACTGTTCATTTATTGCTCATTGTTTTATGAGGATCCTCACTAGCTAACGCCTTGGCGACTGTTAAGTCTTCCCAGGGTCCTCTCAGTTAAAAGAACATGCATCACAACAATAAAAGCAAAATAGACAATTATACTGTACAATACTGAACATTATAAAATATTGCGTACTGCACCCTGCTGGTGACGAGTGAGGCCTACCTTGTGTTTCAGGCTCTTGTCTGTGGTGGCGAATACGATGGCGGCAGAGGCGTCCCAGCTGTTCGTGATCCAGGCCTTGGTGCCGTTTAGAACCCACTCCTCCCCCTCCTGCCTTGCTGTCGTGGAGGCCGCGCCCGCATCACTACCGTTGCCTGGGTAACGCAGAGAGGGATGCTAAAGATCATCGGCACCAACCTGAGCCAATCAAACACTATCGCTATGCCTAGTGCTCTGTGAAAGTGGGAGGGGCTTAGGTCCAAATGGGAGGTGCATTTGTATCTTTGGATTTCAAAGCAATTCAGACTCAGTGAATGTGGACTCACCCCAACCAGCACAAAGGAAAATATTCTGTGTCAAATCAATTGCGACGGGAGTACCTTTCACTCTGACAGGAGTACATTTCATCCATTTATTACTGGCATGAAACTCAGTTGTTAGTTGAACTAACACTGGGCATTTTACCATGCACCATCATGTAGAACCCACATGGGTGTCGTACAGCAGCCATTTTGTGCCAGAACGCTGGCCGCAAATCAACTGAGAATGAAAGGAGAGGACTGCAAAGCCGAGTAACCTGGGTGATGGCCAGATTGGAAATTACTTGGGATTTACATCATTATGGGCAATTGCAAATTACACGGGACCTTTAATGACCACGGCTAGACCGCGGTGTAGTTCCAGGCCCGCATGGGTGGAGCGGCCCTGTTGCTATAGCAACCGGTCTGTAGTCTTTACCTGGCTCACTCAGCGCAAAGCAGCCCACTCTCTCCCCCGTAGTAAAAGGAGTGATCCACTTCTCCTTCTGCTCTTCAGTACCAAACTTAAGCACAGGGCCCAGGTAGAGAGACTGAAAGGGGGGGCAGAGAGAGAGGAGGTCTGGGTAATGCATGTACAGGGGCGCACAGAGAGAGCGAGAAGGGCGCCCGACAAAGAGCGAGCAAAGAGGTCAATGCCAGAGACGCACGCGCTGTGCGCGACATACACAAACACTCAGAGATTAAACAGGAAATAATATGGACAAACTAGGGTGGAGCTGAATGCCGCAGAAATAAAAACAAAATAAATAATAAAAAAATACCTCCTGCATAATATTTACACGAATGTCCATGGCAACACCAGCGCGCACATATGAAGACACGGAAGCGCAAGCAAGCGGATGCGGACGCACGCGAACACACACAGAGACGCGTGCACACGCACAAACGTAGACACACATAGAGTTGGGGCTCAATTCTATTTCAAGTAGTTCAATTGATCAATTGATATCAATTTAAATTAATGATCAGAAATTAAGAAATTCCCTCAACTGAAAAGGCATCGACCCCAGTGGCAGACAGACACACAGACCCACCCACACACACACGCACGCGTGCGTGCTCTCTCTCACTCACACACACACGCACTGACGTTGTTGACGCTGACGATGACCCCCGTGGAAGCACAGCCCCTGCTCAGCTCCTCCACAGCCAGGCTGTAGGCCAGGTAGTCCAGGCCGGCCCCGCCCAAGTGCTCCGGCACCTCCACGGCCATGACCCCCAGAGCCCCCAGCTCCAGCACCTGGCAAGGAAGAGAGACCCCACATATTCTCACACTGCACCTCAGTGGGTGTCAACCGCAGCTTCTACACCAGGACATTTTCAATGCCTGTTTTCATTTGCATGTCTTTGACATGCAGTCTTACGAGTGCCCGTAACGGCCAGCGGGGGTCACCCAGGAGCTATGAAATGCAGATCCCTGTCTGACTGATCCCTCCCATACCCTGGGCGACGCAGGCACCTATTCTGTGTCTCCGTGAGGACCTACACAGTCAGCACTGGCACCGGCCCAGATTCGATCTGAGGCTCATCCAGGCACCACAGTGTGGCGCTTTAATCGAATGCGCCATCCAGCAGACCACAAATATCTTCCATAAAGGATGGACAGCAAAATAGAATACACAGTGGGTGCCCAGGGCCCATTCAATAAGTACACCCCACCCCGCCCACCCCGGCCCCTCTGTACCTGCTTGGAGGGGTAGGCGTGCTCTCTGTCCAGCCTGCCGGCGATGGGGGCCAGCTCTCTATCTGCAAAGTCCCGGCACGTCTGCCTCAGCATCTGGTGCATCTCTGGCAGCTCAGCGAGCTGGGACACACTGCGCATGCCACGCCCTACTGCCACGCCCAGCGCTGAGAGAGAGAGAGAGAGAGGAGTTATCAGTCATTCTAAGAGAAGGTCCCACAACCCCACAATCAAATAATAGTACATGTACTAACTGTCATTGTCCCAATTGTGTGACGAACGGTGAAAAATAGAAAGGTAGATGAAGGAGAGAGAATAAAACTGAAAAGAGCAGGCCACAGAGAGAGAGGAAAGGAGTGGAGAGTGGGGCAAGAGAAAGATGTGAGCAATAGCTTCAGCAAACACTTCAAGGACTGTAAAGGTTTAGGATATGTGGTTTCAATACACATTAACCTGAATTAAAAGCCAACATACTGGCTGGGTGTGTCGTCTCCTCCCACGGTCTCTCATATCATTTCTACGCTGATAACACTTCGCTTCTCCTCTCTTTCTCTTCATCTGACACATGCTGCGTTCTCACATCGGTCACTTCAGTCGCCGGAAGTCCATTCATTTTCTATGAAGCTGAGCGACGGTCAGCGAGCTGAACAGCTGGGCGACGGTCAGCGAGCTGAACAGCTGGGCGACCAAAATCAACCGATAAATGTTGCCCGCATTTTAACTTTTTCGCGGCCATCGGCTGTAACAGCCAATTAGAGTTCCGCGCTTCCTAGTTCTCCAACCGATATGATCCCATTTCGTGAATAATTGTTTTGCCCCGCTTCACTCATTGTAGCAATAAATATGGTCGAAGCCTAGTCTGTCCCGTTTTATAGTTTTATACACTACTAGATATATGGCATATGTCTATCTGTCTATCAATCTATCTATCTATAATGTTATCCATCTAGGGTGAGTGATAGAGATCGCTAGCTGAAACAAATAATAATTATCAGTGTCATGACATAACCATAAAAAATAGGCTATACGGCAAATATGTCTTTGATATATTGTGCATTGCCGTCGTTTCTCTTCATGAAAAATTGTAGCTGCATGAGCTGACTTAGAGAACACAACGGGAAGCACTTACCCCGCCCTCAGCGTTAGTGGACTTGAGCGACCCAGCAACCGCCGTTCGCTGCAACCTCACCACTGCTAGACCTCTCCTTTAATCTAGATGCTACGAGAGTTCAACTCAGTGCTCTTCTACTGCAATAGGCCAAGGGGTAGCCTCAGATCAGGGATGGGCAATTCATGTCTTGGAGGGCTGGTGTGTGTGCAGGTTTTTCTTTCCACCAATTACCCTAGCTAAATGAGCTGGATACAACAACACTGGTTCGTTGGTCGATTAGATCACAGTAAAACATTTCATAGAAGGACACAAACACATTCTTCAGCAGTCATTCATGCGCTTATCAAGAAATGTAGTAAAAATGTCATATGGCATAAATGTTAGGGCTATTAAGTAATTAAGGCAAGTAGTTGGCAGGAAAACCAGAAACGGATTTCTCTCTATGCAGCAGTGAGTCGGTCATGCAGATTCTTTCTATACATCGCCTGTCTCTATTGCATCTTTATTTGCTAGTCCGGTAATGTTGTTGTTAGCCAGATCTGTCACTATGTTAATCAGATGTAGGGACTTATGGTTCTCCTATATTGTAAGTCGATCTGGATAAGAGCAACTAGTAAATTAATGCCATGTACAAATTACTGCCACTTTCAAATACATTACATTACATTATAGGCATTTAGCAGACGCTCTTATCCAGAGCGACTTACACATCATTTCTTTTGCATTTATACATAGTATCCATTGATACAGCTGGATATATACTGAAGCAATGCAGGTGAAGTACCTTGCTCAAGGGTACAACGGCAGTGGCCCAAATATTGCAATATACTACACGACTGGAAATATAATTTAATTATAAAGTCCAAATATTTACAATTACAATATATTACAGCACATTTTAATTCCACAAGGGTGTATTCTGACAGCAAAGTACAAATTGTATGATTCACAATTCTGATTCTAATTCAAAGGTTACTCTCGTTTTTCTTTAATGATCATTCACCTCTCAAGTCGCTTTCAATTTTTTTTTTGCTTTCTCCAATTTACTGCCATTTTACACACTGAGTGGCCAGTTGATTAATTAATTTAAATATCAGCCCTTTCGTCAATGCTGTTAAACTGGCTTCAAAATACAAACCCAATTTCCAAAAAAGTTGGGACAGTATGTAAAATGCACATAAAAGCAGTGATTAGTAAATTCTCTTTTACTTAATTCAAAACTGTACAAACAAAAAATATTTAATGCTTTACCTCATCAACTTTATTGATTTTTGTAAATATATGCACATTCTGAATTTGATGCCTGCTACATGTTCCAAAAAAGTTGGGACAGGGGCAGAAAGAAAAATTAATTTTAAAAAAAAATAATTAAAAAAAAACAAAGTTCAAAAAACACCTGTTTGGAACATTCCACAGGTAAACAGGTGATGATATCATGACTGAGTATAAAAGTATATCAAAAATCCCTTGATATCTTATTTTCAGGTACAAGTGATACTATAACCTGCATTTGAATGGATCTCTATTGGATCTCTTTTTAGTATTTGGTCGCATATCCTTTGCATGCCATGACTTCCTGATGCCTGTGACCCAACAATATCAAAAGACTCTTGAAATCTTATTTTGTTATTCTGGTTCTGTACTCTACACACTTTGAGTTTGAAAGGATACAATGACAATGAGGTTAAAGTGCAGACTGTCAGCTTTAATTTGAGGGTATTTTCATCCATATTGGATGAACCGTTTAGAAATTAATATAAATTAAGTTTGTATTTTGAAGCCAGTTAAACAGCATTGACGAAAGGGCTGATATTTAAATTAATTAATAAACTGGCCACTCAGTGTGTAAAATGGCAGTAAATTGGAGAAAGCGAAAAAAAAAAATTAATCTAAATATAAATCTAAATGGCTCCAAGTCATCAAGGGTCATTTAGCCAACCATTGGTTCCATACTATTTCCATGTTATTTACAGTTTAACCTAGAAATAGTATGGAACCAATGGTTGGCTAAATGACCCTTGATGACTTGGAGCCATTTAGCCAACCATGTGTTCCATACTGTTCCATCATAATTTACAGCTAAATCTAGTCCCACCCCCCCAATTTCCACAGAGATCCATTCAAATGCAGAGAGGTTATAGTATCGCTTGTAGGAGTACCAGAAAATAAGATTTCAAGAGTCTTTTGATATTGTTGGGTCACAGGCATCAGGAAGTCATGGCATGCAAAGGATATGCGACCAAATACTAAAAATTATGAATTTATTTTACATTGTTAAACTGTCCAATATTTCTGATGCCTGAAAATGGGGGGACTATGTACAAAAGATTCTATATTAATTTCTAAACGGTTCATCCGATATGGATGAAAATACCCTCAAATTAAAGCTGACAGTCTGCACTTTAACCTCATTGTCATTGTATCCTTTCAAACTCAAAGTGTGTAGAGTACAGAACCAGAATAACAAAAAATGTGCCAATTAATTATGGGGCTCACTGTACATAGTTCAACAAAATAGCAGTACAACATCAGTAACCTGATGAACCACTGTTATTAGTAGTAGTGATATTTCTGCATGGAAAATCATTTACTTGTAGATGTAGTAGTGTAATATAAAAACAACAGACCCAATTGTCAAGACAGGCATGCTGCTTGTTCTGAGTAATTGACTCATTCATTGAAAGGGGCGTGTTCAAAATAATAGCAGTGTGGTGTTTAATCAGAGAATTCACTCATTCTGTGAAAAAACAGGTGTCATTAATTGTCCTTTATTAAGGAAGAAGGGAAGCAAATATTTCACACATTGTTATAAAATATATTTCCTTCTGAATTGCTAAGTAAAATGGGCCGTTCCAAACATTGTTGGGAGGAACAACGTCATTTGAATAAAAAGTTGATTGGAGAGGGAAAAACGTATAAAGTGCAGCAAATTATAGGATGCTCAGCTAAAAAGATCTCAAATGCTTTAAAATGGCAACAAAAACCTGAAACATGCAGAAGAAAACGAGCAACTACTGTTCAGCCAATAATCACCTCCAGAAAGATCAAAGATGATCTAAAATGACCTGTAAGTGCTGTTACAGTCAGTCAGTTCGTTCGTTTGATCGAAGCTAAGCTATCAGCAAGAAGCCCCCGTAAAGCAAAAAACGGCATGTGCAGAATCGGTTAAAATTTGCCAAGGAACACATCGATTGGCCCAAAGAGAAATAGCGTAACATTATGTGGACTGATGAGTAAAATTGTTCTTTTCGGGTCTAGTGGTCATCGACAGTACGTCAGACGACCACCGGGTACTGAATTCAAGCCACAGTACACTGTGAAGACAGTGAAGTATGGTATGGGGATGTTTTTTATACTACGGTTTTGGGCCTATTTATCGTATACCAGGGATCATGGATCAGTTTGAATACATCAAAATACTTGGAAGAGATTATGTTGCCGTATGCCGAAGAGGAAATGCCCCTGAAATAGGTGTTTCAACAAGACAACGACCCTAAACACACGAGTAAGCGAGCAACATCTTGGTTCCAGACAAAAAGGATTGAGGTAATGGAGTGGCCAGCTCAATCCCCTGACCTCAACCCCATTGAAAACTTGTGGGGTGACATTAAAAATGCAGTTTCTGAAGCAAAACCAAAAAACAGGAACTGTGGAATGTAGTTTGTTCATCCTGGGATGAAATACCCATTTCTAGGTGCCAGAACCCCCCCCAAAAAAAAAAATTCTACAATTGACAAATTTCTTGTGTGAAATATTACTACTCATTATATTTTAACTTGGAAACCACTTCCATCTTATTTAAAGAGATGAACACACACAGGAGCTGTACTAGCTTAAAAGAATAGATGTTTGCGTTTTCTTCTGGACACCGCCATTGGTGGCTGTGAGAAATCTGCGGCTTGGCATATTCTACAAGTCTCTGGAACTCTACTGGAGGGAAGCAACACCATTCTTCCAAAATAATGTTAAATTGGGTTGAGATCTGGATGCAAAGGCCATAGCATATGATTCCCATCATTTTCGCACTGTAAGCCACTGTATTTTCCTCATAAAATAGGAAATACATAGGCCCTGAGACTGTCCCTGACACTGCACTGCTCCGGCATTGCAGGCACACACTATTGGCCGATTTGATCCTAACTGGGTGAAAGGTGAATTTGATGTCCGCGCGCTCACCTTTGTTCCAGTTCGCGCGCCTGAATGTGCTGAAGTTGAATACGCCTGTATCGTTGTAAGCAATGCCTACCATTAACTAATATTTTATTACTTGCTGTGTCGGTAGTTACAACGCACCTTTGCAGTGAACCCCTGACTAGTGTCACATGTGCACAACGCATTAGCTCATTATCACTCACGTTAAATAAAAATATTGTCTGCTAACTAGCTGCATATGTAGTCCATATATCCCTCAGTGTTTTTTCTCGCTTCTACTAGAACAGAATAGAACTAGAATGTTTCTAGGTTAACATTCTTGGATTGACTACCGTGTTGCTAAGCTAGCTAACGTTAGTTTTTAAGTTAAGTTAACCAGCGAAGTCCTAAAATGACCCCATCCCTATCAAGCTAGCAACAATTAGCGTAGATACTGTGTCTAACGTTAGCTCCGTAGTTAGCCAATCGCTTTTTCTTGTTAGATCTAGTTTGCGAGTAAAATGAAGCATATACTAGCCAGCTACTAATATTTGCAAGACGCTACAAAGTTGCTCACGTTACTTCTAACTGCTTAACCATAATTGTTAGCGCCATCAAAAAAAAACTTTACTTTCAGCTTCTTGTTATCTTTAGGTTCCATGTTTGTAGCTAACTGGCAAGCTAACGTTACATGTTTTGGGGACAAGAAAAATGTTTTTCGCGGTGATTATGAAATGGCATGTGGTTAGCCAACTTAAATAGCTTCTTATACTCTTGGATACCAACAGTAAAGATAACTAACTGACCAGCCGGTTAGCTACTGCTATCGTGCTAAACAACATTCCTCAAGACATATATATATATATATGTATAGTGACTGTCATCAGCGTCATTTTACGTAAAATTATCCGAACCCCTGTCGAATCAAATATAATTACAGTATAACTACAGGTAGCGACAACACATCATCATAAATTACGGACCTTTTCGAACTTTGAAAAGAGCTGCCATCTTGGTGCTCCGCTCCAGCGTTTTCTGTCATTTAACATCATAACAATCGGTGGTCTCGTCCTCATCTTCTTCGGTTGCGTTTAAAGACGACTCGCAACCTATGAGAAAGGTGCATTACCGCCTCCTATTGTGCTGGAGTGTGGATCCAATCAGGCCAGGGTTCAGATCCTATTCCCCAACCCTGTTACTTATAGGAAGTAAAGCAATGCCCTGTACACCCCCCTAGAACCTTCCCCTCCACCCAAAATATCCATGATGCAGTCCGCCTTACCACCACCCTCCACTATTCTATTAAATAAACTTGCCCTTTCATGATCATATTTACCACATCTCATAATCACATGTTGGACCGTTTCTGGTACCATACACCTCCCACATAGCCTATCAACATGTTTTCCCACAACCCTCAGCTCTGTGTGCCCCACCTCCTCTTTCCTATTTCCACCCAAAGCAGGCTTTGCTCTGACAGATTCCTGCAGGCTAAAATACCATCGACCCACTGTGTCCTTACTGCACTCTTTCTGCCTGCACGTTCTTATCACCCATCCAAAACTCCTCCCTGGTTTATCTGAGTGTTCTCAGCAGTTCTGTAATACACTCGACCCTGAATGTCCATCTGCACATCCTTGCAGTGTCACCAGCAGTATGCCAAGCTAAGTTTCACCCGCGTTAACTGTAGTGGCATCTCGCCCATCACCACTCTGAGAGCATTAAGGGGGGTCAGGGACGGACTGGGACTAAAAAATGGCCCTGGACTTTTTTACCCAGCCCAGCCCACCACAACCAACGAGCGGATACTCCACCACCCCCGTCCCATCGACGCACATACAAACACACCAGCCCTTAATACCACCACTTATAAGCATAATGGATGGATACTCTAGGCTACTGTAACAATAATAGAGCTATTTTAAGAGCAAGTGAAAGGTTTGTCACCAGCAGCCAGGCCACCACTGTGAGAATACCATGATAAGCCCATTATTATTATAATTATTATATATTTTTAAATATAATATGCCCATGACATCTCTGAGCCCACTCTAACCTTCAAAAAATCTAAAATCCAGTTATACAGTCGGTTCCTTCATTTTCTTCTTTTCTTGTATGAGAATATGAAGTAGGTAGAATCAGAGTGCTTTTCCGCCATCCGCTGGACCGGAGTCTCATTACTAGTAGATGACTGCTCCATTAAAAAAAACTAGATTCAATCAAACGGGCTTTGATCAAACGCAGTTGTTCTGTTTTTTTTCCAACCAGACACCAGTGTTGGGGAAGCTACTTTGACAGCATGGCTTTGCAAGCTACCAATTACTTCACACTGGAAGACGTTGAACGACAGCAAAGCTACACTAGGGAGAAATCTAGTTTGGTTAACTAAAGCTACTTAGAAAAAGTAGTGAAAACTACTGATCAAATTGACAATGTACATGTGATACGAAATTATAACAAAATATAATACAAAAAAGTCACATGCCAGCAAAAAATGCCACTCAATTTAATTTATTTCAAAAAGTGCCCACTTGTTCACAGGTCATACATAAACCAAAAAATAAAATACCACACTATTCATGGGAAAGTGTAAGGAATGTCAGCTTTGGTTTTGTATACAATGTCCATCAGTCAGACACCTGCCTTCCAGAAACTAGAGGGGGAGGGGTATACTATGAAGCAGGATTGCTGAGTTAGCTGGATAACTGTACTGAGTAAAACCTGAAACCCTCTCAAATCTGGAACATGGACAGAAGTAAAAAGAGCTGTTCCAGGTTTTACTCAGTGCAGTTATCCCAGTTAAATCAATAATCCTGCTTTGTAGTATACCCCCATGGAATACATCTTGTTTACTAAATATTTTCATTTTAAGCATTTAGCAGAGCAACTTGTGCATTTTATGATTTGATTGATTTGTTTTTGTTGTTTGGTGCATTTAATTGTCTGATTAATCTGCAAGGATGTGGTGTGATTTTTCAACATTTGTAAAATACTTATTTGTTTTGGTTTTTAGTTTGTTTTTATGTGTTTTGTTTTTTTGTGGTGATTATTTATGTGTTTATTTGTTTATTTAGTTATTGTTTAATAGTCATTTTTCACTCCCATGTGTGAGGACATTGATTCTGTCAGATTTATTTTTCAAGCCTTCAGAGAGAGGGATGGGATTTTAGGGCAGCAGTGTGTTAGTAATGATGAGGGGAAACCACACGAGAAGAGAGAGAGCGAGAGAGAGAGGAAAATATAGCCCAATAAAGACAGGCCAGCCAACAGGGTCCGTTCTCCAAAACATGTTTATTAATGGCATCATAAAAAGTCAGGTAGATGTCCGTTACAATGCTGTCATATCTATATCTTTTTTTTTCAGGTTGATGTCAGAGGGGGTATGATGGGGTGGGGGGTCAGGGGAAAAACAGCCCCTGAGCTTGGTGCAGTGCTGGAGGTTGCCAGCAGGGGGAGCTCACTTGCTGGCAGTGGTGAAGTTAAAGCATCCGCGCTGGTGGAACTGCATGTCCCTCACGCGGCGCATGGACTGAATCTGGGGCTGGATGGCACAAAACTCGTTGTAGTGTCTGTAGTCGCCACACTCAAACAGATACTGGTAGCCTCTGTAGCCAGGGTACTGGTAACCAACCCACCTGTAGAAGACCGAGAAGGACAAAGTCAAAAAGATTTGCAAGACATTGCCGAGAAAATTGTCAAAGACTAATTTCAAGTATATTGCCTTTGAGGTTGTGTTGATAGAACATCTTCAAGAGGGATGCACTAGCAAAGTACAATTGTTTTTTTCCATCTGCTGCATCCCTCAATCTATGCCATGCTGATTAACCAGGCATATTTTAGCCTGAGGTGTATGTCAGAGCTCTATTTTGAATGCCAGCCATATGTGCTCCGACACATGCTCTTGCAGTGTGTTTTTTCCCTTTTTTTGTTGTTTTCTGGTTAGCAGACTGCAGTGACTCTCTCCCTTGTTTGCCTCTATGCAGTAAACCTCCTATGTGAGATATCAGAGATATCAGGGTGAGGTGGCTGACCTATTTATTCGCTGTCTGAGATTAACATTCAGTCCTGGAACCATTTTTCTCCACAATTACTGACTCTTCAGAGTGTTAACTTGTGCTTTGTTTGTCTGTGGTATTACAGCTATTATTTTTCATCTATTTTAAAAGTGACTTCCTGTTTAAAGTCTCTCTGCAGCTTTGGCTGAATGGATGTAATGTAGCCCAATGTCCTTTCTCACTGTGGCCAATGTCAGGTTTCAGCTCCGACAGGTGTCCCCGCCCCCTCCCCTCTGCCTCCTGCCCCTCCTTGGCCCCCCGGCATACTCACACTCCTCCGGGGACCCTCACGCTGCCCACCCTGTCGCAGAAGCCGTGTGCCCAAAGGGTGGGCACGTCATCCTCCTGGATCTCCATCTTGTTGCCCTTGAAGTCAGACTGCTCGAAGAGACAGATCTTGTGCTCCTGGCTGTCCTGGTGTTCCAGAGCAGAGGAGGGAAGGAGTGAGGTGGGAGATCCTGGGCCATAGACTTGAGTGGTACATGCTCAGCCGCTGCTAATGGTGCATGCAGTGTGTGTGTGTGTGTGTAGCGCGGTCTTAGTGTGGCTGTTAAGTAAGGTATCAGTGTGGTTCAATCCCATTTACACTGCGGGGATCAGTATGGACTTAGTGTGTTGATTAGTCTCAGTGCATGTGGCTCAATGTGGGGACTCAATTTGGTGTCAATGTCAGTGTGTTGTTTCGTCTCAGTGCATGTGAATCAGTCTTAGTGTGGAGGCTCACTAAGTTTGGTGTCAGTGTGTTAGCATGTAGCTTGGTCCGTGCACACACAGGGGTGCTGTTTCTCACCATGCGGATAGGCCTGAAGGACATGATGCAGTCACTGCGATAGCTGTTGGACCAGGTGTCCCAGCGAGGATACTCCCCCTTCTCCAGGATGAACATCTCGCCACGGAAATTAGTCTGCTCAAAGGCAACCCAGCTGTAGAGAGAGAGAGCAGGGGAAGGGGGGGTGTTTCCAGAGAAAAGTGGCCATGGAAAGAAGGATGATGGGTGGAGAAAGGAGCGGTAGAGATGCAGAGATGGGGTTGGGTGAAAGGAAGGAGAGCAGACACGGTTAGGCTCAGCTGGGAGGAAGAGAAAAGGCCTTGTGAAGACGAGTTCGGGTCTGTGCCTTTGACTGTCGGCCGCTCCGTCTCAAAACATTGCATTGTTTCTCACACATATTGAGGGCTGCAAGAAGGGCTACTGGAGGTGTCACAAACGAATCACAAGGCATTATTAATGCCGGTAGCAGGCACACCCAGGCTAGGATCTAAGAACAATTAACTGTTAAGCTAAACATCTCTGACCCCACTGATTAAACGGTATATATTTATTTTTGTGTTTTTTTCCAGTCTTCAACTATGAAAAACAGAGTCCAGTTCCATTATATCACTACCCAATTGCGAATTGCCAATCAATTGATGTGAGAGAAGTTTTTAACTGCATCACATATTGTATATACACAGCGTAGTTTCAGTGTTCCAGCTGTTTCCATAGTAATCCATAGTAATGCATTTCTTAGAGTGTATGTATAATCCTATGGTTAACTGATACTGTAACACCTAACCGTTCCCACGTTGGTAACAGGGAAGCGGGGTGCGTTTGTGGACCGTTGACGGGTGTTTTGGGGGGACTTACGGGCCGCACTCCACGCGCAGACTGCGCACTCTGTCCAGGCCACGGTCGCACATGTTCACGCACTCGTTCTGGATCTCCACCATCCTGCCCTGGAAGTTCTCCTGATCGAACAGCATGATCTGGATGGAGGGAGGGAGGAGGCGATTAATGAGAGAGCAGCCAACCCCAGTGTCGCCTCCACCTGAAGACAGCGGCTCCTTGCCTTCGGGTAGGTGCCCGTTATGTCATTGGAAACCATTGTGCTTTGCACGCTCTGGTTCCTTAGTTTAACCTCCTGGTGTGTTGCCTTCATATTTCTGCCGAAGAATCTGACCATCTTTCATAATTCAATTGGAATGACTTCTGATGCATGTACTCTGCCATCTGTGCTTCCCCTCATGTCAAAACGAGTTTGAGCATCACCCAGCGACACAAACACCACTTGGCCTCTCACAAATATCGAACTACACTTGGCCATATGCTTAAGCAGTGTTTTCTTCTCTTGATAAATCTGGTCTGTGAGCTTAACACTGCTATCTGGTATGTACGGAAGCAGATCTGTCAATGGTACATTGGTACAGCTAACAAACGCTAAGAAACTGGGCCTGTTCAGAAACGTGGGACTTAACCTCGCCCAATCAGGGAATAATTGGCATTTCACTTAAGGCACTTTAGGGTGGCCTAAATTGTCTGTGGGACACAGATTGAGATGTCCACAGTGTTGTTTACCACCCAGCGCTGGCGGAGGATAACAGTTCTAATATCCACTGCTCCCTGTCCAGCGCCTCACATTGTTACTCCCTCGACTTCACAGCATTAAACGTGCCAGAGGCTCAATGTGATTTGTGTCTGCCCATGACGGGGCGGCAGGCGGTGCCAGACACCAGACGCAGGTGCCAGCTTGTGTATTTACAGGCGTTGCACTCTCCCCGGGCCTCCCATCAGTATTCAGGCCAGCGCTGGAGAGAGAGAGCTCTGCCCCTCTCTCTAACTCTCCTCGATACCGCTGTCCATATAGCACGCTCTAGGTCAGCACGGCATGGCACTCTGCCTGGGATTCCTCCCCCCCCCCTTGCTATCATTATTCTGTACCGGCAGTGGATGCGTGCACACAGTTGTTAGGGATTACTGGTAGAACCTTGCATTGGCTGTAATGGAATATCGGCTGGCTGTGGTTCCGGTTATGGGGGAGGGTCCCGTTCGCTAAATCCGCACACTTACTCTGAAGTTACCCATGCCGGGGTCGCCGGTCTTGGTGGCCTTGCTGGTGGCAGCAGGGGCGGGGGTGCCCTTGTCCTTGGCATCGGTGCCCTGGCTGGCAGCGGACTTAGCGGTCTGAGACATGGCTATAGGTTCAGAAGAGTCTGCCGAGGAAGGAGAGAGAAAGCGAGAGTGAGAAAAAGAGATGAACAAGAGCAGCGCAGGAGGAGAAAAGGTGAGGTGTGGGAGGTGAGCAAGGGCAGCGCAGGAGGAGAAAAGGTGAGGTGTGGGAGGTGAGCAAGGGCAGCGCTGGGATGAGCGGTGAGCGCTGGATGGCGACAGAGGAAATCCGAAGCGGGTGGCCTGGCCTGTTGGGCATGGGGGTGAACAGTACCCCATTGTCCCTCTGGGGGAGGGGGTCAGGGAGAGCCTGGCGGGAGGCTTCGGGCTCCTGGCCTGACTGCCCCGCAGAAACCAAACCCCATGTTCAAAAACCAGCCCTCACTGCGAGCTGTAGGACCTATATCCCAGGCACGGGTCTCCTCCGGCCTGCAGAAAGGCTCTCCAACTGGAGCAGAAGACCCCCTCTTCCTCTGTAGCGCGCACCCACTCTCGACCCTTTGGCGGGGACTCACCCGGTAAAGTTTCGGTTTAGCCCGAGTTAAGCCGGGCAGCTTTGCGCCGTGCACTGGAGGCGCGAGCTCGTTCTTTTAAGAGAGTTTGCAGGCCCGCGTTTGTTGCTCCGGCTGCAGCCTTGTGGGGGGGTGGGGGGTGGGGGGGGGTTCTTACCTGCGTGAGGTGAGTACAGCTTACAGTGCCGTGCGGGTTGGCTGGCTCGTGCTGGCCCTCTCTGCTCACCGCTCAAGCTTTTATACCCTGGCAAGGGGAGCATAGAGAGGCTCGGCGCACAAAAGAATCACACGTGTCATCAGAGTCGGCTCCCGCCTAAGCCCGCCGGTCATCGCATTGCCCAGAAAGCTCGCCCAATGTCCGTAAGCACTTTGCTGTCAATGGAAATCCCTGAGCCCGGCAGTTTCTGCCCTGCGAGGCTCTGCTCCAAGCTATAGACAGCATATGGATCACAGGAATGTACAGGCCAGAGGCACGCTATGTACACGCTAATCCCCATCTCTCTCTCTCTCTCTTTTTTTCTATGTCTCTCTTCCTCTACCTATCTGTCCTTAGCTATCACTCTGAGTTTAACAGAGGTTTTGTTTCTGCTGTCTTACCTTGACCTTTATTTATTTTAGCTTTTGTAAATTGAACTCAGAATGTAAAACATATGCTGCCTGTTCAGTGAACTTTACGGTCAAATCTAAATGGCAAATAATTTAAAAGAGGAATGTGAGAACTCAGTGTGAGATGAGGCTGTCAGTGTGTGAATATCTTTTTGAAAGAGTGCATAAAATTGGCTATCAACTGAAGTAAAATTACAGATAATGTAATCGTTTTGAAAAAAGCAGTCTCTGGGGAAAAGCAACATATTTTCTTATTGATGAGGAATGCAGTTCACATCAGTCAAATTTGATGCATAACCACAGAGGACAGTGACTTTTTAGATTTAATTTCAAAAACAGCTGGGTCCTTAGATGCTGCCTGGTCCTTCATACTGATACATTGCATCTATTTTCTCTTGGAAAATCTAATTTTAGTGTTCCTCGTAAATAATATAGTACTCTTTAAAAAAATAAAATAAAAATAGATTATTATTTATAGACTATTTCTGGCATAATTGAAGTTGGTGGACGTTTGGCTATTTGAGCAAATACATCTCAACTTACCCCAGCAAGACAAAATGTGGTGAATGAACAATAAAGGAGTTTTGTATGCTGAGGTTTCATTTAATTTTATTAAATAAGAGTAGTCTATAAGTGGTTGTTTGTGAATAATTTCTCATATTAGCAAACATAAGGGGTTGAAATAGTGTCTCTATGGCCAAACAGCAAAAGGTAGCTCAATGTGACGAGGAGGAAATGTCTTCCTCATAGGCACAAAAAATCTACAGTGGCCTGACATCGCATTTCACATTTGCATTAGCAAGCATGCGATCCACACAGTAAATCTACAGCTGTCCATTCATTAAGAATAGCAACACCTATATGCAATGCATTTCACTCGCATCATCCAGTCAAAATCTTTGTGGATAAATATACAAAGCAATATTAGGGTGAATTAAGAATATGAGTGAAATATATACTGTATATATTTTTTATATTTGAAGTATTTTATTCCCACAGTTATTTAATGTACTGTGAGTAGTGTGTGGAACTCTCATTCACAGTACAGAGTTAGTAGAGTGGAGTTAGATGCCATGGGACAGGCAGTCAGTCAGAATGAAAAAAAGACCTCAGCAGAGTTTAGAGTTAATAGGGATCCCTGCTGTCATTGATGATAGCCTTTAGCTGAATCATAGCTTTTTCACCTCTCTGAGCATGAGGTGCAAGAAATTAATTAATTCATAAAACACCTGTGGTTAAAAAGTAGTATACTTTAGTGTAATAAAAATATAATTTAAGTATACAAAGGTTATTTCAAGGATACTTTTCTTTTTTGTACTTAATTTGAAGTATGTTTAAAATGTACTTTTAAAAAGTGTACTTCAAGTATAGTCTCAAACACACCGTAATACCTTTAAAGTTTGTTTCAAACGCCCTGGTGACAGAATGAAATTGTACTGCAAGTACTGCAAAAAATCATACCTTTTGTAAGTGCACTTAAATATACTTAAGTACACAAAAAATAGACACTGCACTTGAAGTACACTTAAGTATGACTTAAGTTTGACTTTTGAACAACTTTAGTGCACTTAGTATACTTAAAGCGCTGCCAATTTAGCACAAAGTACATAATTAGTACAAAAACTACTAAAAGTATAATTTGAAAAAGTATATTTTAAGTATAATCTTTTTTCACCTGGATACCCCTACTCTATCTGAGCATGCAAGCCTTATATATTTCTGTGCAGGGGATTCTACATGTAACAGAATGAATAAATTATGTTGTTGTTATCTGTTACATGTAGAATACATTAGCTTGTTGTTATCTCTAAGAAAGCAATTATGAAAACTCTGGACTGCTGCCGGTAGACACAAGTATTTCAGTGTTCACATGCCCGCACACATAATGGCGTGATGGAAAACTGGTATTTTGAGATAATTTTTCAGTTTGCACTGTCTGTTTGGGCACGCTTGTGGTTTTTGTGGCATTCTGTCGGTCCACAAATACTAGCGAGCTGATCTGCGAACTGCACAAATGTATATGGAGATGATGACAAAATTTGTCCAAATAGTTCTGAGCCATCTGATTTTTGTAATGCATAACATTTTGGTTAGCTGGCCCTTACCACACATGGACTGTCTAGCCCACCCACCCAAAGTGATCCTCATCAAATCTTTCAGGAGGGTGAACGTGTCATCCACAGCTCATAAAACAAGCATCACTCTTGACATGAAGAATACATTTCAATAAATAGCAGGAGGATGCATAGAAAGGCCCACAGTACTGTCCAGTGGATGAATGAACATATTATGAAAAAGTGGAGTTGATTCCTGGAACATCGGACAGCTGAAAGAATTACGGAGAGTTCTGATTTGAGGGTTTTTATATCCATATTGGACCATGTAGCAATTGTAAACATTTTTTACACATAGCCCCCCACCCCCCCCATTTTAGGGGACCAAAAGTAATTGGACAAATTAACATAAACTTAAATAAAGTAATCATATTTAATATTTGGTGCAGACTGTCAGCTTTAATTTGAGGGTAGTTTCATCCATATCGGATGAACCGTTTCGAAATTATAGAACCTTTTGTACATAGCCCCCCCATTTCCGGGCATCAAAAAATATTGGACAGTTTAACATAATGTAGAATAAAGTAATAATTTTTTATATTTGGTCACATATCCTTTGCAAGCCATGACTTACTGATGTCCGTGACCCAACAACATCAAAAAACTATTGATATCTTATTTTCAGGTACTCTTACAAGCGATACTATAATCTCTTTGCATTTGAATGGATCTCTATGGGAATTGAGGGGTTGGACTCGATTAAGCTGTAAATTACACAGGAATATTATGGAACACATGGTTGGCTAAATGGCTATAAGTCATCAGGGGTCTGAGGCATCAAACCAGCCTCAAACCATCGATATAGATATGGATGGATCACTTTAAGGGTTGTTTCCCCTGACTTGTTTTCTCATAGAGTTCAATAAGAAAATTAATGCTGGCAGTCTTTATATAATTTATGGCAGTAAAATGTTCAGTGTTAAATTAACTTGTACAGTGAAGTGTGCATGTGGTTCCTATTGGACTCATATGTACTCTGTTAGAGTTTAATTAACACTGGACATTTTACTGAGTATGTTTAAATATGTACACATACATATATAATTTGATTTGCCACACACAGTCCAGCTAACGTTTAAGCTATTTATTTGTTTACCTATTTTTTAAAAGGTCTAAGGAATGTGTTACGCACGGGTAACTAACAGACACGTAAGATGGCTCGGCTATGCACTCTAAAAGAAAAAGAAAAGCACCTGACTGCAACACAAACACTTTTGTGAACCTAGTCCAGTGTACAATGAACAATGTGTCATGACTTCCAGAAAGGGGAATTCAGCTTCCAGAAAGTGAAAAGAGGGAGCGGTTCCAGAATAGGTTTTTTGTAAGGTTTTCTGGGTGTCATTTTGTAATTTTCTTTGGAAGGAAAATGCCCTGATGCTCTGAGCCACAATTGAAAAAAAAAAATGAAACAAATTTTAAAAAAGTATGACGACAACGAGGTTTTCTTAAAGGCTGCTTTTTTTTGTTGGTGTATGTCTTTCCTCCATTAAGCATGGATAAGACACGCCGCACACATAACATTTGCCACTTGCACACCGAGTCATGCCCTACTTTCCCTCATCATAGCCCCATGAACGCTGGGTTTCTGTTTCAGAGCTGAGTTTGAGATCCCTCGTCCAGTGCTGGTGAACTTTGATCGCCTCGTTAGTTTGCAGGCTCGTTTGCATCAACCTAATTACTTTGAGCTTTGCAAATCTTTCAAGTAGTTCCATAGCAATTTCAAAATACTGATGTTTGTTACAGCTAATTAGTGGACATCACATGCAGAGAATCTGGTACATACTGTTTTAACCCTAAATAAAGAGGAAGACTTTGCTGTTTATAATAATCTATACCTCTGTTAATATCAGATATTCAGCATGTCATATAACCAGAATTATTGCCTTTTGTGACTCACAAGTTCTGTTAAGCTCAATTACTTATTTAATTACTTATTTGATTTATTTTCTACATTAAACCTTCCAGAAAAAAGATATAAAACTTACTGTCCACAAAGCTAGCATGTTTCTCATGATTTAACCCCTATTAAAAGCAATGAATGGCCGCTATGTGGAAACTTATGTTTATCCCCTGTGTGTAGTAATTGTGCAGTTTGTAGAGCAGTTTCTACTGAGTTTGAGTGAGGGCCAATGAAAATAATGGGTTTAGTTAGAAGCTACTGCAGCTGATCCTGTTAGCCAATCACTGATGCCATTTTTAGTTTTCGCTCGGATTCTTCTCTTGCCTGTCCATTCTTCAAAACATCCATATTTTCCTAGTCTAAAAAAGACATTTAAAATAAAATTTACAAAAACATAAATAAGATCTCAAAGGCTCATGATCAAGTCTCTTTAAATTTATAATATTATATATATACAGTGCCCTCTACAATTATTGGCACCCCTGGTAAAGATGAGTAAAAAAGGTTATAAAAAATTAACCGTTTGGTGAATTAGCTTAATCTCACACTGAAAAAATTAGAGAAATCCAAACCTTTTATTTAAGTATTTTTATATTCAGAAAAATAAAAATCCCTCATGAAGAAATAATTATTTTTAACAAAACTTATGAACAAAATGTAACTGAAGCAGAGTCTAATCAGAGTCTAAACACTCTCACTCTCACCCCTGCATTTAATACTTTGTACAACCCCCCTTTGCCAATAAAACAGCACTGAGTCTTCTCCCGTAACATCTAATAAGGTTGGAAAATATAGAGCAAGAAATCTGAGACCATTCCTCTTTACAGAATCTCTCCAGATCATCCAGAGTCCTAGGTTTTTTCTTGTGCACTCTCCTCTTCAGCTCAGCCCACAGGTTTTTAATGGGGTTTAGGTCAGGAGACTGAGATGGCCATGGTAGAAGCTTGATTTTGTGTTCAGTTTGTGTTGATTTGGACAATGGTCCTGCTGGAAGATCCAACGACGACCCAGTTTTAGTTTTCTAGCAGAGGCAGCCAGATTCAGATAAAAAATGTTCTGGTATTTCATGATGCCATGTACCCTAACAAGGTTTCCAAGGCCTTAAAAATAGCCCCACAACATCACGAAACCACCACCATACTTAACAGTGGGGATCAGGTTAATTTCGGTTAACTTCTTTTTATGCCAAACCCACCTTGAGTGTCAATTTTCATTTTATCTGACCATAGAACACGGTTCCAGTCAAAGATCCAGTAACGTTTAACAAACGCCAGGCGCTTACGTTTGTGGTGAAATGACAGGAAAGGCTTTTTTTCTGGCATGCCTTCCAAATAATTTGTTGGCATGGACGTGACATCTAATGGTAGTTTTGGAGACTTGATGACCCCAATATGCTATTTTCCTCTGTAATTCTCCAACAGTGATCCTTGGGAATTTTTTTGCCTCTCTTACCATCCTCCTCACTGTGCATGGGGGGAAAATAAACTTGGGTCTTCTTCCAGGCAAGTTTGTAACAGTTCCAGTTGCTTTGAACTTTTTAAGTATTGTCCTAACGGTATATGGGCATTTTCAGGTGAGTAGCTATTTTTTATAGCCATTCCCTGATTTATGAAGCTCAACACACCTTTCCCTCATTTGATTTCTGTATTCTCTTATTTTTCCCATGTTGACATATGAATAAGGAAATATGGCCTTTGTGTCACCTCATATTTCTACCCCAGTGAAACAGGAAGTTATTAATTTCTGCTAAATGTAATTGAAGCATTTTTTCCATTTATATTTTACTTTTTAAAGTTGATCAGTGTTTAGACTCTGATCAACTTTAAAAAGTAAAATATAAATGGAAAAAATGCTTCAGTTACATTTTGTTCATAAGTTTTGTTAAAAATAATTATTTCTTAATGAGGGATTTTTATTTTTCAGAATATAAAAATACTTAAATAAAAGGTTGGATTTCTCTCATTTTTTCAGTGTGAGATTAAGCTAATTCACCAAACGGTTAATTTTTTATAACCCTTTTTACTCATCTTTACCAGGGGTGCCAATAATTGTGGAGGGCACTGTCATAATGTGGTCAGAAATACCAGATCACTTGAACAGCCTCACGGTATCAAAATATGTTATTACAGCGACCACAGACATTATTATATTTTTATATGCTATTACTATATTGCTATTCATTATATTCTAGTTATTATTAATACATCAGCAAAAGCCCAATCAAAGAGAAAGAGCAGTATAAATACATCTGAGTCTGGGGAGAATTCTTAAGATATATTTGTGGGTTTTGTGTTTTCACATTCCATTTTCTATTTCCATAAACTTTCCTCTTCTCTTTTCCTCTCTCACTCCCCCTCTCATCTCACCATCAAACTCAAATTCAAACTGCACTTCATCGGCAGAACTGTGCACGGGTGCATTGTTAACCGACCAGAATAAGAAATGACTCGCACGTAACAGTAAACACAGCAATACAATATAAATGCAGCGATATTAATGCAATAATATTTCTCTCTTTCTCTCCCTTTCTCAAAGTCTTTCCCTCTCTCGCTTTCTCAGTGAATGTCAGGCTGGTGTCTCCCTCCGCAGGACCCTACGGCCACCCCTGGCAGGGAGATAGTGTAGTGTCTGCACTTCTGTGGGGGTCTATAGATTAACCCTCTTTGTTGATGGTACAATAGTAAGCCCCTCCCCCTTGCTGAGCTGGACCTTTTAGCCAGGCCTTTGCCAGGGGAGGCTTTAAAAGGGCCCAGGCTCATGCCAGCTTTCACTCTCACGTTAGGAAGTCCCAAGGGCATCTCATCGAGGTGAGTACCGTTCGGTTTCCCCCCTGCCCCCCCGACACCCAACAACCCATCCCCACCTCCATACACACACACACTTGCAGACCATGCATGAGATAGAGTATGTGAGTAAGTGGCTTGAATGCCTTGGAGCACGTTGAATTGGCGCTCTCTCATATTGCGTCCGGGCCTTTGGCTTTAAAATAGCAGATTTTACGCAGCTATTCACCACGAATATGCTTCGCACGCTGCTCTAAGGCCGGGCCTTTTGTATTTGCGCATATGCGTTTGCGTAGCCCTGTGCTCCTGCTTTCAGATCACTGCAGAAGCCTTTATGCGGTGAAGCCATTCACTCTTTTGTGCACATGTGAATGCTCTTGAAAGATAACATGCCAGCGTACAGTGAGGACTCGCACTCGTTCTCATACCTGACATGTCGTGCCTTATCGCTTTTTTTTTTACCCCTGTTACTAGGCAGGTTCCTTTCGATGTGTGCGGTCTGGTTTAATTTCTCCGTGGGCTCGTTTTCTGGATGGCGCTCAGTGCTTCTGACATTTCAGACAGGGTGTACTTTTGCTCTTCAAAGCCAATTGGGGGATTTCTGAATGTGTTTGATATTTCGACTTTGATCTGCTTTCTGTACGGAAAAGTATCGTGCGCTAAAATGCAAAAATATCCACAGGAATACGTTTGTGTAAGATGAAGTATATGTTCAAATATACTGCACATACTTGTAAAATGCAGACATTATAATCACTTTGCTTCGGCACATCATACAGGTGTTGTGGAATACACTGGCAAATGTATTCTGGAAAAATATGCACCTGGTTGTGAAAGTGGCACTCATTATTACATTCTGAAACATATAAGTTCGATTTTCAAAAAAAATTCTAAAAAATAGTTCTAATCAAAAATATTGATTTGCATTCCATTGCCTTCATAGAAGTGCACAGGCTGACATGTGACACTGCTGTCTAGGACAGGAATATTGCCACCCAAATGCATGTACTGGTTCGGTTCGGTTCCACAAATAACTAAAAAGGGGTCCCCTGTGAAGACAAGCCAAAGAACCCTCTTTTCTAAGAGTGTGGGGTCAGTAATAGTGCTGCAGTAGACACAGATTCAGGCGTGGGACGCTACTACGGCAGCTAATACACAGCTTTTGTGTTCTCTGTTGTACCCCCATTGAGTGTCACTGTGCTTTTATTTGCTTTACAGATAAAAATGACTCACCACTGCACCAAGTTCTCCGGTCACTGGAAGGTATGTGAAATAGAACCTGTAGAACTTTATAGGACCGGAACAGAACCCAACAGTGTTCAACACTTTGGGCGGCGCTGAAAGATCACTGGCGCTCAGAACACGGCGTCTTTGCGCTCTTTCGTCCGCGAGTTCACCCCGTACTCGGGGACCGCAGTCTAGCTGCGCTTCACCACAGAGTGCCCGCTCTGATTTAACTGTTCCCCGTTCTCCTCTGCCTCCCGAACCTCCCACAGATTATCGTGTACGACGAAGAGTGCTTTCAGGGCCGCCACCATGAGTTCACCTCTGAGTGCTGCAACGTGATGGAGTTTGGCTTTGAGACCGTGCGCTCGCTGAGAGTGGAGAGCGGAGCGTAAGTGTTCCCTTCCCCGCCCGCTTCCGGAGGCTTCCGCTCCGGGTGGCCCTCGGCGCACCGCTCCAGCGGGAAACGCGGCCTCTTCCCTCAACCGTTTCTGATGCACAATCCGTTAGTCTGCTGCTCCCAGTACATGGAACACAGTGACTATGCTTTACAGGGCTATTCCAGCCATTATTTTGTTATAGAAATTAATAATGAAAAACATGGACGACGTTGTCCTGCTTGTATCTTCCAAATACATGTATTGGTTTATTTTTCTGTGCTTCACAGAAGAGTTTAGTAGAAATGCTGAGCTCAGACATGCAGCAGTTTCAGTCCAAACAGGCGACGGATCCATCCAGCAGCCTGACGTAAAGATAGGCAGCTGCTCGTGCAAACCTGCCAATAAGGGCTGGCTTTAGCCATGGTGTATTCCAGACTGGAATACAAAAGGAACCAAGCTTGCTTTACACATTTAAGCACACCTGTGACTTACATTACACCTGTCCATTGAGTGAGGGCCAGTGAGTTAGCAGAGCTGAGCATGTTATTCATGAGACAAGACACAGAATAGCATTGCTGTCATGTGAACACATTTAACATTGTTGGAGAGACAGGAAAAAACGCATGCCGTCCTGTACTCCACCCCCCCCCCCACTCCTTCTCTCTCTCAGGTGGGTGGGTTACGAGCACGCTGCCTACCAGGGACAGCAGTTTGTGCTGGAGCGTGGAGAGTACCCTCAGTGTGATGCCTTTGGGGGCAGCAACTCCTACCACATCGAGAGGATGACCTCCATCAGACCCATTGCCTGTGCTGTGAGTTCAACCTGCTGTTTCTAACTCTCTATTTCTCTTATTTACTCAAGCACTCACATTCTCACACACTTCTGTACTCATCCTCCTGCTCTCACACACAGACCTGCTCTCTCTCCCCCTGCTCTCACACACAGACCTGCTCTCTCTCCCCCTGCTCTCACACACAGACCTGCTCTCTCTCCCCCTGCTCTCACACACAGACCTGCTCTCTCTCCCCCTGCTCTCACACACAGACCTGCTCTCTCTCCCCCTGCTCTCACACACAGACCTGCTCTCCCCCCTCCTGCTCTCACACACAGACCTGCTCTCTCTCCCCCTGCTCTCACTCACAGACCTGCTCTCTCTCCTCCTGCTCTCACACACAGACCTGCTCTCTCTCCTCCTGCTCTCACACACAGACCTGCTCTCTCTCCTCCTGCTCTCACTCACAGACCTACTCTCTCTCCTCCTGCTCTCACACACAGACCTGCTCTCTCTCCTCCTGCTCTCACACACAGACCTGCTCTCTCTCCCCCTGCTCTCACACACAGACCTGCTCTCTCTCCCCCTGCTCTCACACACAGACCTGCTCTCTCTCCCCCTGCTCTCACACACAGACCTGCTCTCCCCCTGCTCTCACACACAGACCTGCTCTCTCTCCTCCTGCTCTCACACACAGACCTGCTCTCTCTCCCCCTGCTCTCACACACAGACCTGCTCTCTCTCCTCCTGCTCTCACACACAGACCTGCTCTCTCTCCTCCTGCCCTCACACACAGACCTACTCTCTCTCCTCCTGCTCTCACTCACAGACCTGCTCTCTCTCCTCCTGCTCTCACTCACAGACCTGCGCTCCTCCTGCCCTCACACACAGACCTGCTCTCTCTCCTCCTGCTCTCACACACAGACCTGCTCTCTCTCCCCCTGCTCTCACACACAGACCTGCTCTCTCTCCTCCTGCTCTCACACACAGACCTGCTCTCTCTCCCCCTGCTCTCACACACAGACCTGCTCTCTCTCCCCCTGCTCTCACACACAGACCTGCTCTCTCTCCCCCTGCTCTCACACACAGACCTACTCTCTCCCCCCCTGCTCTCACACACAGACCTGCTCTCTCTCCCCCTGCTCTCACACACAGACCGGATCTCTCTCCTCCTGCTCTCACAAACAGACCTGCTCTCTCTCCCCCTGCTCTCACACACAGACCTACTCTCCCCCTGCTCTCACACACAGACCTGCTCTCTCTCCTGCTCTCACACACAGACCGGCTCTCTCTCCCCCTGCTCTCACTCACAGACCTGCTCTCTCTCCCCCTGCTCTCACTCACAGACCTGCTCTCTCTCCCCCTGCTCTCACTCACAGACCTGCTCTCTCCCCCTGCTCTCACACACAGACCTGCTCTCTCTCCTGCTCTCACTCACAGACCTACTCTCCCCCCTCCTGCTCTCACACACAGACCTACTCTCCCCCTGCTCTCACACACAGACCTGCTCTCTCTCCCCTCCTGCTCTCACACACAGACCTGCTCTCTCTCCCCCTGCTCTCACACACAGACCTGCTCTCTCTCCCCCTGCTCTCACACACAGACCTGCTCTCTCTCCCCCTGCTCTCACACACAGACCTGCTCTCTCTCCTGCTCTCACACACAGACCTGCTCTCTCTCCCCTCCTGCTCTCACACACAGACCTGCTCTCTCTCCCCTCCTGCTCTCACACACAGACCTGCTCTCTCTCCCCCTGCTCTCACACACAGACCTACTCTCTCCCCCTGCTCTCACACACAGACCTGCTCTCTCTCCCCCTGCTCTCACACACAGACCTACTCTCTCCCCCTGCTCTCACACACAGACCTACTCTCTCCCCCTGCTCTCACACACAGACCGGCTCTCTCCCCTCCTGCTCTCACACACAGACCTGCTCTCTCTCCCCTCCTGCTCTCACACACAGACCTGCTCTCTCTCCCCCTGCTCTCACACACAGACCTACTCTCTCCCCCTGCTCTCACACACAGACCTGCTCTCTCTCCCCCTGCTCTCACACACAGACCTACTCTCTCCCCCTGCTCTCACACACAGACCTACTCTCTCCCCCTGCTCTCACACACAGACCGGCTCTCTCCCCTCCTGCCCTCACTCACAGACCTGCTCTTTTACCAGTTTAATGCACTACCTGACATTCCTGCTCCTTCCCTCGCGAACACACACTCTCTCAATCTCACACACTATCACACATGCACACACACACACAGTCCCCCCTCTCACTCACACACTCTAGCTCTCTGGTGCACGCCCGCTCACATGGTCCCGACACGGGGCTCTTGAGTTCTCCTTAGCATAGACGGGCACATACGCTTTAAAGCACATTCGGTGCATGAGTGACACAGTTTTGTTTCCAAGAAGCCACTGATTTGAATGTTATAACAGCATGTTGCAAGTTTCAGCGGCGCACTGCACCTTTCAGCGCCCGTGGCACACTTTGAAGTCATGTGTCTCACGCGTTTGATGCGAAGCTTTGCATGTTATAACTGCACACTGCATGTACAGACGTCATGTGGAACATAGCATCAGGCAGCGGTTTTCCTTGGGGAGAGAAAGTAGCCTTATTCCACGACAATCCCTTCAGGATCCCTTTAAGGCACTGCGCAAGATGAGCGCTGCTGAATTCTAGAGCTAGCATGCTGAACGGTGCTCTGTAAGACCTGAGCAATGTGCGGTATGCCTGGCCATGGAACCGTCGCCTCGTTCAGGAGATTCAAGCATCGGCGTTGTTAAAATGACCCCAAAATATCATGTCCGTCCACAGAACCACAGAGAGTGCCGGATGACCATCTATGAGCGGGAGAACTTCCTGGGCCGGAAGGGGGAGCTCAGCGACGACTACCCCTCCCTGCAGGCTATGGGATGGTGCAACAATGAAGTGGGCTCCCTGCGTGTCCAGTCTGGATCGTAAGTATTACCCCTTCCAAAAAAACAAAACCTTTTACTCGGTTTAAGTCCTGTCTTCACCGCTTACTTTCTCTTTCTGTTTTCATAGCATTATGTGCTTTTTCTCTCGCTCTCTCTCTCTCTCTTTCGCTCCCCTTTCTGCTTTTTTTTTGTTCATACTTTATGGTCTTAAAAATGGGCAGTGTTGGATCCTGTGCTCTACCTGTCTTTGTCTCTGTCTCTCTCCTGTGCTCTATCTTTCTGTCTATCACAATATCGATCTCTCTCTATTGCTTTAACTCTCTCGCACTATCTCCCTCACTCACTCTATCACTCAATCTCTGTCCCTATCCCTCCCTGTCTTGCCTTGCCATAAGTTCTCTGTTTTACATAAAGAAAAAAAAATGGCCTCTTGAGGGCTGCTTCTCACCATGGCTTATGCACCCACCTCTCTCTCTCTCCCTGGCAGGTTTGTGTGCTACCAGTACCCAGGCTACCGTGGCTATCAGTACATCATGGAGTGTGACCGCCACTGTGGAGAGTACAAACACTTCAAAGAGTTTGGCTCTCACTCACAGACCCCCCAGATTCAGTCCATCCGCCGCATTCAGCAGTAACCCCGCCCCTGCTTACCCCCAGCCTACCCCAAAAAGCAGTGTTAGCCTCACCCTATCCCCACTGCTATCCAGTGCAGAATAAAATGTTTTTCTTAAACCTCACTGAAAATCCTGCTGTGGCTCTGTTCATATCACAACAGCTGAATGAGTTTGTCTGCCACCATTAAAATGGCTTTGAGATGTGTCTATGGCCAAGAAAAAACTAAACACAGAAAACGAACTAACAAGCAAAGCAAACAAATACATAACCAGTGATGACGACATGGGGAATATAGCAATAAACCGAGGCTCGACCAGCATGACACAGAACCTGCAAAAAACAGAATAATACAACAGGGAAAAAATAACAGTGAACAGCGTTTGGGTTACACTTCTTGATGACAGGCTGATAAAGACATACATTTGTTTTCCACAATTCTGTCAAATCTGCATGAAAAATGGTGTCACTGTAAATGTCATTTGAAGTTCATGTGAAATCGACCAGACCTGAGTCACATTACATTACTGGCATTTAGTTGATGCTGTTATCCAGAACAACTTACACAGCATTTTTCCATTTCCAATCCAATCCAATCCAATTTATTTGTATAGCACATTTAAAAACAACAAAGTTGACCAAAGTGCTTCACAGTCAATAAAAAATGGCAAACACAACGTTTAGGCTAAAATAATGCACACGCTATATAATTCACACATAATAAAACATTAGGCTAAAATATCACAATATAGAACACACACAACCACAAACAAATACACACAGCAGACTCTAACAATTTAAAATGCTAGGGAGAATAGATGGGTTTTTAGTTGGGATTTAAACATTGGGAGTGTTTGGGCCAGCCTAATATGGGGGGGCAACTCATTCCAGAGTTTAGGGGCTATAACAGCGAAAGCTCTGTCCCCCCTGTTCTTTAGCCTGGATTTGGGGGCAACAAGGAGGGACTGGTCAGCCGACCTCAGAGAACGTAGTGGGGTGTATGGGTGCAGGATCTCGGTGAGGTAGGATGGGGCCAGACCATTCATAGCTTTATAGGCAAACAGTAAAATCTTAAATTGTACTCTAAACTCCACAGGCAGCCAGTGGAGGGAGGCGAGGACAGGTCTGATGTGCTCCCATTTGCGTGTCCCTGTCAACAGCCGAGCAGCAGCATTTTGGACTAGCTGAAGCCGAGACAGGGAGGTCTGGCTAACGCCAACGTAAAGCGCGTTGCAATAGTCCAGCCGTGTAGACACAAAGGCGTGCATGACTCTCTCAAAGTCCTTTAAAGAGAGGAGAGGCTTAATTTTAGACAGTTGCTTCAGCTGAAAGAAGCTGGACCTAACCACCGAGTTAATTTGTTTGTCCATTTTAAACTCACTGTCTATTTTCACCCCCAGGTTGGTTACTATGGGTTTAACACATAACTCAAGGGGGCCCATGCCTGGAGGTGTGGTACCAGGCCCGCTTGGTCCGAACGTAATGACCTCGGTTTTTTTGTCATTGAAGTTTAAAAAGTTCAGAGCCAGCCAAGCTTTTATGTCACTGAGACAGTCTAACAGGGGTTGAATGTTGAGGTCACCACGTTTTAAAGGCAGATATATTTGTAGGTCATCTGCATAAAAATGGTACGAGATGCCATGCTTCTCGATAATAGATCCTAGGGGGAGCAGATATAGAGTGAAGAGTAAGGGCGCCAGGATGGAACCTTGAGGTACACCACAGGGGAGGGATGCAAGAGATGAATGGAAATTTCCTTGACTCACAGAAAAGCTCCTATTTATACATATTATCCATTTTATACAGCTGGATATATACTGAAGCAATTCAGGTGAAATACCTTGCTCAAGGATACAACATCAGTGTCCTACCTGGGAATCGAACCTGCAAACTTTCGGTTACAAGCCCAGTTTCTTAAAGGGCTAATATGGTGGTTTACCTACTTTCTGGTGTTTTGCATGATATTGGTACATAGGGGCATTGTGGGAACACCACGGAAATATCAACTTTGCATTTGCTTTAGGTTTGGAAAAATAGACTATTTAAGTTTGCGGTCCCATTTTCAGTTTGGTTCTTGTGTGACGTCACACGAGAAATGACCACTCCCAGGTGTCTCAAAACTGCCTATGGAACACTCCCCCATCCACGCCCACAAAATAAAAAAGACGTGAATTTGAACTTCACCAATTTGCGGCAACAAGCGAATGTAATTTATTCGGTTTCATCTGATTTTACTCAACAAATGTATTGACTTTCATGATCTGTGTGTGTTAATGTCATATTCAATTTTAAAATAGTTTTGAAGCCTTTAAACGTAGCATGACAAGCTAGCGCCGTAGCTTCGCGTCATTCATGTAATTAGCCAGCTTTCACCTCGTTAACTCTCCTGCGCTATGACAGTATCATGCACAGCGCACTTGATTCGACAAGCCTTACTTTATCGAACATACCCTTCCCTGGCATTAAACTGTGCTGTAAGGTTTCCGAAGTGATAAGTTAACACCAGCTAGCTAAATCAATCCTTCCCAGCATGCTATCGATAGCGTGGCCGACTTCAATACTTGCAATCAGTGGAAACAATGTAGAAAGGAGAGTAAGGGCAAGAAGGGAAAGTTGAGAACTCACAGAGCACATCTAAATCAATGGAAGAATGAGTCTTTCAGTCTTTTCAGTCTGTGGAGAGGAAGGAGGAGCACCAGCCAAAGGCGGACCCCCAACCAGCGTCATCAGAGCGACCACCAGACGAACAGCGGCTTGTAAATGGCGCCATTAAGGCTGCAGGCTTGTATCCCCTAGTGAACAACATTGGAAAACAAGAGGATCTGAGCCAGGGGCCTGAGACTGCTGTGAGGATGAGGCCAGAGTTGGTGAAAGTGAAAGGGACCCTGGAAGTACAAAGAAATTTGGAAACCGTTAATAAAAGAACCAGAGACAGCCCAGAGTGACAGCTGAGGAAACAAGGTAAATCCCACAAATAGCACACCATGCCCACGCCTCCACACACCTCATGGCAGCCCAGAGAATCAGGGAATGACAAGTTGCAAGAAAGAGACAGTCAAGTCACCGGGGGTAGTGAATCTGAAGGGAGCAGCAAGCTAGGATGTGCCACCAGATATCAACAGGCAATGGAAAAAGCAAAGGAAGGTGTTGAGATGTGGGAAGAAGAAACAATACCGAAAGGAGAATCAAGAAGAGCTGGAAGAGACCTACGGAGAGGAGAATATGACATCAAAGGGAAAGTGAAACTAAGGTCAACTGTCCTTCCTAGAGATAAATCAAGCTCCTCTGATAGTGAAGACTCAGATGACAGTACAACAAAGAAGAAAAAAGTGACTAAGGAAATGCTGAAGCAAACCCGAAGGGAGGTGAAAAAAGCAAAACAAGCATTTCTGCTTGAAGGAGGGTACTCGCAGCAACGAGTTCAAAAATGAAGGAAAGTCTACGATATCAGTAGTTGGAGCGCCCCCTGTCGGCCTGTTGCTTCACCCGGCCGCTGGTCCGAATCACGTTGAGGCGGGTGCGTCGCCAAGTGCGCCTGCATCGACACATGAAAGCTTCAGCCGAGAACTCCGACCTTCTCCCCCTCCTGACTCAGAAACAGGGGAGGTTGATAGCGTATACAACAAATTTGGGCCCATAGTTTGACAAACCATCGGTGGGGAGGCTATGGAGGCGAAACATGTGCTGAACCATGAGTGGCGGTTTCTTTAGCAGAGGGGAGTTTGGAAAGAATCTATCAACCGCGGTGAGAATGGTGGTGTTTCCATCAGACAGGGGTAATCCGGTAATGAAGTCCAGAGAAATGTGGGACCAGGGTTGTTTGGGGACAGGCAGGGGTTGGTTGGAGTTTTTACTTTGTGTGCAAATTGAGCAGGCCTTAAAGTCCTGGATGTCTTGTGACATGCTGGGCCAGCAAAAGCGTCTTTGAATGAAGGCTTGGGTTTTTCGAATACCGGGATGACCAGACAATAGAGATGAATGTCCCCACTGGAGGACTTGAGAACGGACGGGTTGGGGACGAACAGATGGTTGGTGGGACAGCGACTGGGACCTGCATGTCCATCTTGAGCTGAGCGCACTAAAGTCTCGATGTCAAATTGCACAGCTCCAACGATGCAGCGATGAGGTAGAACGGTATCAGTCTCAGGGGTGTTGGTGGAAGAAGTGAATTGGCGGGAGAGGGTGTCTGGCTTAGTGTTCTTGGAGCCATGGCGATGGGACATGAAAAATTTAATCTAGAAAAGAACAGGGACCAGCGGGTTTGGCGAGCATTGAGTTTTTTAGCGGTCTGCAGATACTGCAGGTTCTTGTGATTTGTCCAAACAATAAAATGGAACTTGAGTGCCCTCTAGCCAGTGCCTCCACTCCTCCGGGGCGAGTTTGACAGCAAGTAATTCTTTATTCCCAATGTCATAATTATGTTCTGTGGGGGTGAGATGGTGAGAATAAAAGTCACAAGGGTGCACTTTATTGTCTTTGGAGGAACATTGGTAAAGAACTGCTCCTACTCCAATGTTGGAGGCGTCGACCTCGACGATAAACTGGGACTCAGGATCAGGGTTAATCGGGATAGGGGTGGACATGAAGCAGTTCTTGAATTTGAAAGGCTTCTGCGGCCTTAGGAATTCATACAAAACAGATCTTCGATGAGGTTAGAGCGGTGAAGCAAGAGTGCCGTAGTTGCGAAAACTGGCGGTAGAAATGAGCAAATCCCAGAAAGCGTTGTAGTTTCTTCTGGTTGTCCGGCCCGGGCCAGTCCACCACAGCTTTAATCTTGAGTGGGTCCATCTGGATACTGCCAGTTGAAATTATGTATCCCAGGAAGGAGCTGGAGTTGCGGTGAAACTCACATTTCTCAGCTTTGACAAATAGTTGATTCTCAAGTAACCGCTGAAAACTGAAAAATCTTGCAGATGTGAGTATTGTGTTCAGATAAGTTCTTAGAAAAATTTTAATACCAGGTATTCATAGGTGCCAGAAAGAGTATTAAAGGCAGTCTTCCATTCGTTGCCTTCGCAAATCCGCACCAGATGGTAAGCGTTGAAAAGATCCAGTATCCGTATCGCCAGGCTGATCATCACTCGTCTTGGGCAGATCTTAGTCAGCAGCTCGTCATTGATCTTCTCTGAGAGGCCATTGAGGAATGTGTCATACAAGGCCTCCTTCCCCCATCCGCTGGTGGTTGCCAGGGTCTGGAAGTTGATAGCGTAATTGGGGACAAGACGCATCCCCAGATGCATCTGCAACATCCCCCGGGCAGCTTCATAACCGGAGCGGTCGAAAATCTTTTTCATCCCCCCGCCGAACAGGTCGAACTTCTGGCAGCAGGACAGGTTAGCCTCCCAGACAGCCGTTTCCCACATCCTGGCTCAACCGGACAGCTGCATAATGACGTACACCGCTCTCGACTGTTCAGTGGGGAAGGTCGAGGGCTGCAGCTGGAAGATGAGCGTGCACCGGCTCAGAAAGGCACGGCAGGCGCCGGGTTTACTCTTGTACTTCTCGAGAGGAGGTAGGCGAGGTTCTTGCACCCGCGGATGGGGAGGGCTAGGAGGAGATGACGGAGTGGGAGGCTGGGGAGCGTCGGGTCGGCTAGGAGGCAAGGGCCTGGATTTGGTGAGTAACCATGTCCATGTGGACCTGGTGACGCCCCAGCATGGCTCCTTGTTGCTCCATAGCAACGCGAACCTGAACAGGATCCGCTGGGTCCATCCTGGTCAGAAGGTACTGTGAGGTATCGTTCTCGGAGACCCAAACGCAGACCAGGTTGTAGCAATACGGAACGTTTATTTCAGTCCAGATCAAAAACCAGTTAATCAGATGCAGAGACAGTGCCAAATCGAAAGGCAGGAAAATAATCAGTCCAAAAATCAAAAACCGGAAAATCACAGGCAGAGGTGCTAAAATGGCAGGCAGAGGCAAAGTCACAAAACAATCAAAAGGTCAAAACCACAAAACAACACAAGCAAACAAACCATATCAAAAGGCAAACTTAGTCAGAAAACAAAATTTTTCAGGAATCTCAATAAATGACTGGCTTTACAATCACAGGCTCAGGAAATACGATCAATGTTCTCACAAGGAACAGGCTGAAACGCAGGGTTTAAATACACAGGGAATGACAAGATACAATGGGGATCAGGTGTGTAGAACTGGGGAAGGGAAATGACAAACAGGTGAATGTAATGAAACAATGAGGGAAGCTGATAATACACTAACAAGGTAACACGTAATACGCGGACCGGATACACACACAGACTTGAACATGAACTTGGTAGTAAAAGACAAGTGCATACAATTAGAGAAGGGTAAGCGGAAACAAGAGTCAGCTGTAATAAAAGAGAAAATAAAATAAAAATATCAGCAATAGAACAGGTAGAAAGAGAGACAGCTGCAGATAGAAACTAAAATTACGTTAGTGAGTTAGTTAATTAGTACAAAACCTAAATCTAAGCGGTTAGTAGTAGTTAGTTAATTAGTATAATATAGTGTGACGAAGACAGGGGAGTGACGCAATGAAAACACAGAACAGTGAAACCATAAATATAAATACACAGATAAACAATGTACAAAATCTTTAACATTTAACTTCCAAAGGCGCGAAGATCAGTCTCACCTCCTCAACCATCACCCTGAACACCGGCGTCCCACAGGGCTGTGTGCTGAGCCCCCTCCTCTACTCCCTCTTCACCCACGACTGCACTCCTGTACATGGCTCCAACTCCATCATCAAGTTTGCAGACGACACAACGGTGGTAGGCCTCGTCAAGAACAACGATGAGACGGCCTACAGGGAGGAGGTCCAGCACCTGGCGGAGTGGTGTGCTGACAACAACCTGGCCTCTTCTTCCTGAGGAGACTGAGGAAAGCCCATCTGTCTCCTCAGATCCTGGTGAACTTCTACCGGTGTGCCATAGAAAGCATCCTCACCAGCTCCATCACAGTCTGGTATGGAAACTGCACTGTCTACAGGACCCTCCTCGCCAGAACCAGCAGGCTGAAAAACAGCTTCTACCCCTCAGCTGTCACCCTGCTGAACTCTGCACCTCGGTGACCCCCCCCCCCCCAGATACCAACCCCCCGCCCTACCCCCGGACCACCCCAGTCACTTCCCCAGAGACTTTCTGTTAAATATACCGCTGTACAATAATGCCCATACTAATCATCCTGTATCATACTGTATAGACTTTATTTTAGATAGATATCTCATATACAATCATAGTACTTCTCTGTAGATACTTTATTCATACTCGTAGATATTTCATATTTCATATATACCCTTATATTTTCTTACAAATACTGTCATTGATGGCCCTTACTACTGTCTATTCATGTTTATTTATTCATGTTTATTTATACCGTTGAGATTATTTATATATCCACATTTATACTCCTGTACACAATGTTTATAATGTACCATATTATATATACACAATGCACTTTACTGCCTCTTTGCACTCTGGTTAGATGCTAAACTGCATTTCGTTGTTCTTGTACCTGTACATGGATAATGACAATAAAGTTGAATCTAATCTAATCTAATCTCGACAACCGGAGCTGCTGTTACCTATCAGCAATGCTCGTACTTACTCCTTACTGCCACTGGAAGGAGCTGAGCACCTGTGTACGCAGCCTGAAATAACGTTGAGGCAGAAAATATAAAGCAGCGTGAGTTAAATTTACATTGAGAGTTGCCGTTAAAAATTAAGCCCAGTATGCAGAGAAAAATTCTAAATGATTAATGTATAAAAATAAAATCAGTGGGAGAGATAAAGGACGGCACCCTGATAATGATGCAGGTGACGTAAAGGAAAAATCCAGTTGCACTCAAGAAAGAGCTTCTGCCATTTTATTTATCTGCGACGGATCGGTGTCAAGAATGGTTTGTCAGGTCCAATTTGTTATTTGAAAGACTCATCCTCTCAGCGTATCAAGCGTTTCTGATTTTCCTTGTCCAAGGATATTATCCAGTTATTTTAGCCATAAACAAGCATGATTGTGGTACGAATTATTATATTCTTATAAAAGTTGTGGGGGGTGGGGGGTACAGGCTGTGTTTCATTTTTGGGATTGTTGTTTAATTCCAATAAAAATTTAATTATGATCTCTACCCACTGAACTACAATGAATCATAGCTTCATTACAAACATCCTATCTCAAGCGCAGGGGTGTTTGTGCAGTTGAAGCAAGAAAGAAAATGCCCATTAGTGTAAGTGTTCAGAGATTTTGCTCAAACCATTGATGGGCCCACGAGATTTCCTGAGGCATTACCCAGCAACCCAGGGATAAAGCCAGTGATCACTCAATGGTTTTGGTTGACTATAGAGTAGGGCAGGAATTCCAAAACTGGGATCCAGTGTACTTGAAAGAGTCCCAGTGGGTGTTCAGCAAAATTGGGGAGATAATTATAATTCTGTGCAATAAATTACATGTTTTTCAAGTTCAAATGTTTTTTACCAATAATTTCTAATATGGTGAAAATTGTGTCCTAATTAGTTAAATATCATTGTATAGTGTGACTTATGGTTTTGGATAACACATTGTGTTGAGGTGGGGTCCTCAGCCACAGATTGGTGATTTTTGGTGGCCTTCCATTGAAATTAAAAGTTCTGGGAACCTCTGGAATTGGCATGGCCGATATTCCACCGTCAAGTTACGCCTTGACTTACCCCATACTTTTGCCAGAAGTGAATGGCAGTTCCCACAAAGTTCATTTGCACGTGAAAATACGAGCTTGCCACTAACCTATGGCAACAATGCAAAAGGTTTGCTGCAAATTTGCTGGACGGCCTATATTTTTATAAGGGCAGTCCTACAATCAACAATTTGCCCCATTGGAGATTTTGCTATACATCTGACAATAACAACATCTGATCAAAGTAGTTTGATCAAAGTAGCCAATTGCAGAATACAGGCAAAATGAATGATGTGAACGGGTGTGAACAATGCATTTGGACATATAAGGAAGTGCACATGTGATGCTACTTCAGCCAATAGAACATGTTTTTTCAACTTTGTCGTCATCTTTGTTATGCGTGGGGGTAGCGTGCTTGCTAACTAATCTTGCCAAAAAATTGTAGACTAAAATGTTTTGCTTTAAGTCTCTTGTTTTTCACATTTCACCATGTAAAAATCAAGAAGCATCCAAAGGTATTTTCTATGTGTAATTTATATGTGGGAATATTAAACACCTAAGCATTCACTAATTTATCAAACAAAGCAGCCCTAGTTTTGAGTAAGGATAGCCTATTTATTACAAAAGGCATGAATAGTACCCTGTGGATGACGAGGCCTGCCACACAAGCTACAATAATAATGTGACTAAACAAGACAGTATTTTTGATTATTTTATTTTCAGTACATTGTGGTTCTTTAACATACTAAAAACATGGAAATTGGTCGAAATATATAACATATATTTTAACTGTTGGAACATCACTTTTGATTGTATCCTGCAGTCCCTGCAGAGAGGTCACTTCAGGTATTATTTATGGACAGGAATTAACACACTGGCAAAGTAGCTGTGAAATTTCGGCTTGCCTGTGTCACACGGTTGTAAGACGTGTATTTGTTGTTTCCCAATGTAGGCTACGTTATACAGTACTGTGCTTATCGTGTGACCGTGTTAGTATGTTAGAATTAACATGACCCTCTCTTTTCGAACGTGAATGGTCCTGTTTGCTGCAAATACAGTGGCAAACACCTCCGACGGTGCGTCCACGTTTTTATAAAATCCAGTTCCGTTTTTTACAGAAAGCTCATACGCATGGGAGGAAGTTGGGCTCTCACAGTTTGCCTGCGAGAATACACTGCCTCTCAGCAGCGATACCCACCGGACACGCTAACACAGTGGGGACCAGCCAGCAGTTTCACACGGATAAAGAGGACGGAATAGCAAATAATCTTCGATTTATAGGATACACAGAAGAGATCAGAGGGAGGAGAAAAGTGGGAAAAGCCAAGAAACCCGCCAATGTTGTCGGCGATAAAACAGCAGTTGCGACTCCTTTGAAAGACAGCGGCGCCCCGAATGCGGATGCTTAGGACAAGAGGAAATTGTCTTAAGGAGGAAAAGCAACATTGCCGATTTTGGGGGGACATTTGGGAAAGACATTGAAGGCGGGTACAATGATTGCTGTGCATTTAAGGGGACCGACGCTTGATTTTATAGCTAGCTAACGTTACATTTGCTAGTTTGGCTGGACACTATAGGTAACGTAGTTTCAAGTGTTTGCACGGATAGAGCATGGGAAAATGAAGTTTCGCAAGAGCTAACGTTAACAGTAGTTGGCAAACTTATATTGTCTTGCTAATTTCAATTTTCGGGTGTTTCAAGAAAATAAGCAGAAGAAAGCGAGAGAAGTCATACAGGAGAGTGACCACCGAGTATCGTCATTAACGTTAAACTACGGCGTAGCTCCTGTGCTACAGCTAACGTTACCCACACTAGGGCAGCTAGTTGGTTAGCTCCTAGCCCGCTAACGTTAGCGAATTTCCCTTCTCAGTCGTCCCCTCCCCCTCTTACCACCATATGCGAAAAAAACGATAGCTAGCAAAAAAACCGCAAGAGAAAATAGACGGAACTTGGCTAGCATTCTGACAGTAGCCAGGTTGCTATCTTATATTCAAATCAGTGGCGGGATGAAGACAATCTGATTAAGTTAAAGAAGAAAAGCTGGCCCAGCTAATAAATTGCTTTCGTTTTGAACGTCGTTAGCTTAGCTAGCTGTCGTAATAGGTAGCGCTTAGCTAGCTGTAATGCTAGCGAGCCAGTCTGGGGGGGACAGTCAGTAGCGTTATAACGAACCCCCTTCCCCTTGTCAAACCGAGAAAAATGGAGAAACGCTTGTATTTCTCCGCCGTGGTTTAGTGCTGTCAGCTCTACACACTGGACGTTACGTTTCTGTTGATGTGTCGCTTTTTTAGCGGGCAGATTAGCTGACGTTACATGCGATTAACGATACATGTACTTCAGCTGGATAATCTCCGAGCGAACAGTAGCTAGCTAGTCTGCTAATTATAGCTGTCGATGCCTCTTTTCTGTGCGGCTATCATAAGAGATCGGCGATATTACAGGAAGCAAACAACGGAAGCGATGAAAAATAACATTCTGGGAATGAATTGGAGGATTATTTTCCCCATTTTGATCCAGCTGAACTAGTTTTTTCGATTTTTAATTGTAAATTATTGCTTGGGGATTGAAGCTAGCGCCCCGTAATTTAACCGACGAATTGTTAAGACTTCGCGATGCATTTGATTTGTAGTCTTAGCCAACGGCGGCAATAATTACATTTTACTTTTCTTTTAATGAAAACTGAGGGTGCACGGAATTGGACTTGACACTTAGCTGGGCCACGTAACGTTTGCGTTAAACAGGCTGCATTTTGTTTTTAAAACCCGGTCCCTCTACACGTAAATTCCCTGTCTTAACTTAAATCTTTTATTGAAGCGGTCACGCAGCTCACTCAGTAACGTTAGTAGTTTACGAATTGCTGGTGTCGTACCGCAGTGTACATTTTTAGTAAACTGCCTGTGGTTTTGACAGTTAGCTCGCTATTTAGCCGGTAAACTAATCAATCAAGCTTAACGTTACAACCAAGACGGGTGATCTCAGTCAGTGAAGCGCAGTCGACAAGTGTCTCGGTGGTCAGGAGGTAAATGTTTTATCAATTGATATGCATCTGGTGGCGAGCTTGATTTAGTTAAATATCTAACGTAGCTACCTGTTACACATTTTTCAACGGTAACGTTATAGTTTATGCGTTTATCTGTGAAATCGTTTCCCCCAAAACTAAACACACTTCCAAACGGTAGCTCCGTTTTTTTTCTCTCCCCTCCCCCTGTATTATATATGTATATTTATCATCAGTAACGTTATGTCTGTTTTTGAGATATTCTAAGTATTGGACCAAGACGAAGAAAACGACACCCTCAGCCAGAGGGGAAAGTGATCCTTCCGATCCTGACTCCCGCATCTCCTCTCCCCCCTCTCTCTGTCCCTCTTGGATCCCTTTTCTTTCGTCCCGTGGGAATTGGATTTTGCCCGTGTCGTGTTTCACTGGACACTGGTTTGTGTATCTCTCCGGGCATTCCCACGGCTGGGTGTTATTATCGATTCGGTCGATCAAGAGTTGGAAGATGGCGGACCTCGAAGCAGTTCTCGCCGATGTCAGTTATTTGATGGCGATGGAGAAGAGTAAGTCTACTCCAGCTGCCAGGGCGAGTAAGAAAATCATCCTCCCTGAACCCAGGTACTCTCCTCTAATTCGTGGTTTAAATGTGTGTCGGTGTGTTTGAGAGGTTGCGAGATGGACAGCTCAATGTAACCTGTCATTATGTCAGGGCAACCAACGTTTGGCAACCTGTGTGTAAAATAACACACCACACAAGGCCCATTATCATTATATCCCTGTTCCGTGGATCTGTGGTCATTTTTTATTTTTTTAAATCTACGGAACATTATACATGTGATGGTGCTTGCAGGCTAAATATGGTGGTGTAGATAAGATGATTAATCGTATGTATTATATATTATATTGTAATGGGTATTTCCGTTGTGTCATCCTTACTGTTGAGTTAGCTGCAGACATTGAATTAAAAATATTCAATATCTATGTTTTAATGGCTTATATTTGTGTTCTGTCAATGTACAACCAAGAGCCCACTTGAATAGGCGTATCTTGCTAGATTTCATGACATAGGTGGTCTGGCCAGATTAGTGCAGGGTAAGATATGTTGTATATTGAAGAAGTGGGTAGTTTAGCTGTGTCCCCACGTCCATTCTGTTAACGTTATAACATTGTGAACAATTCTATAGACACGTCTAATACCCCATTCACGCTCAAACCTGAAGTCTAAAGTCTGTCACGACGAGCGTTATTGAAATTGAAAATGAAATGTCGACCTTGGTCTGTAAATAGTCTTTGAAGTGAGTAGCACATGATAATTGGATAGCCTGTAGCTTCTCGCAGCGCCCAAATGCATCAAAAGTAACGTTCGCTTATTGTTAAGGTAAATCTGCATTCTGCCCCCATAGATTGTGTAATCTGTCCTGCATTTTAACCGACGTTAGCCAGCTACTGTACATTACACCGTCTCCTGCGCCAAAGATTCACGCTAGATACAATACGATACAAAAGCTGTGCCATTACCGTGTGCTGTAGCCTACTCTTAGGCACTGCCATTGATGTAGCCTTTTTCTGTATCTCCGCTCGGCTGCCGTTATTTGTGTTTCCTTTGAATTGCTACATGCAAGGTAAAGCAGCTGTAAACGAGGCTGTCCGTCTAAAATGAGTTGTAAACGCTATGATGCTCTTTCCTGCTGTCATTTTGGAGGATCCAAAGGCCGGGCTTTCCCTCCGTAATAACCGTAAAATTGCTGTATTTTTCATCGCCATAGACTGCCTATCCCCAGAAGACCGAAGTTAAATCGACGTAGTTTAAAACGATGAAAATGATCATTTGCATTTGTTTGGGTTATTTTTTATTTATGCAACAGTTGGTCCACAACATTACAGTTCATGTTAGTTCAGCTTTAAATGGGGCCTATAGAATTAGGACCTGTGGAATTATTGAAAGCTGCGTGTTTCTACTGAAGCGTTAAGGCCAAATGTGCTTTGGATGAGGATTGAATCTAGCCTTTTGGTCTTTGCTGAAACCATTTACAAGCACATGTGTTGTGTTTTATACCTCATAACAGTTATACACATGTGCACACACATTCATACACACGTGTGTGTAGCCTGCAGAGTTTGTGTTGGCATGACTTATTAATGCACTGCCATTGCATGGCTACAACTATATTATTGTGATAAATTGTTCGAAAAGTTCAATTTTAGTATTTGAGACCCTGAAACAAAAGGCAGGAAATCGGTGGCGGACACCATGATAAATTTAGAGATCTTGTGTTTGGGTGGCCCTGTCCAAAATGGCTTTCTTTTGGGTATTACATAGAACCTTTCTATTTATTTGTTTTGGTCATAATCATATTTATGAGAATTTATAAGCATCTGCAAACAGAATGGTGAGAAGTAATTGTACTGTACTATCTCTCATTCCTCACATAAAGGCTGCTTGGTTAGTGACTGAGTGAATATGATGATGATGATCTTTATAATAATATCCTCACCATCAAGAATAGCACTTTGCATGTTTTCAACCTCAGAATACCCAGCTTTGGAAGGCCCGCTATTCGAAAGGCTTGGGGGATAAGCCGTATATGGTTCAAGGTTCTCCCTAGGCACTGGAATATTGGTGAGCCATGACTCATGATCGCGATTCATTTGTCTTCATTTACAATTTTCTTTTTTCTGTCTTCCTTTTTTCTTTTTTCCATTTCCTATTCTCCGAAAATACTTGGTGGTCAGGACTCAGGATGCCAAGGACAATGTAGCCAGTTTGCTACTGCACATCGCACATATATATACGTGTGCGTGCGTTCGTGCGTGCGTGCATTTTAGATGTGCAAATTCTGGGGCTGATTAAGAGCTGATAATTCACTGGCCACGTTGGCCAATGCAGATGCCTCCATTGTTAGTGCATTATAGCACAAATGTGAACTGCACTCAGGTTGCAGGTTGTTTTGAAGGAAAAACACTTTTGTGTTAGAAATATTTCAACTTGCTTTTTATTATTAAGAGTAGAGCAGAGGGCTAATGAGTCTCTGTATGGTGAGTTTGGCTAGTAAAAATGATAGGAAATGGATTACTAACTAAGGCTAACTAACAGTCAGTAAGTAATAAGTAAAAGAGGTTCAGATGTCAATGATTTGGGTACTTTTTAAGCATGGCTTTTTCATTTAATTTGCAGTATCAGGGGTGCACCAGGTACGTTTGGCTGTCTGGCGCATCAGTGTTGCTGCATTATATCGTCTGTAATCTTAATTTATCGGAAGAGAACGTTAAGTTCATTATAAGCTATTATGTGATTATGGCTGATACGAATATGACCACAGTATTATTGTGCATCCCATATTTATGTACATACATGCACGCATGTTATTCATGCATTTCGCACCATAAAGAACATTCTATCAGTCAGTCAAAAAAACTGCCTGAAGCACCTTGTGAAATGTAGAGCAAAGCAAAGTGGTGCATGCCGGTGATCAGTTAGACAAGCTTTGGCAGAAAGGAATTAAAGTCGTTCGCCCAGTGAAATGTTTGCTCCCGACTACTTCGCTATCTCTGAGCAAGCCGGCCCTGTCAGTTTGCCGTACTTTAGGCTGTTCTACACCTTGTTTTGATTGCATGGTTGTATGATGTAATAAGCTACTTTGTGCATGAGTACGGTGGGTGACACATTCCAGTTTGAGAAGTGGCCAAAAGTATTGATTTAAATATCTTTAAGCCGACATGTTTATGCTGAATTTACGTTTTAGTGAAGTTGTAGAGTTGATTCCATTGTCCACATTTTCAAAAACACTGTAGAAATGTTAAAGAAGTTCATTCATATGCCTTCACCCACACCATCTAAAGTGATTAGTGGTTCAAAGGTTGAATTAAAAGAATACTCATGAATACTCGTGGCTAGCGAGTTAAAACAGTGTAGAACCCTTTGTTTTCATTGCACTAACTGTTCTTAGAAATAGATGATTGCTGCATTTTAAATTTTTGGCTGTTAATTTTAGCCAGTGTCTTCTTGTAATTGAGCAAGGGTACATTTTGTATTCAGCATGTGAGCTGATGGCAAATTATGCGAATACTTTAAGCAAAGAAGGTCACATCATCACCCATTAAACTACTGTATTTTGATTTGATAGACAAATGGCTGTCAGATGGCTGGTAGAGAAAATGTTAAACACATTAGACAATGTTTGTAATGTAAAAAAAAATATTGAAATGATAAGACAAATTACCCTTGCACAGGGTGAAGAGTAAGATACCCAGCTGACACCCTTTGCGAGTAAGGAGCTTTAGTACGGCTGGGTTTGCTTTAAGGGGATTACTGCGGTGCCAGGCCCAGTGGTGTCGGTAGAGTGAAAGCATTACTGCCATCGACATCAACGTCATTAACATCATCATCGCTGTTCAAAAATCGCACGCTACTGTCGCGTCAAGGGTCACTTGGGCCTAGTTTTCTCCACTCTGAGAAGCAAAAGTACTGCATATATTCAAGCCCCAATCTGGGATGACATGGTGAAAGATCAGTTTTACTCTAATGGGGATTTAATCTAAAAAAAAATATATATATATGATCCTGAAAAAACCGTTATCTCCTGAATTGGCTGTAATAGTAATCCGCCATGAGAGAGAGCGAGAGAGCCAACATTGATATTAATAGAAGCCTTTAAAAAAAGATCTCGTAAAGGCCGTCTAAAAAAGAGACGTAAATAAACAGAATCCTCTTTGTTGTCAAACGGTGGCGTTGAGCAAATGCAGCGCTGTAGAGGTAGCGGTGCGCTGACACATTCTCGTCGAGTCGAGTTTGAGCCGGCCGACAGATAGGTGAGATTTTGACGCCTTGACTGGAAGCGTTTTGGGTGGGGTGGGGTGGGGTGGGGGGGGGGGTTGCTGGTATTGTTTGAGACGGAGAGAGGATCACACAGGAGGAGGTGGAGAAGTGTGTGCGTGTGTGTGTCAGCGTGTGTGTGTGAGCGTGTGTGTGCGAGCGTGTGTGTGCGAGCGTGTGTGTGTGAGTGTGTGTGTGCGAGCGTGTGTGTGTGAGTGTGTGTGTGTGTGAGGCAGAAGAACAGAGAAAGAAAGGCACTAGGGCTGGGTATCATTTCAAAAATTACGATACCAGTACCAATACCAGTACCCTTAAAGTGATACCGATACCAATTGAATACTTCAATCGATACTTTGAATTTATTTTTTGCATTTTTTTCATTCCATAACCATCATGTGAATGGAAGCATTCAGTTGTGTAAAATGCCATCAATCCTCCCACATTCAAATAATTTTTTACAAGAAAGTGTTTGAGTATCAAATTGCATTTATTACAATACAACTAACTACTACATTAGCCAAAACACATTTCGCTGCTACAGAAGTTAAAACTACCACTAAGTAACCAATGCACTAAGCAATACATTACTGTAGGGTTGCTAGCTAGGTAATGGGGGAAATCCGCGTTCAGATTGTGAAACCTAGCAAGCTAGCTAGCACACAAACCCGCCTACCGGAGCCTGCCCAAAGCCGTTTTCGTTTCAATAAAAGTTTTTCACACAAAAGACGAGTAATGTTCTAACTACTAACTATTTATCTTACCTGAGGTAACCGACAGTTGTGGCGTGTCCGTCTCAGATGGCGCTGCAGGTGTCGAACGTTTGAAAACTGTGCAGTTCTCCACCCTGAGGTTTTCGCCATGCGTGATTAGATGCTTGATCATATTGCTCGTATTCCCAGTTGCTCCTGAGATTATCTTTCCACATTTTTCGCATTTATTTTTCCCATACGCCATAGGCGTGTAGTGTAGCCTGCTAAACGCACGTCGACAACTAGCAGTTGCAGTCGATATTTCACCAGACGGATTGTAGCTGTCTGCCGTAATGGGCCAATCATGCGTCGCATTAAATTGAAGAACGAACGCTTGCGGTGATTGGACCATATTACAACGTCTTTTTTTCCTAGATCTCAATACAAAAAGGATCGAATGAAGTACTGGTTTGACTGAAGACGTTTCGATGCTACTTGGTATCGGTTTGTTTCGATCCAGTACTACAAGGTATCGAGTACCGATACCCAGCCCTAAAAGGCACTCTGGGGATAAATGACGACGATGGTAGGGGGAGGGAGGGAGGGAGGGAGGAGCGAAGAAAAAGAGATGAACAGATAGTTGGAGGGAATGCAGAAGCAGGAAGGAGATTTTTATTTATTTTTTGTGAGACTTTTGAGAGACTGGAAGAAGAAAAACTGGTGGTGGAGAGGGGTGGAGTAAAAGCCGTGGTCTTGAGACACTGGAGCTAGGGAATTCATGTATTGTCTTGTTCCTGTACTCTACCACTTTGAGTTTAAAAGGATACACTGACAATGAGGTTGAAGTCCAGACTGTCAGCTTTAATCTGAGGGTTTTTTCATCCATATTGTATGAACCATTTAGAAATTATAGAACCTTTTGTACTAGGGGTGGGACGATTCAATCTCATAACGATTCGATTCGTTTCCGATTCTTTAGGCAAAGGTTTGATGCATCATAATATCTTACGTTTGACCACGATTCGATTCGATTCGATTCGGTTCGATTAATTTAGATACTTTAAAAAAAGTAATAGGCATGCTAATGTGATTTGATACCGATACATTCAGCAGTAATTAAATATTCAATTAGAACCTTACACCAAGTTCACAGCATTATGTTTACTGTTAAGGCATGCCATACATTTTGCAGCTGTCTGCAGCAAATAATGCAGCAATAAACATGACTAACAGTGTATTTTCTAAAGTTGCCCTATTTAGGTTATTGTTTTTCAAACAGTGTCAGACATGGTACCCTAATACAGTTCCTTTATTTACAAAATGAAAATGGCAAAATGTATAACAATTACTAAACTGGGGCAAGAAAAATGAAATAGCCTATAGGTTAGTGTCATGCATAGTACTTTCCTAAATCTTAGTACGATCTAGAACTTCGGTGGAGCAAGATGCCCATCCATCCGTAGTTAAAGCTACTCTCGTAGCGTTTTGCAAGGACAGTCGAACAGTTTTCTTCACCTCTTCATACAGAGCAGGTATACATTTTTCACTAAAATGTTTTCTGCATGGTATGGTGTATCTAGGTTCCACGACATTCATTAAGTGAATCGGACAGTTAACGTAGTAATAATTAATTAAACGTAAGACATTGGAAATAGTCTTACTATTTTAGTTTGTCTCGAACGTCTACTTGATTTTGAATAGAAAATGGTTTAAATTTAAATATCAGAAAGCACTTTACAATTAATTGTCTGGACACGGTATGTGTATAAAAACTAATAAAAACAATTATACAAAAAAATAGAACTGTTTGGCCATTTCTCCAGGAAACTCAGGGGAAGTGTCAATGACTCCCGAGTTTAGCTTGCTAACGCGCTTGCTGTCCTTCACGTTAATTGTGTATCGTCGGCTCAAATGGTTTATCATGTTTGCGGTGTTGCCTGTGTATCTGATTTCTACTTGGCAGATCTTGCATATTGCAGCGGTTTTGTCAAGTACACCCTCCTTCTTTCTAAACCCGAAATGCTTCCATACCACTGATTTTCTGTTCGGAACATCGCAAGTTCTGTAAGTTTCTGTCTATTTTGTCGCACTCAGCGAGCACGCAGCTAGCCATTTCGCTCAGATCTGTCCGTCTCATTGTCGCTTGATTCCCGCCTGTCCCGACGTTCAACTCACGCTTACGTGGGGGTTGGAGCAGAAACATGGATTTAAGCTGGTCAAAACAGTTTTAAAAGTAGTCGTGTCTTAGAAATATATATTTTAAATAATTTTTAAAAAAATGAATACATGTGTACATTCATTTAAAATGCGATATTAATCGATGCTTATCGATTCGAATCTTACAGATCGATGCAGTTGTATTTACACATTCGGATCGATGCACCGCGATGCACCGGTGCATTGTCCCACCCCTATTTTGTACATAGTCCCCCTATTTTCGGGCATCAAAAAATATTTGACAGTTTAACATTATGTAGAATAATCATTTTTAATATTTGGTCGCATATCCTTTGCATGCCATGTCTTCCTGATGTCTGTGACCCAACAACATGAAAATACTCTTGATATTTTATTTTCTGGTACTCCTACAAGCGATACTATAACCTCTCTGCATTTTAATGGATCTCTATGGGAATTGGGGGGTGGGACAAAATTTAACTGTAAATTACACTGGAACAGTATGGAACACATGGTTGGCTAAATGGCTGTAAGTCATCAAGGATCTGGCATATCAAACGAGCCTCAAACCATCACTCTGCTGCCAGATATGCAGTAGATATGGATGGATCGCTTTAAGGGTTGTTTCTCCTGACAAATGTTTCTATTGAACTCTATGGTAAAATAAGTCAGGAGAAGAAACCCTTCAAGTTATCCATCCATATCTACTGCATATCTGGCAGCAGAGTGATTGTTTAAGGCTTGGTGGTACGTCAGACCCTTGATGACTTGGAGCCATTTAGCCAACCTTGTGTACCATGTGTACCATGTGTTGATGCCCGAATATGGGGGAGACTATGTACAAAAGGTTCTATAATTTCTAAACGGTTCATCCAATATCGATGAAAATACCCTCAAATTAAAGCTGACAGTCTGCACTTCAATTTCATTGTATCCTTTCAAACTAAATATGCTAGGGTACACAACCAAAACAACAAATGTGTCACTGTTCAATGAATTATGGTGCTCGCTGTATGTGCGTATATCTGTGGACTAATCACCCCAGCAGGGGAAAGTGCACAAATAAAGGCCTGTGCTTATTTTCGCCAAACTTCACTGAATATGTCCGTAACATATTGCGGCAAAACTTATATTTAGGCGATAAAAAACAGGGCTGCCGATTGGCTGCAGGCGAAAGATCACGTGTACCTGTTTGAGATGAAGCTGTTCAATATTGATTACAATGCCTGAAGGCAACAAAATAATTTCCCCATCCACCACTTGGACCTGTATGAAGCCAATATAGTCTTTTCTCACCCCTCCTGGAAACAACTAATGGATTTGAGAAATGTTTTGAGAAATGTTCATACATCTCTCTCATCAAAGTCTTTGTGTGTTATGTTTTTCAGGAGTAGAGGAAGGCTTTTCTTTATTTATCCGCTTGTGGGATTTGATAAATTACCTTTTGAGGGATTAACTGTGCGGATCTTGTTCGAAACACCCCTCAGTTTTACCTACGTCTATTTTAACAGCATAGATTTTAAATATATAAGTCGGTTACTCCGTAAAAGGTAACTGGAAAGCAATGCCGTGTCTTGTTTGGAACTGTCGAATGTTGGAGGTGAAGCAGTGCGTCGAGTTGTCCCTGTGTATTTAGTGTGGGACAGCTCGCTGTTTTGAAAACGACCGGTATGGGTGTCGGCTGGGACTTTGTGTGGGGCGGAGAGGCCATCGACAAATGCGCTCGACCCCAGCCTGCCCGTTGTCTGTCTGCTGTGCCCCTGCTGTGCCCTTGGGCTCCTGTATGAGTGACACTCGCCACCACAAAAGAAAGAAGCGAACAGAAAAACAACGTAACTCGGCAGGACGCTTGGAGCGTAGCCGTGGTCTCTCTGACACCCACCCAGACTGATGGTGGATCTTTGCCGACGCTCCGCTCTCGCGTTGACGGAGAGGGGGCCAGGAGCATGGATACGTTAGCGCCCTGGATGCATTAGCGCCCTGGCTGCCTTTGATGATTAGTGAAAGCAGCCAGAGCGCTAACGAATCCAGGCTCCTGGCCTCCTCTCTGTCAATGACAGTCTGCCGCAGCAGGTACCTACGCAAAACGTACGCAGGCTTTTCAAACGATAAAAAAAAATCAGATTTTTAAATGAATAATTCAATAAAATGCATAAATATAAATGGCATTCTTGGAATTAAAATAATTAAATGTTTTAACTGGGATGCATTCTTACAAAGCAGTTCGCAGCATGAAAACATATTTGAGAATATATTGCATCCTTCAGAATTTCTACATGAAACTTGGGTAGGCAAAAATTGTAAATAAGTTTGCCCGTAGGCAACAATTTTGAAATAATTTAATTCAACTATAAGTAGAAAGTAGAATGTAGCCTAGATTCTACAATTTATGTCTCTTAATCATATTGGTTATGATATTAGGCCTATATTTATATGTTAACACTGATTGATTGATTGATTGATTGATATTATCGTGCAGAAGAAATGGTTGTGAACAGGGCACTGGCAATACCAGAAGGTACAATGTTCAAAAGGCTATCTATATTTTATATCGAGTGTTTGCTTTAATTTGCAATACGATGTGAATAGCCTGATTGTTTTTGTGAGCTCCGCGACCCCTATGTTTACTCATGAGGGGTCGTTGTCTGTACGGGAGACGGGCTGTGCCAATGGAGAGCAGTGCTCTGTTCTGCTGACTGCATGACTGGCGGCGACCATCACTTGCTGCAATCTGAGATCATGCATGCTCAAAGGCGGGTCTTTCATCCGCACAATAAGTACGCAGCAGTTCTTTGTCGTTGCATGTGGGTTTAGCCGCCAAAAAGCAAAAGAGGCTAGCGCGACAGCAACTGTGTGGCGCATATCTTTTTTTTTAAGGCTCGTCTGTGAATTTTTGGACTCCTTTGCACGGCTACTTAACTTTCATGTCTTTAACACCAACAGGTTATGTCTGAAAGAATGAGTGAAATTTAAATTGTGTACCATTGTAGTCGTCTCTTCTGCAATGCACTAGCTTTCACCACAGGACTTCCATACCCCCCCCCCACCACCACCACCACCACCACCTCTTTGTCATCCACCATGGCGCCATTTCTGGTTTGCTTCTGGAGCCTCTTAATGCAATGCATAGCCCCGCCCAAAACTGTTGAAGGCAGCAGAGTGTGATTGCAACAGGGACGTGCATAAGAAAATGATTTGTGTTTCGGGGACGTATAGGGTCACAGAAAGTGGCCATGCTGGAATTTCTTGCTGAAGCTTATAGGCTGTCTAGCTAAACTTAATAGAGCAACAGGGTGGAACCCGGCAGCACTGGCTCTGCAGTATCACATTAAATATTTATCATTTTGATTCATTACATATTTTGTTGTTCATTAGGCTAAGTGTAACGTTAAAGTCTAGTGCTTGGTAATACTTGGAGTCAGAAACGTGCTCATTACTTACATCTGGTTTCCACGAGTGATTTAAATAATAGATGCAATGCATTGAAAATGTCCGCGGGACCCATTGTGTGCAGCAACATGTTGGCAGCTATCTAATGTGCTCAATCATTTTTTTCTGTCAGATGTATGTAGGTAAAGTAATAAATCCTGTTTTATGCTGAAACTGACACTAATGCCAGAAGTACCATCCGTGAGTTGGAATCACTTAAAATTAAGCTGTCAGCCGTCAGCTAAGTTTGTGGAAAGCCTGGGCATGGAGGCTATTTTTTTCTCTCAGAAGGAATAGGCCACATTTGTTGTAGTCCGGGGAGAGCAAGCCTACAATGTTTGTCCTCTGCTGCTACTGTTGTCTTTTCTGTTTTTTGTTCTACTTTTTCAAATAATTGAGTGAGAAGAAATACCAGTCGCTCTTATGAATTGAGAGAGTATAAGTGAACGGACCAAAATGGAGACCCTCACCAAACCGGTAGTGAAATATGAGGCATAGAGTAAACAAAAGCCAAAACGTTTTTAATAAAAATAATAATGTACTTAGGCATCATCGAGTGTCATCACTATCCGTTACGGTATGTACAATGTGAAAAATTCAAAAATGGTAAGAAAATGGAGAATATTTTTGTATGATTATTGCAATGAAGAACAGCCAGTGTGAAATCATTTGAACAGATTACATTACAGTCATTTAGCAGATGCTTTTATCTAAAGCGACAATAAGTGCAAACAGAAAAGGCATCGAAGTAACTACAGGACAGATGAGACGAAGCACATTTTTCTCATAACGTAGGAGCTATCCCTAGTAATGAACATTGAATGTAGTTCTCAGTAAGCTGTGGGTAAATAAGCTATACTATAATTATATTCTAAATACTGTTATAAACTATAACATCAAACAGTTAGACAAGAAAACACAGGGAACAAGTACCATGAGAAAAGGTCCTAGATTAGTATATCAGTCAAGGTGGAGTCTGAAGAGGTGTGTCTTCAGGCCACGACGGAACGCAGGCAGGGTTGGAGGTTGGAGTAGAACGTCGGGGAGCTAGGGTGGAAAATTTCCGCAGTCGGGACGAGCGAGAGCCGTTGACACTGAGGGGGGGTTTACATTAATAGTGGCATGTAAGTGTCTCAGATGAAGAGCTAATATATTAGCCTAATATAACCTATGTTGTCAGGCCTTATACACTGAAGTGATGATCCTAGCTAAATGTAGCTCTGTATCACAGTGATGACATGCAATGATTTTTTTTCTGCGGAAGTACTGTGGCATTTTCCTTTGCTTTCCACTTCCCCATTTTACACAGATATTTTCAGAAGCTTCTGACTCAAGTATATTTAATATTTTCCCTGGCTATTTCAACCTCGGAGGTCAAGTTTTTTCCCCCCTGTCTGTAGTTAGTTATAGTTGTTTATTTTTCAGCGCTGGCAGTCTTGTTCTAGAGTGATGCAGCATGGGAACTGTAGTCTTTGATAATGTAACATGCACATTGTCACTTCAGCCCAGTTGCAGTGCTCCATTACATTTGAAATCTGCATAAATGTCTCCGCACGATTTGATGTAGAGGTTACCGTGTTACCTAGGTAACTAGCCACTCCAATTAACTTTCTTTTACCGTTCCCAGTTTTCTGTGTTTCTTATGTTAGTTTGTTGAATTTTTGCACTTTTTGGGAGGAGGGACTTTGGTAAAAGACATGGCAGCTCAGTCCTGTACATGCAAGGAGCTCAGAGTCACATTGGCCACCCTAACAACCTTGATGCATCCCCACCCAAGTAGCTATTTGCCTCGGTACTGCATGGCTGCGCATGCCAGCCCATGTTCTCATCCCGGTTCTGAAAGATGGTGTTTCCACTTCAGCACGTTCACTGCCAGCAGGCCGTACACCGCGTCAGGCCTGTTCAGCTTAGCTGCAAAGTCAATACCAGCCACTACGGCTAAGTGGCCCTGCAGATTAGTCCAGGTGAACATTGGCTAAGCCTCCCAGCGAGACGCACAAAACCACTACTAGTGAATGAGGACGACTTGTCATTGCTGAAAGGCTATAAACAGCTGTTCCGTTTATCTCACAGTGAGACATTGGAACTTACATTCTTATCTAAGCTAGGTAGTTGTTGAGCCAAGTACCAGGTAGCTGTGTACCTAAGCTTCTAAGAATGTACTTAAATCCAATTATGCTTATGTAACTCTGAAATGACAGACTTATCTGCATCATCATCTCTTGTTTGCACTGATTTGAACTGTTGGCATCTCTCTCATTGCTATCTTTTGTGTGGCCAGTATGCTTTCCCAGCATGCCTTGGGGGAACATTCACAGGCTGCAAATCCGCAGGAGCAACCAGTCAACCCAATTCCAATTTTAACCATGTGTTCTACAGAATTCAGATTATTATTATTTTTATTCTTTTACATTTCAAATATATATTTTGGAATTTATCCTCCTTTGCTCCTCCTTTGGGTTTTAATGCCTGCGGTCAGTATCATGTAAACTAAGGCCCTGAGGTGTTTCTGTACTAAGCGCTGTTTTTACTGAGAGGCCTCATGAATCTAGTAATGGGGGAGAGCCGCTAGGCGCTCTTCATCACCGAATCATACGAACCGATCAAATGGCTCCACTCTTTATAGCGAATCATGACTGAGCCGCTCTAAACACACGTTGCGGCTCGTTCGATATCGGTTTATAAATCATCACCCCTCCCTTGACTCATTTTTAATAGCACATTAACATTGCTATGAAGGAGAACAACAAAGACTGTCTTGAATAATGACAACAACAGAACTCGCATGTGGAAAAACCGTCTTTCAAATAATTTGTGGATGTTATAGGGGACTGTAAATACTAGTCATTTGCAGGGTTAGATGGTCCCCGCCACTGAACTTGGCGGTGCTTGGGCACGTGACAGAAGTGTCAGAACTACTGCTGTGCTGCTGTTCTTTTTGGTTAATTTCAGGCAGGATGCACCTTAGCAGTCAGTCAGTGTTTAGCGCTATAGGGAGAGAGTTAGAGGACGGGAGAGAAGGCCTTCCCTCCCTGGTGCCGCAGGTCCCGACGTGCTCGCCGGCTGGTAGTTGAAGGTTTTGGCGACGGTCGTCGGCGTTTGGCACTGCGTGGCCCCCGGGTACCTGGCCAAAACGGCGGCTGGTGACGGGCAATCCCCGCCGCGCCCCTCTACACCTCCGTGGAACGGCGTTGGGCTGCTAATGAAGCCCGTGGAGGGAGCACTAATTAATTCATTCTCCCCAACGAGACGCTCATTATCACCGCCTTCTGGGGCAACCCGGCAGCGCAGGAGTGGGGAAGGGAGGGAGCAGGTGGCGGAGGAGAGTTGGGTGAAAGAGGAGGAGATGGAACTGGAGGTGGACCAGGCGGAGGTGCTTGAAGGACTTGGTTAATTTCAGACTGTGTTCACGCCAAATTGGGCTGTTTCCAGTTCTTATGAAAATCTGTTGCACTCTGGTAGTTTGTTTCAAGGAAATGCCCATGGTCCGAGGATTGAGGGTTAATGGTTCAGATAAATGGCAGAATAAGACATAGATGTGTGTGTGTGTGTGTTAATGTTTATAGTGTGCAGTGTATTAGTTTTTGTGTGTTATATATGTTTTTAATGTTCTGTAGGAATTGTTTGTTTGTTTGGCCACAGTAAAATTGTTATGTATGTAAGGTTGTTGTCTCTCTCCCTCCCTCCTTACCTCTCTTTTAGTATTCGGAGTGTGATGCAGAAGTACCTGGAGGAGAGAGACGAGCTGACGTTCGACAAAATCTTCAACCAGAAGATTGGTGAGTCCCCTGTGCTGTCCCGTACCGTCCCTCCCTGTCCCTGCTCGGCCCGGCTCGTGTTCCAACTGAGCAGAAGCCGGCACCAAAGAGCAAGGCCGCTCAGTCTGGGACCGAACCGATACCCAGTCCCTTTCAGAACCCATTGAGCAAGGCCGCTCACTCTGGGACCGAACCGATACCCAGTCCCTTTCAGAACCCATTGAGCAAGGCCGCTCACTCTGGGACCGAACCGATACCCAGTCCCTTTCAGAACCCATTGAGCAAGGCCGCTCACTCTGGGACCGAACCGATACCCAGTCCCTTTCAGAACACATTGATTATTTTTTTATTTTGTTGTCCTGTAATTGGATATCCAATTGTCCGGCTGCTGGTTGGAGGGAGAATGTTGAATGTTCCGTTGCTCAAACCCTGGATGTTATACAGATTTAATTGCAGGGCCAACCTGGCTCTTGTGGTTTTTTAATTATTTTTTTTTTCTCCGTCTGCTAGAAACGCACGTGCGTCCGTTCAACAGCCCTGTGGAGTCATCCGGAGCGCACGGAAATGACTTGCCAACGGCGAGCTTGATGGGCGTGACATTGTCACGGCTTTGCCTTGTCTGACTAGACATCAACTTAACTTTTAATTCATTAAGTTTATTCGTTTGTTTATCTCTGGAAAGCAAAATAATGAACTGTGTCAGCGTTTTGTTCTGGCTGACCGAAACCAACGAGGTCAGCAGACTCCGCCGTAGCGCCATTGTTTGAAGGGGTTGGATACGATGGCGTGGTGAACTTCAGCAATTCTTCCGTCTCGACAAAATGAGATGATCGAAAACCACTCCATCCTGTTCCCAGCACTGCTTTGAAAAAATGGGTCTTAATGTCTGAGCTGTGATCACATGACCAAAATGAAACCGTCTGCATTTGCATTCAACTCATGCCTGGTGCTCTTGTTTAGAAGAAAACCAAAGAAAATAGAATGCTCTAGAAACCAGCCGTCAGGATTACTTCAGCTGAGTCATACTGCACGTTCCTCTTTCTGATGGTTTCTGTGGCATTCTCAGAAGATACTTAATCACTAAAACCCGGTGCATGATGGGAAAGAAAAACAGGTCTCCAGGGCTTGGATAATTTTACTTACTTCTTGGTTCTTGTCCCAAATGAGCCAAGGCTTCAGTAATTTGCCTCCGTGCTCACTCTGCTAAAATTAACGGCGGGATCGGCAGCGCGCTGCACAACGCCTGGTTCTACAGACCCCTCTGGTCCAGATGGGTCAAATCGAATTCCAGGACTTGAAGCTGCCCCCACGTGTCGCAGAGGGTTCAAAGTTTTAAAAAGCCGCCCACCTCCCCCGGTGGAAGGACAAGCAGGCCGTCTCCATTTCAAAGGAATCTCATCAGGGGAGATTGGGAGGCCGGCTCCAAATTGGGGTGCTCAGTGCCGGTAGAGACTAACTCTGGGAGCGGATGAACGCCGAAAGCCTCTTATGTGCTTTAAGCCCAGAATACACGCTTCACGGTCCACTTGACATTTCCGCCAGGCAGATGAGTGCTTTTTTTTTTTTTTTTTCAGCCGTTCGGCCTGTTGCCAAGATCCAGGTTGCGACCCTTAGAGAGACGACTGATTGGACTGCTGCAGAACTAGCCTGTTCGGTCATGAGCTCATTCTGACTGAGTTCAAATATTTTTTCAAAAATGCCATACTGTTGTATTATGAGCATTGTGCTTCTAAATAAGAGGCCACAGGTTCGGGGCAGAGGAGGGTTCTGGGAAACGTTATTTGTCCCGTGCGCCTTTTTGAACAGCCAAGCCTTAGACAGTAGCACCTCCCAAACTCTACCAAGTGATGGGGTGCGCTTTCGAAAGGAGACTTACAGCACGTTAGTGACCAGGGTGCAAAATTAACACCAGCCACCAGCCAAATGCTGGTGAAGTTTGGATTGTGGCTGGTAAATTTCTTTACTCTAGCAGCCAGTTTGGCTGGTAACCAACCAGGTTGTGTTATATTGTAGAAGGTAATGTGGCTGGTAAAATGTTGAAAAAGGCTGGTGATAAGGCACCCTGGCCTGTCGGTGGTGAAGTACGTTTCATACCCTGCTAGTGACTCCTGCAATGATGTGTGTGTAACGTGGCGTCCAGCGGCTGAAACGTACCCAAAGTTATTAAACACTAAGCATGGGCGTGCTTTTCTGCTTTTTTAATAAGGATATAAACAGAAGCCTGAGACACCTTGAGCGTTTCATGTAGTGGAGTAGTCCCTGGGGTCAGTACATTATAATGCATTATGTCACAATTCTAATTGCAATTAGAATCACTCTGGACCAGCATAGTGTGTTCTGGACTTATTGTTTGGTTGGTTTGAATTCAAATGATACAATTTTGCAGTATGCAGAAGAATTTATCTTTTAAATAGTTTTCCGATGTAAAGTTCAAGCCCCGGATCTGATTTAAAAAGAAAATATAGTTTTAAAGAAAGATTAATTAGAAATGTCCTGGGGTGTGAACAATATGATTTCGTAATTTGAAACATGTTTTCGCGCTCTGGCAGCAATGGTTTGTGGAGCACGGATGACTGCGGGCCCTTGACCGCCCGTCACGGCACACGCCCTAGAGAGGCCCCGGGCTTGGGCCAGTCCCCTGCTCATAGCACCCCTGGGGGGAACTAAGGGAAACCCTGATTCTCCAGGCACCGTGCGCTCCTCCTCTCCCTCGCTCACTCGCTCACTCCCACTCCATGTATCTGCACTTATGGTGCACCTTCCCCTCCCCCCGTCCCCCTCCCCCGGGCCGTTGTCAATTAGCCGCTGCCTTACACCTGCAATGCCCAGGCCACCTGTATTTTGATGAGCCACATCAGCTGGAGAAATTAGGACCTGGAAGAAGGGATAGACCTTGTGGAATATCAAGGGCCCAGAGCAGGGATGAGTCATTCTCTTGACTGTCACTGGCTTTTTGATCCTCTGAAAAAATCTTCATGTGCCGTTTGGCTTTTCTTATTCACGGGCTCCCCCTCCCACTAAAATGTACTTCAGATATGGGGCTCCCCACACCTTAAACCCTCACTCGAAAGAATGGTTGCGTTTCTGTTTCTGTGTGTGTTTTTTTTGTTGATTGTTTGTTTGTGTGTCTGTCTGTTAGCGGTGTGCATTTGTTCTTTTTTAAATTATTTTTGCTTGTTTGTTTGTGTGTGTCTTGAGTGTTTGTGTCTCTGTGTGCTCGTTTATTGTTTATTTGTGTATGTGTTTTTTGTGTGTGTGTGTTTTTGTATGTCTGTGTCTTTGTGTGTATTTCGTGTGTGTTTGTGTGTATTTCGTGTGTGTGTGTGTTACAGAGCAGGAAAATTTCAATACCTGTGTGACTTGAATTGTGACCATTTCAAACCGCATTTGAATGCCAAATAGCCAGGCTTTGCATGTAGCGGGCAAAAGTCAAAACTGTGCTGCCAATCACTTGCTTTGCTCTGCTTGTCTCTCTGGTACACAGGGACACACATTTGTGCTACAACTGAGGACCTCTTTGGGGGTCCCTACAGTTTAAAATCAGATTTCAACACAGCTTAATGCCATGGGTGTGTTTTTTCCTATGTTATTCATATCTGACAGTAAATCAGGTCTTTTTTAAACATGTGCAAAAAATGCAAATAACTAAAAGGGGGGGAAAATGCTGTGAATCATCTGAGCTCTTTGCCTTTTATCTGAAAGCAATGAGATTCCCACATTCTTTTGAAAATTTTTTAAAGGGCGTCTTGGGAAATAGTATTGATGCTTGTAGTGACCTCATGGTATTACTGTATACTATTCATCTTTTTTTTTTTTTATTTATTTTTGCTTCTGCAGTAAACATCTAATTCTATCTTGTCTGTTGTTTTGGTGGCCGTGCACAGCAGCCAATAGACATAAATGGGCGGGAACAAAGGAAGACGGGTGTTAATTTGGCACCCTCTCAGAAATGCTTCCACTTCCTGAACCTGTCAGGAAATTGGACGCTTTTCGGTTGCTGAGGTGCAAACCCTCAGATTATACAGCTCAGCGCAAACTTTGCACGAGACACGAGAGAAGGAAAATTCTTCCTCTCTCTCAAGATTCGTAAATATTGACACCTTTTGTCTGTTGTCGAGAAGCAATGTTGCTTAACCCCCTGATGCTCTGAGGATTATTTGAAAATGAAGTGCCTTTGCTTTCTATTCCATTGAATTGCATTACATTCATTTACACTTGCTCTTCCCACCTTCCATCGATTATCAGCTTTTTTCCAATTAAATAAAAATAAATTACCCCCCCCCCCCATAAGCTAAGCACTGACCTTGTGTCAAATGTTTGGTACCAGTACTGTACCACGTATTTTGCGACGCTAAATGTTTCAGCAGCTGGTCGAGTATGGGAAATTAAACAGAAAAGCCTACTTGCGCGAGGTTCAGAGAAGAAGAAATGACATGTACAGGTGCAGCTCAAAAAATTTGAATATCGTGAAAAAGTTCAATATTTTTTGTCACTCATTTCAGAAAGTGAAACTCATATATTATATAGATTCATTACACATAGTGAAATATTTCAAGCCTTTATTTCTTGTAATTTTGATGATTATGGCTTACAGCTAATGAAAACCCAAATTCAGTGTCTCAGAAAATTAGAATATTTTGCTTTAACATATTTTTAAAGTATCATATTTAATATTTGGTCGCATATCCTTTGCATGCTGTTACTTCCTGAAGTCTGTGACCAATCAACATCAAAAGACTCTCGATATCTTATTTTCAGGTACTGTTACAAGCAATACTATAACCTCTCTGCATTTGAACTGATCTCTATGAGAATTGGGGGGTAAGACTAGATTCAGCTGTAAATTACGCTGGTACAGTATGGAACACATGACTGGCGAAATGGCTGTACGTCATCAAGGGTCTAAGGTATCAAACGAGTCCCAAACCATCACTCTGCGGCCAGATATAGAGTAGATGTGGATGGATCCCTTTAAGGGTTGTTTCTCCTGACTTTTTTCCCCATAGAGTTCTATAGGAAAATGAGTCAGGAGAAATAACCCTTGCAGTGATCCATCCACATCTACTCCATATCTGGCAACAGAGTGATGGTTTGGGGCTCGTTCGATAGCTCAGACCCTTGATGACTTACAGCCATTAAGCCAGCCATGTGTTCCATACTGTACCAGTGTAAATTACAGTTGAATCTAGTCTCACCCCCAAATTCCCATAGAGATCAGTTCAAATGCAGAGAGGTTATAGTATCGCTTGTAACAGTACCTGAAAATAAGATATCGAGAGTCTTTTGATGTTAATTGGTCACAGACTTCAGGAAGTAACAGCATGCAAAGGATATGTGACCAAATATTAAATATGATACTTTAAAAATATGTTAAAGCAAAATATTCAAATTTTCTGAGACACTGAATTTTGGGTTTCATTAGCTGTAAGCCATAATCATCAAAATTACAAGAAATAAAGGCTTGAAATATTTCACTCTGTGTAATGAATCTATATAATATATGAGTTTCACTTTCTGAAATGAGTGACAAAAAATATTGAACTTTTTCACGATATTCAAATTTTTTGAGCTGCACCTGTACATTGCTGCTTTGCCAGATATTCACAAACTGACTCTCTCTGGAAAGGGATTGGAGAAGAAAAGGGAATGGTTCTGGAGGCCCGGCTGGAGGTTAATCCGTCATACGGGGACCGCGTACGTACACGCACAATGAAAATAGGTTTCGTAAGACGCACGGAGGAACACTGTTGTAGTTCTCCATTTGTTGTCGCTACGTCTCCGTTTGTACTCGACTGACGCTGTTTTTCGTGTTTACCTGCTGACGTCGATTTGAAAATGTCACGCCACTTTTTCTGGAACCCCCTCTCTTAAGGGCCAGGGTCCTTTTCTCAAGCGCGGTTGTTCTCCACGCTCTGGACGCGGAAATGTCCTAACCACCCGCGTATTGCTCTGCGAGCTGTTTATCAGCCTGCGATAGAAGCCAGAGATTTGATTGTGCGAAAGAAAAGGAGAAAAGCCGACAGCATTTTTCTTCCCAGGTGGCCCCTGTTCAGTCTTAAACCCCAACATCCTTACGAACAGCGCAAGGTTTTGGGTTTGTTTGACCATTACCACGTCGAGGATGACACCCCTTGCAGCTGGATGGAGCGGAGCCCGGAGCGGATTTGATTCAGCTGTTGAAGGGTCTAATTCGGGCGATGTCGTTTCTTCCCCCCGCCCCTCTTTACGTGCATCCCTCTCGCAAGCCGCACATCTCCTGGCTTCTTCCCGGGGAGAATCCATCGCTTAAACCCCAAGCAGGGTGGGAGTAATGGGATTGGTGGGCAAACGGGGGATGGGTGGGGGCTGACCATGTAGATTTCATCAATCAATCGGGCTGTCATCCCACCAGCCTCTGCCGCTGCTCCCTTTAACACACAAACTGTAAATAAATAAACTCTCAGATTAATGAATTACCGGGAGCTCACGCATGGCGGGGCTGGGATTTATAGAAGCCAGCAACTCATGCTCTCTCTTTATCTCTCACTCTCTAGCCCCCTCATATATCTCTCTCCCTCTCTCTCCCCCCCTATTTCTTTCTTTCTCTCTCTGCCCTCTCTCTCTCTCTCTCCCCCTCCTCTCTGTGTCTCTCTCTCATGCCTCGTTTAGCTGCGAGTGTTTTATTTGTTTTGATGGTGCAGTGCAGTATTGAGACGGGGGGTTGGTGTTGTATTGGGCGGGGCTTGTTTTGTGCTGTTTTATTCTGGCGAAAGTGCAGGCACACAGATGGCCTCCTCTCTGGCAGGGGAAGAACATGGCTATAACTCCTGGGCCCTGCGTTTGTGTGCGCTCTGGCGATGCTGCAGTGCAGTGTAGATCCTTTCTCTCCCTGCAAATGACGTCAGGCTATCTGGCACAGTTGGGAGGGCGCGGGTTTAGGAAAGGGAAGTAACTAGTGTCAGGATTTGTTAGGCTAATAAAACATAGCTCTCTCTCTCTCTTTCTCTCTCTTTCTCTCTCTCTCTCTCTCTCTCTCTCTCTCTCTCTCTCTCTCTCTCTCTGCGCATACACACACACACATACACTCTGACATGCATACATACAGCCGCACGCACGCACTCAGACACTCTCTCACACACACACACACACACACACACACACACACACACACAATGGCACGGCGCCGATGCCCCTGCTTATTGAAACGATAAAAAACAGCACCACTGTAAAGCTGTTCCGAGGTGCCAGAGAAATTATCCCCTTTGGCCTTACCGTTCATGTACGTGCTACATGTACGTGTAAAAGGCAACAAAACCAGGGCCCTCAGTCCCCTCCCACTCTCACCACACCTACCTGTATATTTTGGTGGGTTCGATGAATCCGGCCGGCTACGCTCAGGCGACCCGGCTACTAGGCTTGGGCAGCCCCGGACATAATTCTGGGGGAGGACTAGGCTAACCCGGGAGAAGCTCGGCCTGTCGGAGTTCGCTGCTCGCTCTCGCGCTCTTTAAACGTATGGCTCTGGCTGTGACGTGCGTCATTTTAGAGCGTGCGACGGGCTATTGCGTAGAAACAAGTCGTGACATGTCGCAGTACAGTGTGAGTTTGCGCTTGACTTAATGAAGGAGCGGTAAACCGGTGCTAATGTGACAGAAATCCAGTGGTCCCAGTGTACTTTGACCAGTGTTAACGTGTCAAGATATTTCAGATCAGTAGTCGGTCTTGAATATCACTGGCACTCTTGTTTGACTAAGATTACTCGTTTTCCTGAAGCTAAAAGGGCCGTTGTCAATCAACGACTTCCCCACCAAGACTGCCCCCCACCACACACACACATGCACACGCACATACACACACAAACACTAGTCAGGGAAGTTGACGTGTTTGACGGTCCTGGTGGTCAAGAACAGTGCGGCCGTGGCACTTGAGTGTGTAAGATCTCCCTGTGAGAGCTGCCATTTCTCAAGTTAACACTTCCAGTCGCTGTCATTTATGCAAATTGACACTGTTGCCATGGCAATGGTGAAACCGGGCGGTCCTGCATGAACGTCGTCGTTTGATTTTTTTTGATTTTTTTTTGTTTCGATTAGATGGGGCGGCTCTGTTGCGGGGTGGAGGGGGTGGGGGTGACCATGACTAAACATTTTCAGTTCTTGAAGCAAGAAATATATATTGTTTTCACATTTGGTCGCACTCGTACCTCTCTTCTCCCCAGTGGAAGTCTGTATTTTGCAGGTGGCCGTAACCAGTGCATCGAATTGTATTCCACGGAACCTGCCTTGGCCCGGCGGGTGGTTAGCGGGTGGTCAGCGGGTGGTCAGCGAGCCGATCTCTGGGTCGAGCCCTTGAGCTGGGGCACAGACAGACAGACAGATAGACGCACAGGTGGCGGGTCTGATCCCTGTCCGCACGAGCGTGTCAGCGGGGCGAGTCGAACATTCTCCTCCCGCCGGTCATTAGCTGTAATTGTATCCGTTACGCAATCAGGAACGCACCTCCGTCGCTCTCTCTTTCACACCCCTTCGCCTTTCTCTCTCTTTCACACCCCTTCCCCTTTTCTCCCTCTCTCCCTGCTGTGTTCTGTTGCCATTTCTCTCTCTATCTCTCTCTGTGCTCTGTTATAGATGAAGCGAGTACAGCAGTCAGGGTGTCAGAGGACCCACACGCCTGTGACAGACAAACACGCTGATACTCACAAGCTTTCTCGCACGCTCCCACTCGCACGCTCTCACTCGCACGCTCTCACTCGCACGCTCTCACTCGCACGCTCTCACTCACACGCTCTCACTCGCACGCTCTCACTCACACACACTCACTCGCACGCTCTCACTCGCACGCTCTCACTCGCACGCTCACTCGCACGCACTCACACGCTCTCTCACACGCTCTCGCTCACACGCTCTCACTGACACGCTCTCATTCACACGCACTCATTCACACGCACTGCACTCACTCACACGCTCTCACTCACACGCTGATACTGACACGCTCTCACTCACACGCTCTCACTCACACGCTCTCACTCACACGCTCTCACTCACACGCTCTCACTCACTCACACGCTCTCACTCACACCCATACACACGCATACTCATGTGTACACATGCACACACTTGGACACACAGTGAGATTGGTTTCTCTCTCTCTCTTTCAGGATCTATTCTGACAGAGTAATTACAAATCTGGCTTGACTTTAATCACAGTGTCAGAGAGAGAGGGAGGGAGTGAGGGAATTCTGATGAAAGGTGGCTGAAGAGAATGAAGCGGGGAAAAGGACTGAGACGAGGGACAGTACCCCAACAATGTTCTCCTCTCTCTTTCTCTATCTCTTTCTTTCTCTCTCTCTTTCTCTCACTCTCTCTCCCCTGCCCCCCTTGCTCTTTTTCTCCTTCTCTTTCTATTCCCCCCTATTTTTTTCTGTTAGGTCCACACCCCTTTACTTGTTTTCCAACCACCCCTCCCTCCGTCTCATTCACATCTCCCTCTCCCTCCATCTGTCAGAGTTCTGGAATGGATGTCGGGGAGTTTTGTGTTGCTTAGCAACTGTGGTTGCCATAGGAACTGAAGAAATCCCATGTTTGCTTGGCAGCTGGGAAAATGAAATTAAGTACAATGGGAATAAAAAGAAAAAACGTGAAGAAAAGCAGCGCAGAGTTGAAGTTTGAAGTCACGAATGCCGATGTTTGCATTGAGACATCAAAATAAAGAAACGGGTTCTGCTATTTTGCCATAGGATTTTTCCCCATACCGTACACTGTTAACAGTGTCACACGAGCTCTTTGCACGCGCTCCGATGCACCTCGCGTTTGACCTTCGATTAAGGAACAATAGAAGCTCCCGTTTATAAGGGTTACGAGGATAAAAGCAGGAGGCAGAGTTTAACGGCTGCCGTGCTTGCGTGTTTGCGTGGCTGTGTGGGCGCACGCTCTCATTGACATAGGCAGTCGCACACTAGTCTCCACCTTCCTATGTCTACATTCAGCGACACTCAAAACCACGGTAGAGAGTAGAGAATTAACGGGTAAGTAAACCCTAAAACCACTCTTTTTTTTTGTTTTGTTAATTACTGATATATTTGGACATATTCATGTGCTAGAGATTTATCCTGTTGCAAATCGTGACATTTCATCACAATGTTTGGCATCATCTAGGGCAGGGGTGTCAAACTCCAGTCCTGGAGGGCCGCGGTGTCTGCAGGTATTTGTGGTTTCCTTTCAATCAGCAGCCAATTAAAGCCTTGGGAAAAGGTGTGTGGATTCTTAGCCAATCAATGATTTAAACGAATCACTCATGTTGAAACACATCGAAAACCAGCAGACACTGCGGCCCTCCAGGACTGGAGTTTGACACGCCTGATCTAGGAAGAGTAGTGTATTTTGGCTAACTAGTGCCACGGTGGTGAAACGTAGGCTATTGCAGTTGTAATTTTGCTATTGGCTGTTGTAGACTGAGGAGCATTTGTGCGAGCGACAGGCTATTGATAGAGAGGATGGCATAGCTGGTAACCCCAGTTTGTCCGTATGAAATACGGTTTTTACAACTTTTAGAAGGCATACGGGCGTATAAGGTTATGATACGGGAAATGTAGTCTAATAAGTTTCTTTTTTGTTTTTATTTTCATACGTCTTTCCATAAACCTGCCCAGGCTCTACAGATGAAAATTAGCCCCAATTACAAAATCTGGCACATTTTTCGTTATGTTTATTAATGTGGATTTATAAATGTCCCTTTTTTAAATAAATAAACTAAACCTATAATTAATTTAGTCACTTTTTTTTTTCTCTCCCCCTCAGCTATTCTCTCGCTTTGTGAGGCCATGGGAACAGCAAGCAGCAGGACTGATCTAAAAATGCACTTTAGGAACCGCAACGACACAGTAGCCCACAGGATACCTACGTTAGTTAACTTAGCTAACAGTTAAATGGTTATGACTGGACACGGTTCATGTTTATGCAGTTTTGCCCGAAATGAGATAATGTTCCTTGAAGTTTTAACGTGGGTATATGACTCAATTTAGCAAAGTTACTACCAATTTCATTGTAAATTAATTCATGGCTAACTTAGCAGTTTTTGATAACATTAACTGTTACTAAAAATCATCCACATTAAGATGAGAGCTAAGTTTATAACTAGGCCTATATGTAGCCTACATTCTCCAGTTCTCTGCCTCTGCCACGACCGCTGCTCCAGGCTCAGCAGACGGAGCGAGCGGTTCGAACAAAACACATTATGGCTGTGAATGAGCATACATGTGTGAAAAAAAGGGCGTGGCTTGCCCAACCCTTTCATCAGTATCTTTCCCACCCCCAATTTAGCAATTTTGGCATTTGCAATGCAAACGGAGGCGTGGTCAGCCCGTTTAGTTGCCCTTTAAGCCATTTAAATCTTATTCATTATACTTATTTACTTATTCTTCAATAAGCATGATTACTGGTTGATACCTTTGGGTGTAATTCCCAGGTTACAGCCAAAGTTATTGCCTGGAAGGACCGGGTCATCTGCGATCGTCCATCCCGTTTAATCGGAGTTAGTGGAGTTGCCTTCAGCCGAGTGTGACAGACGTTATTACAGTTTTACCGGCTCCGGTGTGCCGGCCCTCCTAAAACATAACCCATAAAAACCTTTTAAGCGGGCAGATTCAAGCTCCGAAACCAGGATACGGAGACGCGTGCGTCTAAGGACAGAACGCGGGCACGCCCCCCCCTTTTGCCATCCTGGGACTTAACGCCCACCGGGTGACCGCTGTGTACAGTTGCAGAGCATCGCGCACGCTCATGAGAGTGGTCCCCAATGGGATAGGGAAACCTTGCATAACATCGAGTCCCTTTAGGGTGGAAAATGTCCTGAACGCCCACAGCCTTGTTCTTCTGTTGTTTTGTTTTGTTACCGCGAAAACAACGTTGGGGGGGGGGATGAGTCAACCCAGTTGCAGGACGGGTTTTCAGCGCCGCACCAGGCTGGCTTGTCGATGTGTCGGCCAATCACGTCGATCGTATTTGGGAGCATGTATACGTTTGGCTGCAGTCGTCTCGGTCAGGTGTTTTGAGTGTGTGCGCATGAGTTTGCGTGTGTGTCTGGGTATCGCATTAACTGCCAGCTTTGTGCCAGACTCCCTTAATTGCTGTGGGATTGGGAAGATTAATTGGCCGTCCAATGTCATTACCTATGACCCACTCTCTCTCTCCCTTCATGTGGGCATGAACAATAAACACGACTGAGAAAAACGCCTGGCCCCACCCGCTGTGCATAGTCCGCTCACTCGAGCACCGCTGCGGCCTTAGTTTAGGGTGTGGCGTAAAACGGCCATGTGGGCTAAGCTACAACCAGAACCACAGCATCCCCTCTGCTGGAGGAAGTTCAGGGCCCTGAATTCGCAGGTATTTTGTGCGCGAATCCCTGTCGGCGTTAAACTCGAGAGCGACTCTGTCTGAAATGGCGGTTACGTTATCCGGCGGACGGCGTCCGACTCTCCTCCTTTCTCATCAGACCCCAGTCTCTCGCTTTCTCGCATTCTCTCTATTTCTGTCTTGCCCTCCTCTGCTCTCTTTTGCTCTCCTCCCCATTTCCCTCCCTCACTCTGTGTCCAGATTCTGGCACTCGGCCCAGCTGTGTTTATAAACTCTGTCCTCCATTGAGCAGTTTGTTTTCCAGACGGTGCCTGCATGCGCACGTGAGTGTGTGTGTGTGTGTGTGTGTGTGCGCGTGTGCATGCGAGCGTGCGCGCATACTCTCATTCCCCGCATCGCGTGTGCGTGTAATTGCAAATTAAACGCGTAATTGTCCGCTCGCGCATCAGAGCGAGAGCGCTTGTGTTTTCGTGGGGCCTTTGGTGTGTCCGTTGGGACGCACTGGGCAGAATCCAGAAATGGATTATTAAAAGTTATGGCATTTCTGTTAAAGCATTTCTGCTCTCAGAGTCTGCGAAATGCTGCCAAAAAATGTTTTTCAGTCATTTTGCCAACGGACCCAAGAAAACCGCATCGAGATGAAAATGCTATCCTGCAGATAGCATCGGATTACCTGAAATGACCAGGTGCCATCCTAAAGCTCAGCTCTGATTTTCTTTATTTTTGCTTTCTGCACAGAGCCCAGTATCTAATATAATTATAATAGCTATAGCTATAATAGCGGCCTTTTCTTTCTTTTTTTTTTTTTTTTTACTAGCTACCTTTCTGATGGATTTAACTGAACCACTATCTCCTGCTAGGGGATTCAAATACCCAATATTGATGGATGACTAAGGGGTTTTGGCCTGTGTGTCACCTCATATTTGTACCCCAGTGGAACAGGAAGTTGAGAATGACCACATAATAGTTCTTATTGACCAGGGCTCTAGATTGCGACTATACAACAGCTAGCGCAGCCAATGAAATGTATCGCACACCAGAGGCATCACGCAGACCGACATTTAAGAAAGGCACAAGAAAAGAAAGTAATACTGCAGCTCTGACCACAGACTATAAAGCACACGCATATTATCATTTGAATGAATACCATAATTAACTACCATGAATGACGTGGAAGGAAAGGACGGTAGCCTACTGTATGTATGCGTGATCTGATCATATGCGAATGAGTGCTTCCTTGATATGATTTTAACTAGACAGCTAGGACAAGGGAGACCTAGCTAGCTAAAAAGCTAGTTATAAACTAGCTTGCTCATAACTATTTATGGAGTGAGTGAGCCAGAAAAACTAACATTAATACGTTTGTCTGGCAATTTTTGTAATTGGATGAATACTAATACAAAGCATTACAGACAGAGCAAGAATATCGATCGCAAAAATAATAGGCCTATCACGTTCTCTGTCGAGGACACCAAAAGTTGTCCAACTGAAACAATCCCTTTAGCCTATAATTGTCCAAAAATGAAGCGGTCTATATAGCTGACTATTTTAAACGGAGAAATGAGGAGAGGGATCAAGTGACTGTAGCTACAGGACAGTATTCAAATAAAAACACATTTCATATTATGTCAAGTCTCGAGTCACGATCAATCTTTACATAAATGTAAAACGAGGGTATGCAATTGAAGACGACTTCATCGGTGTGCAAGGTCATTGATTCATACCATCCCGCACCAAAGGAAAAGAAAGGGCGTGCGACTGAAACGTGCAACCAGCGGAAAAGTTCATCTAGAGCCCTGCTCAAGACCCAGGTGTACTTTAAAAAGTTAAATATGAACGGGAATGTACTTCACTTAGGTTTTGTTTAGCTATTTCTAGCCTTGACATGTTTTCTGATGAGTTTTTCTTCTTTGAATTATTTTGCCTAAATGAAAGATCGGATGTTTCTTATGTTTTGAGTGTAAGGTCGTACTGGTAAATGTGTTGATGGACATTTTTTATAGCCTTTTTTGCTCATATTTTCCAGGGTTGCCAATAATTCTGGTGGGCACTGTATTTGGCCAGGTCTTGACTGTAAAGAGATGTTTCTTCCTCTGTTGAATCACTTGGATGGTCTGTTGTGTTGTGTCAATCTCCCCACCTTTAGCATGTCTTTGTTCTTTGTTTTAGGTTGCTTTGTTTATCTTTGGATTTGGGCTGGGTGGGGTGGGGGGGGGATAAGCGAACGTTGTTATGAACACAAATAGGCCCGTGCTCTTCAATAAGTTATTTTATTTACGCTTAGAGAGAGACTAGCTATATATCTATATAAGTATAGCCCTTTAGTGTATCAATTCATTTCCTAAATTACCTGAATATGCCATTGTTTTACTATTTACTATTACTATTTAGAATATCATTTATTTCTATTGCAGCTGTTGCGTTTGTCTTATTCAATTTAGCATTTCCCAAAAGAGGTTGTCATGGAAACCGTAGACCTTCATGTGACTCTTGAATGGAAAATCTCAGAATGGTGATGGTCTGTCATTTGCAATTTCGCAGCAAATGGCAACAAGTACTGTGCCACTCGAAAATATGTGCGCACGCGCTTGTTGGCAAAAACAATGTAATCAATAGTTGCAATTGAGGGTTCGATCAGATTTCTTCTGGTTTGGAATTGAATTAAAGGAGAGCTTAACCTGGATGTGAGCGGATGTACTTGACTCCATATGCCTGCGTGTTGCGGATCCACATGTTGTTTATCCTGTTTCTGAAGCTCTGATTGGATTCCAGTCAACGAGATTGGGATGTCGTACTCCGTTTCATATCTGCCAATAGTACCTGTCCTGCCTTCTTTCACAGACTTTCCCTGTGTATAATTAAATAGTCCCATACCCATAAGGTTAGACATTGGCTAAATCAACATTGATTGTTCTGCCGCGGGGGCGCCTGACAATGAAGGCACTTGAAACCTTCTCAGCCGAATAGCGGCAGTCACATTTTAACGTTATTTGTATTTAGAATTAATTTAAACGAGGAAACAATATGATTCTTGCCAGCACTTGTAGTTGTTGAAAGTGTTGTCTGCTTTTAGCTCTTGGCTGCTAGTAGTGATTACTGTGGCCTTGTTTCATGCTTTTAACAGCATTGCTACATATTAGAAAATAAATACAAAATTAATGTTGTGGTCACAGGCACTCCATGATGTCATGAAAGTGAATTTAAAAGGTGAAATTGTCCTCTGTTTTGCTCACGAGTACCGCTTGAGACTAGATCTGTTTTTATCGTTGTTCCTAACCATGGTGCTGTGGATCCTGAGGGATAAATATAGATATATATATCTATATATATTTTAATTAGAATGTCTATATTTGCATGTCTATTTACATCCGGTCCTCACCTGACCCGGAAACCGATCGAGGTTCGCCATCTTTAAGGACTTTCCAAACCGCTAAATGCAAATGCTTCAGAGAGGAAACATGAATGTAGCCTTTGCGGAAGCCTTTTCGCAGAACGCATGACGTGCATAAATTATCCACCTCTCCAGATCTGCCTGGCACGTACACCCCTACACAAACCCAATTTTACCATTCCTTTCCATTTATTATAATGCACTTTAATCCAAAATGATACTCATTCTTTATGACTAACCAAAGCCATGCTTTTTCATGACAAAAGAGGCTAATAAGCATTATAGTAAAGCATGTTAGCACAATATGATGCTGACGCTTGACTGAGCAAGGACGTTCCATTTGCCTAATGCATTTTTTCTCTAATCCTCCATCCTCTTATCTGATTACTGCGTCCGTGTCCTCTGTTGGGCGGAGCTAAGGAGCGAGGAAAGGATGCAAGGAATTAAAATAAGCGATTGGAATTAACCCATACAGAACCAAACGACACGCCTTTTGGCCTTTGTGCGTAAATGGCGTAATTGAGTTTGGGAGTAGCAGGCGGTTCTTGGCATGGGGTGCTGCTTGTTGTCGTGAACACAACTGGGAAAGGGTATTCACAACAGACAAAATACATACAGTATCACAGACGTGACTATTACTACTGTGTTTTCTGTAGGCTGTATGGTGCCGAAATGTGTCGGCTAGTTAGCCATCCTGCAACAACACGAACTGCAGTCCAATCAGCGTTTGTTTCAATTCTAGTTTAGATTTCGGTAACACATCGCAGTGAGTAGCCAACTATTTACACTTAGCCAACGATTAGACATTTAGGGCCTGATTTACAAAGACCTTTAGCATGTGCACAACCTTTTAGCGCATGCAAAACCAATGACATGACCAATGATTGGTCATGGTATTTGTTTTACACCAATCACTGGTCATGTTATTGGTTTTGCTAAAAGTTTTTGCCCAAGCTAAAGGGCTTCGTAAATCAGGCTCTTAGTGTATACACGTTTATAATGGAGAAGTTTGGCATGTCGAGCTTAAAATTGTTGGAGCTGGAAAGAAGTGATAATAATAATGATGATAATAATTATAATAAAACTAAACATTCTTGAAGAACTGTAGTTTGTGCCTCTGTCAAGCAGACATAGAGTTTTGTAATGTAAAGAAAATGAATACTCTCACACAACAAAATTGGCAAGCAATGTAGTAAATCGTTTTTTGTTTGAATCCTGTAAATAGTATAGTGTGTGTTTTTATAACGGTGTCATATAAACAACATCGCCATGTAGTTTGTCACTGTATACCCCCCCCCCCCCAAATCGGCTCTCACTCAGCATTTACCATCAAAACTGTTTTGCAGCTCCTAAAATGTAGCATAATTCCTTTAGACACCTTCTGGCAGATCCTTCTCGATGTTTAGATTAAGTGGGCCGCACTGAAGTAAATAAATCGTCTGAAGGGAAGTTACACAGCAAGCGTAAACAGAATGCCGTGCCTTTTCTTTCGGCCTGCAGGACGGCTATCTCGAATGTCAACACGGCCCTGTGTGATTAGGAAAGCAGGCTGAGATCAAACGGGGTCTGTGAATCTCCTGCACGGTTAATGTGTTTCGGGATTTTACAAGCAATCAATCTCGGCTGATAAGAAGGTTTTTTGCGTCTGTGGTGATTATGGAAAGTTTACAAACATGGCTACACCTGTGATATAGTGCTATATCTCTGCTGATATGGCGTGCGTCACATTTTCTGGCTTACAAAATGGCATGTGTTGCATGTTAATTATTTGAACATGGCAGTACAAAGACGCGGCCACAACACAATGCAGCTTTTATCTGAAAAAGACTGGATAGCTAATCAAATATTAATGCGGTTCCAAGGACAGGGATCGACATAAAGCCCGGTCTGCGGTAAAACCAGGAAATGGAGTGGGAATGCTGTGCACCAACGTGTCAGCACCTCTTACAGGACCTGGTCTTAGTGTTTGATCATTCCAGTTTGTGTGTGTGTGTGTGTGTGTGTGTGTGTGTGTGTGTGTGTGTGTGTGTGTGTGTGCGTGCGTGTTTGTATGCGTGTTATACGTTTGGTTAAGCACACGCACCTGTCAACACCTCACAGGAGTGTGCTTTGTTTGATATTTGTTGTCCAAGCTTCTGAGTTTGAAAGTGCAGGAGATGCATGTGTCTGTTGTATCTTTGGTTAAACACACTGTGCATACAGTGAGTGAGTGAGTGAGTGAGTGAGTGAGTGAGTGAGTGAGTCCACCCACCCACCCAAATGTGCTCAAACAAAGCTATGTGTAGGCCCAAACTGATGGTATGAACTAAGTGAGGTGATGGTATGAAGTTTTCAGTGTATTTGAATTGAAACACAGTTACTTCTGACAGCTTGATCAGTGTCGGTTAATATTACGAGCTTGTTCTTGGTTTTGTGTGTGTGTGTGTGTCTCACTACGTGGGTGGCTCAGCATGTGTGCATCACTGTGTGGGTGGTTTGTGTGTGTGTGTGTGTGTGTGTGTGTTCTGAACCACAGTTTTTGTATTGACTGCACACTTCCGCAACTGATAGCAGGCTGGAGGGAAATCAAGAGGGTAGAGACAAAGCTGGCTTTGTGAGGACCTGCATTATTTGGGTGTGCAACTGTAATGCACAAACACAAAGTTTGGCTATGACTAATTTACCATGCAAAACATATGGAGATAATTGGATGTCAAGGAGGCAGGTGTTAAAGCTGGTCCTACTAAAAGGCCAAATGCATGTGGTTACTGGTTACTATTGGGATGGGTCTGGTCACAATGAGAATGTGGACTGTACATGTTATCCAGAGGGATTTCAGCATTCTTATTTAATCATATATTTGCTCTAGGTTTAAAGCACCAAGAGGCTATGTTTTTTGACCAAGAAACAGGCGATGAAAATATATATATATGTATTTTAAACATTCAGTAAATTTAACTAACTTTTTAAATAAAATTTAAAAAACACTAATCAAAACTGGTTTGCGTTAGCAAGGTGAAAAAGATCGCTTTTCTAGTTTACGAAAGGGAAATACGAGGCTCTCAAGTGTCTCAAGTGTTTTTTTTTTTTTCTATAGAGTCATACAGGAAGTGAATTAAAACATTTTTTTATAGTGCTAGGAGGATGATGATGTTGTGGTTGTGAATGATGAAATAATTTTCAACAGCTCATTAGCATGCCCACGTAGCGTAGGCATGGTGGTTTAGGCTGCTCCAGATGCTCAAAGGTGAAACTTCATTGGCTGCTGCCCCTAATTCTCACACCAGCTAATCCCAGACCATCGCTTTTTGAATCCAGCGAGGTTCACAGTCCCTGCCTGCGGACTCGGCCGGGGAAGTGTTGGGTCATCTTTATCGAGGCTGGGGACAGCAAAACAAAAACAAACTTTCAGTTGCACCAGTAACGACTAGCCAGCTGGCTAACTTGCTGAAGGTACACTGCTTTAGAGATACGGCTGCCAGTTCCCAGAAAGCGGTGAGCAAACGAGGTCTTTTTAGGCAGATGGGTGACTTTGTGACAGGATGAGTCGCAGTCGGCTCTGATTTAAGGTAATCCCTGGCTGATTGTTCAGACGCGTTCACACGGTTCATCCTATGTATTACTCTCATTTGCACTCGCCTTGTTCCGATAATTTCCTGTTTCGTTCTTGGAAAGATCCCCGGTGTTGGAAGGGCAGTCTGTCTCGTCTTGTCATTTAGGCCTCATTCTTTATGCGCCGTCTTTGTTCTTTCTTCCTTCCTTAGTATTTCAAAGAACAAGAAAATATTCACCGGTAATAATGGTGAATGATGGTGATTGGCTGTGTATTCTTGGACATACCCCAGTGTTTGAAGGGCTTCATATTTGATGACATTTTTGGAAATTTGAACAAAGACACTTGGATGCAGAATAGGGGTAGGAACTGTTGACTCTCAGATTCATAAACGTTTTTTAAAAAATGTAATTGGAAAAGCTTAAACTTTTTTTTGGCATCTTTCAGAAATGCTTGCAAGGACCAATCAGCTTATATACCTTTAGAGAAAATCGTGAAATGTCCCATCCCATGTTATTTTGAATTGTATAGTATGCTTTAAAAGCTATGTCCAGCTTGCTGGACCTTAGTACAATGAAGCACTTTGGTAGGTAGACCACCTGTTGTAGGTGCAAAAGGGAGAATGTCATTGTGAAGATGAGAAATGATGCAAAATGAGAACTGAAAAAGCTGAATCTATAAGTCACAAAGTGAAACGGCCCACAATGTCTTGAAATTCAGGGTGTTGAACACAAAGCATGTTTTGTATGGCAGGTATATCCAAAAATGCCAAATTTTAACCTCTAACCTTGGAGTGGATTTCTCACTTAGTGAGTTTCTGTGGTCTCGTTAGTGTGTGTGTGTGTGTGTGTGTGTGTGTGTGTGTGGGTAGTGAGGAGGTTTTTTGTGGCGGGGGGGGCGCCCGTCACCCGTCACCCGTCACCCACAAGCTCACTGTACCTCCCCCCAGCCCCTCCACCGTTGTCCCACTGTGGCACTGTCTGTCGCCTCACCCCTCCCACCCAGACTCGCACGAGGGCAACATGGCCAGGCTGGCATCACGGTGCCCACATACCCGCCGTTTGGAGTCGCCATGGGAGCATTGGGGGGACGGACGTATTTGGCATTCGTAAATCGGCTCTGCACGCAAAGTTAGCGTTACCATGGAACACGCACAGCCAATCGCTGCAGAGAGAGAGAGAGAGAGAGAGAGAGAGAGAGAGAGAGAGAGAGAGAGAGAGAGAGAGAGAGAGAGAGAGAGAGAGAGAGAGAGAGAGAGAGAGAGAGAGAGGAAGAGTGACCGAGAGGGAGGAGACACTAAGGGATGGTGGGATGAGATAAAAGGGGAAGGGGAAGAGAACAGCAGGAAAGATAGCGAAAAGGGGGGGGTAAACATGAGAATGCTAGTGTCGGCTTTCTCGCGCACACAAAAGCACGCACACACAGCAGGGCAGAAGGCACAGAGCACGGCGGATTAGCAAGTCACAGCTCAGTTGTAGCGGGCAGCTGTGAGGAAGCCACGGCCCAGCCCCCCCCCCCCCACACTCTTAAGGAGAGTGTGTGGCGCCCCCTGAGCTCGTGCTAAAGCGGAGCACATGGGCGGCTCATAGGGCTCATTTTCCTGCCTTCGCTCTTCCCCCTGATCTGCACATTCAGCTCTACCTTCCCTTAAAGCACAACTGAACTTTGTTAGAACTTTGGGTCGTGTAGTTAGCTGGCCATGATATGAGTCCAAATGGTGGCGAAATATGTTTGTTAGTTGCTCTGTGCTCCCCTGGGATAATAATCCAGAATAGGATATTTGTCGCCAGGAAAGGGCCATTTAGTAAAAAAGAATAATACGTATGAGGACTGGTTATTGTTTGTATTGACAGAATCCGCTTCGTTCGCGTCCGTATACGTGCTAGAAGTGTAATTTTGAGACCGTTTTAGTTGCCCTATAGAAGTGAATGGAGAGTGACAAACACCCTATTCTGGATTATCACCCCAGGGGAGCGCAGAGCAACTAATGAACATATTTCGCCACCATTTGTACTCGCATCATGGCCAGGTAACTACACAACCCAAAGTTCTTCCAAAGTTCAGTTGTGCTTTAAAGCAGCACTTCCGCCAGTCAAAAAAGATGAACCTATAAACAATATATGGCAATTTCCCACACAAACAGAATCAATAATGTAGCACGCCATTAGAAATCACAAGTTAATTAATAAATTAACAAGTTATGTTTCACACAGTATGACAAATTGTCCTCATGCCACGCAATAGTCCTGTAGAGGGAGGTGCAGGTGATGCTGAATCAAGGAGAGGGGGATGACGGAGGTTCACCAGAAGGACATGAGGAGGTTGAGAGGAGGTCTTGCAGGAAGGAGCGGGATTGTTTTTGTGTTTTTGCTTTCAGTTTTTTTTGTTTTTTTAATCCCTGTGAGATTATTCAACTGTGATCCAATTAGTGTGCATTAAAGGCCTATTTTAACAGCGGTAATCAGCTTGCACTGATACTGCTGGTGGAACAGGCGAGTCGCGAGAGGGAGGCCAGCAGGGAGACGTTTCCCAGGGGGACTGAGTTTCTGTCACGCAATAGCGGGGGTCCGGAGTCGCCATGGCGACATACGCATCGCTCAGGCGAGCCTTAGACCGAAATCACCGGCCCCTGTTCATAAGGCGCAAAGGAACCTCCAGGACTTGGTCTATTGGAGACATCGGCCCTCTGGAGATATGGAGGCAGCCCCTGTTTGACCCCATGTTTAATTTTGGCTTTATAAACCAGACATAACTTTTAGAGCAGGTGCTTAAAATGGAACACAAAAAAAAATAAACGAGCAAGATGTCTACGTAGCCGCTGAGTCAGTGTGTTTCAGAGGGTGGTTATTTTGGTTATTTTGCCCCTGGCCACCCGTTTCCTTGGTGAAGAGTGTTTTTGTCATTGTCTGAGACGTGTCAGGAAGCGTGGCAGACCGATCGCTATCTGCAGCCAATTTATAGCATTTGCAGCACTTTGCTCAGCGGCTGGGAGATGAACTCATTGTGAAACTTGGGCACTGGTGTGGGTTGTCTGAGGGCCACTTAGCAGAATTAAGTGGCAGCGTGCCGTTATTAAAGGTAATTCCTCCGTGGTGAGTCTCCCCAGACGAGTTTGTGTCGCCGCCGTCGTCCTCCTCATCATCCCCTGTATTGCGCAAATTAGCCTTTGTCTTTATATCCATAATTTCCTTCCAGGTTCCAGGAAAGTTGTCTATATCTGAAAAGCTTCTTCACGACCACCAGCAACAACATGGGGGTGGAGCTAAAATTGTGTTCTTCTAGGCAGCCCACTGCAGTATTTAAGTCCAAGCATGTCAGTCAGTACATTTGATGTGTTAATAGGCTGGTCGTGTTTCTGTGCCTTTTGTCTCTTATGTGCAAGACAGGTGACATTTACCTGTTTTTTTTATTTATTTTTCTCTGTCTCTCCCTCCATCTCTTTTTCTCTGAATGATTTTTATTGCCTGATTATGTGATGATAAATGAGGCTATGGTGCTTTTTTATGTATCCTCACCCTCTCCCAATGACTGATACTTGATTGTATGTAGAGGCTGAGGCTGATTTTATTGTTTTATTTCATAAAATGACACTTTTACAAGTACAATTCTAATTCTTTTTTTTTTCTTTTTTCTTTTTTCTTTTTTCTTCCTCCAGGGTTCCTGCTGTTCAAGGATTTCTGTATGAATGAGATCGATGAGGCGGTCCCCCAGCTCAAGTTCTATGAAGAGGTAAGGCTCTTCGGCCTGATTTCTCAGTTCTGTCCATACGGTCTTCCACGGCCCTCGGGGCCTGACCCTGGGCCCTCGAGGCCCTCTGTGATGGTACGGAAGCAGATCGTCGTTCCCTCTTTCTAGAAGTCATAAATGTCTGGGTTCCAGCCATGATTCAGTCAAGACAAATGAGGTGGCTCTTTCTGTTTTCACCAAAGATGGCCAATGCATACCTCAGGCAGTATCGAAGCGGCATGCATGTGTACGAATACTTGTGGGCCATTTGTTATGAAATGTTTTCCATAGTCTTGAACACACTCATCAAAAATGACAGATTATAGTCGGGGCTTTGACCAGCATCTCCCAGTGTGTATGTGAGTATGTATGTGGTTAATCGCGGTATTGTTGGAAGCATAAGCAAAGCCCCACTGATTTCGCCTCAAGGAAGTTTAGCTGATCTCCACAAATGCAGGATTTTTGCCGTAAGGAGATCATTTGTAAACCACATTCAGTTCCTGAGCATTGCCTAACAGAGGAAATTGCAGCATCACATTTATTTCCCAGCAGAACTGTGTCAAGTTCTCAATCTTCACATAAACATTTAATTTGCGTACTGCAGCTGCACCACCACACACAGGCTTCCTTCTGTCTTTGCTTTGTGTTTCGGGCGATCTGATTATTTGTGGCTTCAGGTCAGACGTTATCATGAGAGCCTGAACGCAAGTGAACACACGCTGCTTTTCCTAATGTAGGTAATCTTCTCCTAGCTGTCTTTTCTGCTTTCGGCGTGAATATTTTCTGGCGTGCGGTTACATCATGCGGAAGTTTTTCGCCATGGTTCGCGGCGATCATACACAGTGTGGCTCTTGACAAGAAAATATTTTTCTTAGGGCTCTTTCAGCTTTATTGGACAGCACAATGTAGTGGGAGAGACATCCGACAATGTTCGCGTGGTCGGATGTGAACCGCCAAAGTCGTGGTTCGCAATGAGCATGTGGATAGTACGCTGCAGGCTACGCCACCGAGACACCTGCTCTTGACATTCGCGGTCCGCCCAAATGCTGCTCTCTTGCCCATCGCCGGGGCCTATCAGATCGGCCTTGTTCCATTCCTACACACTCCACAAAACTTTATCCCGACCTCTGTCGCGCTGCACGCAGGAAGAAATTCTCAGTGGGGCATTTTTTTTAGATGCTTTTCTATTAGTCAAACGTGCCGCTACTTTGAGGTTGGATGCATTATACAGCGTTCCTCAGTAAATGGTTAAATTGCTCCATTAACCAGCGAAGGCTGTTGTCTTTGCTCACGCTGAGGCCCCTTCTCCATCCACAATAAAATCTCTGCTGAGCTGTATGCTCAAGTCTTTGTTCAAGGGTATCACCGGGCTGGTCATAGTCCATTGAGATTGAACCTCAACATTTTCTCCTGTGTGTCTGAATGTATTCCAAGCCCTAGAGCAGGTACAACACCAGTGTAAGTGGGTTTAGGAAGTGTTTTAGCTGCCTATCGGATTAAGGTATTGGCCCCAGAGATTAAGGATCATATGATTGCAGTGCAGATTATGTGGTAATCTGCTGTGATTGTTTCAGATTAAGGAGTATGAGAAGCTCGACTCAGAGGAAGAGAGGCTCTGTCGCAGCCGGCAGATCTACGACGGCAACATCATGAAAGAGCTTCTGTCCTGTTCACACGTAAGGCCCAGCCACTCCCTGCTCTACTGCAAGCATCACCCAATAATCCACCCGTCCACTCAAAACATCACCCAATAATCCACCCGTCCACTCAAAACATCACCCAATAATCCACCCATCCACTCAAAACATCACCCAATAGTCCACCCGTCCACTCAACATCACCCAAATATCTGTCCCTCCACTCCAAACATCGCCCAAAAATATGGCCCTTCATTCCCAACATCAACCCGAACCCTGCCCCTCCACTCCACTCCTGACATCAACCCAAAGCCCGCCCCTCCACTCCTGACATCAACCCAAAGCCCGCCCCTCCACTCCTGACATCAACCCAAAGCCCGCCCCTCCACTCCTGACATCAACCCAAAGCCCGCCCCTCCACTCCACTCCTGACATCAACCCAAAGCCCGCCCCTCCACTCCACTCCTGACATCAACCCAAAGCCCGCCCCTCCACTCCTGACATCAACCCAAAGCCCGCCCCTCCACTCCTGACATCAACCCAAAGCCCGCCCCTCCACTCCTGACATCAACCCAAACCCTGCCCCTCCACTCCTGATACCAGCTCAAACTCTGCCCCTCCACTCCTGATACCAGCTCAAACTCCGCCCCTCTGCTCTCAACATCAATCCAAAATTCCCAGAACCCTCTGAGGCGCTGATTCATAGACACTGAATCTCTATTTCCAGTCTATGCTGCTTTGCCTTTTGATTTAAAGTGATTTTGAAATCCTACCTCCAGTGAAAATCCAGTATGTTCCATTGGTGAGGGCGCGGTACTTAATTTGGCGAGCCTGTTTGCGGTGCCGGCTTTAATTGGATTACTTTAAGCATTTGCTTCGGGCGGTGTGCTTATCTTCCGTGTCCAACACTTTACACAACAAAGGACGGTCTGCACACCGCTTCAAATCGTAAAACTGGTCTTGATTTATTTGCACGTGGGGTTAAAATGTAATCCAGACGACATTTCAAATCCACGGGATCTCACTCATAAAAATAAAATAAAATGGGCTGACTTTTTCCTCAAGTTCTGCTTTTGTCTGACACCTTCTGTACCACAACTTTTCACCGTGTGCCTAATCATCTGCTTCACACTGTACATGTTTGCACTGCATATGGTTTGGGATAAAGCTGAACATCTATTTTAATTGTCGAAAATCATCTTAAAAACGGGTTCTCCGCTAAGTTTATTTTATTTCTTTTAGGATGGTTTTAATCGATGTCTACATTTAGCTCGCTAATCACTGCACTCAAGACTCTTCATTGAATTAGGGAAAACTGTCATTTCTCTGACGTTTCATACAGTCACATGTGGTCATACAGTCTGCAGTGTCAATTAGTCGCTGTCAATGAGGAAAATGAGTCGGCTTGTTTATGGAGATGCGTACGGTCAAATGTCTGCTGCTGCTGCTCAGTAAAAAGTGTTCTTTCGGACATTGGCATCGGCTGAACTGAAAACTTGTGCTTTGCTCACCATGCGATTGGAAGATGGAGACGAGGCTTTTCTTTTTTTGCCATTTCTTTCTTTAAGAAAGAATGTGTTAAATTGGAATTCTCACATTTTCTCATTTAAAAAAAATATATTGTAAAGTTTCCGGCACAATATTTGTTTCATCAAGAGTTATCCTTGTAAGAAAAATGATTGGAAGCCATATGAGAGGGTTTTTTGTTTTATAAGAAAACACTTTGGCCAAATCAATAACTTAAGCGAACCTTCTAATTATTAAAAAAAATAATAATTAAATATAACTTCTTCTTTTTTTGTTTTCCCCAATAGATTTTGCTGGCTCTTGAAATATCACTTAATTTGGTAGATTTAGATACATGGGTGTATGTTTTATTTTTACATCAAACCAGAGCTCACCCTGTTTTTACATTTTCAAATATTCATGACTTTGCACAGAAGATCTGGGGTTAGCTGCCAGAAACCCAGAAACCAAAAAAAATGTGGGGAAGATCGATTGTTTCTTACCTATGCAGCATTCCGAGGGAATGTTGGGATTTGATCTGAACCAGCAGCCCCTTGGGAATGCAATGACATCTCCCTTGTAAGTGGATCAGCTCGTTCAGCTGGATCAATGCTACCGGCAGATCTGCTTTGGCTCATTTCACAGAACTGCTTCATCCAGTAATGTTCCGCTTGGCAAGTTGTGCCCAATTGGTTCCTTTCATTGACTTAAGCAGAGGCTTTTTGAGATAAATTTTCCGATTGGAACCCCTTACATTGCAGGAATCTGGGTGGCAGGCTGCTTGTCTTTACGTTTCAAATTCAAAATGGCGAGTTTCAAGTGAATGCAAATGAAAGCACTATGTTAAAATCTATTTACGCGCATGTTTTCAGCTACTTTACTGAGAGATTGGCTGTAGCAAAAAGCTGCATAGACAGGTACCTTAGGGCTGAGTTTTGGAACCACTGAGCTACTCGAGATGTTACGTAGTTAATTCTCACACTTGTCAGCGAGAAAAATGGAGGCAAAAGTAAGTCAGCAGGGTACTCCACTCCTTGTTTGTGTGCACTTGTCGAAATGAAAGGCTGCACATGGCAGCGTTACCCATAACTCCGAGCGACAGCGCCATAACCCCGAGCGGTTGAAAGATACGAGCCCAGCACCTGGCAGCAGATGCGGTCTGAAATCTGTGGGAAGCGGGCCAGATCTTCCACTGACGTGCACGCGGGTGAGAGAGCTCCGATTCCCATGCCAAACCCTCTGGTCCCCTGATGTCTTTGGGCTCGAGCTAAAACCCGAACCCGGAGTAAAGCTGAACCGGACCGGGAGTGCTATAGAAGTGGAGCCTCAGTGAATGAGTGGGTTTAATGTGATGGGACTCCTGGGCTCAGGAAGGCCCCAGGTCCCACAGCACAACAACTCTCTGTCTCTCCTCTGCAGCCCTTCTCCAAGAACGCGGTGGACCACGTCCAGACTCACCTGGCCAAGAAGCAGGTGCCTCCCTCTCTCTTCCAGGTGAGCTCAGACGTGCGGTTCCGTTTGGCCTGTTCGGGGCCCGGTTTGCGTGCCGTCTGGTCACGGAGTCACCGGCCCGAGACCACAAATACTTTAAGAACACCAGATACTCATCTCCTGCCTTCCTGCCATCCTCGCTGTTTCTTAACTACAAGAGGCTGTGGGTGGTAACAGGCATTTCTGGTTCTGTGCTGAGCATCCCTTAATGAGTTGTCAGGAGATGCATCCAATTGCAATGGAAATGCAGAACTAAAAACTACCCAATGTTAAGGAGTGGAGTTTCTGGTGTGTCTATAGTTTCTGTGCGTGTACTCGTCTGTCTGCCTGTCTGTCTGTCTGTCTGCCTGCCTGCCGAGGAAAACATACTGATTCCCTCTCTGTCCTTTTCTTCCCTCTCCTCCAGCCCTATATTGTGGAGATCTGCGACAGCCTGCGAGGGAAGATTTTCCAGAAGTTCATCGAGAGGTGAGAGGCGGGGCGTGGCTAACCTTTAGACCCCACGGGTGGGTCTGTCCATTTGCCTGTTTGCGGGTTTCCTCTGTGTGCCCGTCATTGTTTTGGGAATGGTTTTGAGGGTTTTACTTTAGTTTGTGCGATACTTGTGCGTCCTCGGCTAAGTGCCTGAAGCTGTATTTGAGGTTCCGGTCTCATTATTTAATTCTTTCTGCCACAGCGACAAGTTCACTCGCTTCTGCCAGTGGAAGAATGTAGAGCTCAACATCCACGTAAGTGTATGTGTCTACGTGTTTGCATTTCAGAATAGCAGTGTGTGTGTGTGTGTGTGAGAGAGACCCTTTGAGTGAGCGTGTATGGTGATGGCGATATTAGTTGAAGACAGTTTAGTAAGGCCATTTGCACTGCTGTTTCAGGTAACGATATGCTCCGCCTTTTCTTTGCTCTCTCCCCCGCAGTTGACTATGAATGACTTCAGCGTCCACCGGATCATCGGCAGGGGCGGCTTTGGGGAAGTGTACGGCTGCAGGAAGGCGGACACGGGGAAAATGTGAGTCTGTGGCCTAAGCATAGCATGATGGGAAGAGTGGAGGAGAGGAGAAGGGGCTGGGAAAGAGGAGTGGGTCAAGAATTAATAGAACACCGTCGATAGCTGTTTCCTTATCTGTGTGTGTTCATGTCTGTCTCTGTCTGTATGTGTGTGTGTGTGTGTGTCTCTCTCTCAGGTATGCCATGAAGTGTCTGGATAAGAAGCGCATTAAGATGAAGCAGGGCGAGACCCTGGCGCTCAATGAAAGAATCATGCTGTCTCTGGTCAGCACTGGGGTGAGTGTCAAAGGTGCACTCTGCCTCACACACACACACACACACACACACACACATATACATACACACACACACACACACACACACACACACACACACACCCAGGCATGTGCACACAGACACACCCAGATACATACACGCGCACACACACACACACACACACACACACACACACACACACACACACACACACAGTGCTCATCTCTCTCTCTCGCTCTCTCGGCAGGACTGCCCCTTCATTGTGTGTATGACGTATGCCTTCCACACTCCTGACAAACTCTGCTTTATCTTGGACTTGATGAATGGTAAGATCCTTTACTTTCTATCCATTCCACTCTCCCTCATCCCTCCATCCATCCCCCTCAGTCCCCCTCTCCATCCTCAATACCCCACTTCCTCCATTTGTCCACTCCGCCCTTTTATCCTTCCTCCCTCTCCTTTCTCTCTCCATCCCCCTCTTTTGCCTCTATCCATCCTCTATCCTCTCACTGCCACCCTTCTCTCTCTCTAACCCCCCTTCTCCCATTCTCTACCCTGTTCTATTAGTCCTTTAGAGCAGTGTTTCTCAAACTCTGCTCCCCTGTGCATGCTGCTTTTCATTCCAAACACAATTGCAATCCCAGAATTGTAAATAAGCCTGTCATTTTTCTTAATTAGACTTAATTAATGTTTTGAGGGATCATTTATCAGAAATCGCTATGCATGCCTTGAAGAATAAGTCACATATTCACATTGTGATTATTGGGCTATATTGCAAATGATTAAAAGACAATTATTTGCTTAATTTAGACTGAAGTGAATCAGTAGGCTACTTATTGGTGGACACACGGCCACTAAAACTAAGCGTTTGGTAGATATTGAAGAATTCAAAGACAAATGATAACGAGCCAAACCTGCATTGTGTTACTAAGTTTAAGGACAGATAGAATTTAAACGCGTGTTCAGCAACCTTAAAGGTGCACTATGCAAGGATTTTTTGCTTTTAAATATTATAAAATAACCACGCTCAGTCATATCAAGCAGAAGTCACCAGCAATTTTTGTTGGGGGAAAAAAATAATAATAATTTGCAGAAATCTTGCTCTGCCTGTATTTATTATTCTAAGATTTCCGTTTCCGGGCGTGGCAATCTTTTCTGTGTGGAGAGGGGTGGGTGTGTCTGCAGAGCCTGTGTTGTGGGATCAGGCCTAGCTTTGCTGCCATTGCCGGCTAGCTATTGAAATGGCGGAGGTGAAGAAGAGGGAGGTATGGCGTTTATTTAGTTCCATAAATGGCACGCGCATTGAATTGTGAAGCGAGCGCACAGAACAATATCCGCGCGTGTGGAGCTATGAAGCGAGCAAACAGAGAACCCTCCGCGAGCACGGAGCTGCGAGTGCACAAACTTGGTTTGCTCTCGCTCTAAATGAGTTTCCTCTCACTCGCTCGCCAAGTACATTTTTCAGACTTTGGGGGTGGGATACACAGTGACTGATGTCTCCACTCCTTTGATTGGTCACTTTAAATACAGGCCTTGACTTGTGTGATTGGCCATTTGATCGGGGAATAACAGATTCACATTCAACAGGAACTATTCTTAATTTCTGTTTCTGCATTGTTGCCTACAGAGGTATACTACTGCGACTAAGAACATGCTGATCATAGAAGATTTATATTTGTTGACTCGGTGTATGCCTACTCTAATAATATGCAATTTGATATATTACAGAAGCCGCTTTAAAGTTTGCCGAAAGTTTCAGTCATGGCTAACGTTACTAAAAACCTGAAACTTAATGTTAGGCTAGGCTACTGCTTAGCAACAAAACTTGCAGTTACTCTGGATATGTCGTCCACACTTTATATAGAATCAGAATCAGAATCAGAATCCCTTTATTCGCCAAGTATTTACATACGAGGAATTTACTGTGGTTGTTGGTGCGTACATAACCAACATAAAATAAAATAATATAAAAACATAAAATAAAACATAAAACAAAAACAAAAACAACAACAAAACACATAAAAACAAGTAGTGCAAGTTTCAGGATAATATAATATTATATAATATATATGCGGATAAAAATAAAAATGAAAAATATAAGTAAAAATATAAATAAAACAAAAAGGATGGAGATATTTACAGTGAAATTTTTACAGTGGGAAGTAGGTAAAGTGTAAAGTGTCTATGAGGCGGGATAGAGTCTGTGTCTGTGTCGGAGGGGGTCCCGGGCCTTGTTGATAAGGCTAACTGCAGAAGGAAAGAAACTGTTTTTATGGCGAGAGGTTTTGGTCCTGATGGACCGCAGCCTCCTGCCAGAGGGAAGTGTTACGAACAGACTATGACCGGGGTGAGAGGAGTCGGCCACAATCTTGCCTGCACGCCTCCGGGTCCTGGCTAGGTTAATATAGGCTAGGCTAATGGCTTAACATGCATCAGTATAGCTGTAAATGTGGATTATTTCTTCTAAACTACGCAAATTTTTCAGACAGAATGGTAGCCTAATCAATATGTGTGTAATTTTTGGATTTCCAGATGGAATTTAACACGATAGCCTACATCAAAGAATATATCACTGTTCTCAGATGGAGCCGAGCTGAGATAGTATCTGCCAATTTCCCGATCCATGTGAAATCGTGAAATCACCTAGCCAATAGGCTAATTTCCTACTCTTGACATACTGTATCTTGAATGTGCTTGTTATAATCTAACCATAGCTATGCTTTGTTTATGTAGGCTAGGCATAAAGGGGTGTATTGGCATGAAATTTTGTTCGAATTTAACCTTCTAAAATTGGTATGAATTTGAATTCTAATAGCCTATCATTTGCATGATAGCCTACAGTATGTCAGTATTGTCGGATAGTATGTAGGCTAGTAGCCAGTAGCTATGTTTCCATCAACCTAATTTTATGCGCATTTTCAAGTATCGCATCAGAAAAGGTTGATGGAAACGGCAAAATTCGAAAAAACTTACTCTAATTCGCAAAAAAGTTTATACGCTCGCTTGAGGTGGTTTTTGTCTTTTGCGAAAAAGAGTTAATGCGCAAAACGGTAGATGGAAACACATTTGCCGAATAAGTTCTGACGTAGCGAACATTGAACTCACGTGACTGATCAGCCGTTTCCGCTGTCGGCGTTCAAAAGTGGGCTTGGACATTCTGAAATGTTGCAGCCAAAGGCTGGCTGTGAAATGTCTGTCCACTATGACCTCCCAGAAGTCATGCTGGCGTATGTATGGAGCCCGTCGGTGTCGTATCACCCTTTCTGCCGCTGCTTGCATCAAAATCAATGCATCTCTCTGTCTTCGTCTTCGGATAGCATTAAACACGGCCAATATTAGTTGAATTGAAAGGACAATTACAACTTGCCCAGCTGAAACTAATTCCTGCAGACCTCTTTCCATTTTATTGCCAAGCGTTATGTTCTCCACGTGGGTATGTTACCAAGGCAACTGGTTTTGTTTACGATATGCAACCTCTACTTCTTCGCTCCAACTCAGTTGGTGGAAACGCACCTAATTCGCATTTTCTTTTTTTTTCTTTTTGCGAACTTTCCAAAAGTTCGCTTAAAATTCGAATGACATTTAGATGGAAACATAGCTTATAATAGCCTAAGTGACGCTGCTTAATGAGCGTAAGCCGTAGCCTATCGTCCACAAGGGTGCACATAACCGCAATAGGACATTGACAATGTTCAAAATAAAATTTAAAAGGTCTCGGTGTGGCTGCATTTGATCAGCTCTTAATTAACCGAAAGAAAATATGAAAAATACTGCATTTGAATAGGCTAACTCGTTTAAGGACAGTCACATCTAGGCTACATATTAACTTTCGTGTGGTTTCAGACTACAATCACAAAGTGGATGAGATGGGGCCAGGCATTATGCGCAAAAGGTAACTTATTATTAGGCTAAAGGAAATCTATTAATTGTCAACAAACAACATAATTGTTCATTAGAGTTTAATTCCAGGCTTTCTGATTATTTTATTTCAATCATTATCTGCGCATTGACGTTGTCACCTCTGATCAATCAATGCTGATATGCACTTATCATGCCATCGTGTATTACGCTTAAATGCAGAGCCATGGCGAATTACATCACGGATAACGTTCTTTATTTTGCTGTGTTCATTTGTTGAAACTATTGGTCAGTTTCGCTATAATTGTATGAACAGCACATACATGTTCTGTGTAGGCTCGACCTTCTACTACTGCATTCATTAGTAGGCTAACTAAAAAAAACATATTTTAAACATTGTCAATGTCCTATTGCATTATACTGCACCGTTTACGCTTATAACAGATTAGAAGGAGCGCCACTTATTATAGCCGACACCGACAATAAGCTAATAGCCTATAATGCAAATGATGTTGGAATATATTCGATTTCATAACAACTTTAGAAGGTTAAATTCATATTCAATTTCCCTATTGACCCCATACACTGGTGTCGAAATGGTAACCTAGCCTAACAACCTATTCGTCACTTTTGAAATCTGAAAACTTGAGTATAGGTTTACAAATATAATTATTTTATATTGATGATGATTAATGATAATGGATCACATAGGCCTATATCTAGCTAGCCTATTAATGCATTTACATCAAAGGAAAGGCTACATTACTATTCCCAGATGTAGGCCTATTAAATTCTATCCGGTACTTCAAAATGACAAGCATTTTAAATACATTCTGTCAGAGAAATGAGCACTAGAAGATATTGGCTAAATCCACATTTCCACGACAACTATAGGCGACTGAAGCACGTCAAGGCATTATGTAAAGAAGTGTGGACATATTCAGAGTAACTGCAAGTTCTGTGGTTTAAGTAACATTCAGTTTCAGGTTTTTAGTAATGTTAAGTTTAGCCATCTAGTTAATGAAAACTCGTGGTGGCTTCTATAACATATCAAATGCTTAGCTATGACATTATTAAAGGAGGCCTACACCGAGTCAACACAATTAGTATCTTATCATGATAGCCATGTTTTTAGTCGCAGTATACCGCGATAAAATGACTAATCATACAAGTCGAGGCCGGTATTTAAAGTGACCAATCAAAGGAGTGAAGACATCAGCCACTGTGTTTCCCATTCCCGCCCCCAAAGTCTCAAAAATCAACTTGGCGAGCGAGAGGAAACTAATTTCGAGCGAGAGCAAACTAAGTTCGCGCACTCGCAGCTCCGTGCTCGCGCGGATGGTTCTCTGCTTGCTCGCTTCACGCCCCATCCCCACCAGACGCGCAAGCGCACGCACACGCGCACTGGTGCGCTTCACTTCCGCTCCCATGTTAACGAATTGCCGTGGTCCTCACCGGCCGCGCGCGCATGGCTGGCGGGCGGACGGCTCGCGGACGTGGAGCGGATTTTTGCGCTCGGGGCGGAATTTTCTGGGCGTCCGCAAGCGTAATCTCATAGAAATACATTGTATATGCACAATATCTGCATCATATGACCACATATTAATGTTTTTCAACCTACTAATAGTTTTACTATTGTTATTCATTATTGTAATACATATTATATTTTAATATAGGCTCTAATGAAAAAGGGGACAGAGACAATCACCATTGTGGGATGAATGAAGTTATATGAAATTATAAATTTAGCATGTAACCAGTTATTCCCGTTTTTGTAATGCTTTTTCTTTATTATAGGATACATATTTGTTCAATTAATTAAGACTATGCTTACTTCCTGAAAGGGAAATAAACGTTATTCTATTCTATATTCTATTCTGTTTTTATTGTACTGATATCACTGGATCAATTTAAGGTACGACAGAATAGCTGCTAATTCTGATATAAGTAAATGTTTAGAACATGTTGATTACTGTCCCAAATAAATAAAAGCGAACTTTATAAAGGAGGCATTGTCTTGTTTGCTACATTTAGCTTTACATTGCTAAATTTAGCTTTTAAGCAGTAAGACATATGTAATAGCAGTATTTACTTAACCATTATTTAGCGAAGCTCACAAATCCGGAATGTAGATTGTTTGTTTGTACATCGCGTCTCTGTCGTTCACGGAATGTGCTCCGAAAAAGCAAAAAGCGTCTGTGCTCTTGCGCGTCTGGTGGGGAACGTTCTGCTCAAATCTGCACGCGCAATAAGCGTCTGTGCGCTTGCGCGTCTGGTGGGGATGGGGCGTCACAGCTCCACACGCACGGATACTGTTCTGTGCGCTCACTTCACAATTCCACACGCGCACTATTTATGGAACTAAATAAACTCCATAAGGAGGTACAACGAAGCAACAAGCCTGCAGGGAATGTTCAAGAAGCGGAGTCAACCTACGATTTACTTTGCAAGTAAGGGAAGTTTAGCAAGGGAATCTGTTGGATGTGTAAGTAAGTTATCTCTAGCTAATCAGCAAGCTTAGTTGGGTAACTATGTGACTGAAGTCTGGTACCTTTTGAATCTAATTAATATAACAATGTTATATGTTGTATTTCAAAAAATAAAGAATATTTGTGTACAATATCTTCATGAAAAAGTAATGTAGTTTACAATGGTATTGGCAAACTACGATGGACAAGATATGGTCTGCTAATGTTAGGCTACTTATTCCACACACGATTCCGTCTTTACATCCCAGCTCTAAATTAATGTTCAGATTAACGTTAGCCAAACACTGAACAAGCGCACCATTTTTTCAGCCAGACATTTAGGGCACTGAGCCCGCTGAATTTCTCACTGCCGCGGTTTAAAACAGGAAGCGGTCCTGAGCTCACAAGCTTGCAAACGGGTTTGATACAGTTATAGACCTATAATGAAATTAAATCGTTCTTTAAAACTTCTCATCTTCTTAAAATTTTCTCAACCTGGTGTATTTTCTGCCAGCATGAATGATTCCAGCTTCAGAGTCTTTTTTAATGACCTTGATGCTTGATGTTGTAGCCTATAGGTCATCCACTCTCGCACCAGGAAAACAGTAGGCTGCATGTTAAAATCCTTGAAACCACTGGCAACATTTACGTTGCAAGCATAGAATCCCAAATTAAAAATGCATTCATCGGAGACTGCAGTAACGATGACCAAGATATTTAGCAGACACTTTTATCCAAAGTGACGTAGCCTACAGTGTATGAATGCAAATATTATGAAGCAGGGTTCGATGTTGGGGAGCCGAGGGCTTCAAAAACATTTCAAAAGTGTTAATTTAACCGTTATAACACTGTCCAATTACGCTTACCATCCATATAGAACAATGCATGTTGCTAAAAATGTTATTGCAATGTTGCAAAAACCAGCATACCTAGGGGGTCCCCGAGGTCCAAGTTTGAGAACCACTGCTGTACGGTATTAATTCTGGGCTGTAATATTCTGTGGTTGGTGCCAACGCAGACAGAAGTAAGTCATCAGAGCCCACGCCTCCATCAGCTCTGAGACTGTACTGCGGTTCGTACGGACACGGTGTGACCATGCTGTCCCTCTTTATGTTCACTCCTCCCTTCCTCCCTCTATCAGGCGGCGATCTGCACTACCACCTCTCCCAGCACGGGGTCTTCAGCGAGAAAGAGATGCGTTTCTATGCCGCTGAGATCATCCTGGGCCTGGAGCACATGCACAATCGATTCGTCGTCTACAGAGACCTCAAGGCAAGGCTTCTACCTCTCTCTGTCTGTTTCTCTCTCTCTCTCTCTCTCTCTCTCTCTCTCTCTCTCTCTCTCTCTCTCTCTCTCTCTCTCTCCTGTTCTCCCTTGTTCTTGCTCTCTCTCTCTCTTTCAGTCTCTTTCTCCTTCGATGTGTACCTCTCAATCTCTCTGCCTCTCTTTCTCAATCTCTCTGCCTCTTTTTCACAATCTCTCTACCTCTCTTTCTGTATCTCTCTCTCTCAGTCTTTCTCTCTCCCTTGCTCTTGCTTTCTCTCTCTCTGTCTACCTGTCAATCTTCCTGCTTTCTCTCTGTCTTCCATTACACATCTCTCTCAGTATGTCACATGCTCATCGCCTTTCTCATTCTCTCAGTTGACCTGGGTGTCATGTCTTCCTCTCTGTCACACCTTGTTTTAGATGGGGTTTTCATTTATCTAAAATAAAATGTTCTAGTCTTTTTTCTCTCTCTCTCTTTCTGAAAGGGCAGCACTGCAAAAAAACACAAAACTAAAGTACTTGGGAGAATCGGGAGGGGCGAATGGGGGAAGACAAACTGTAATAATTACAACAAATATAATAATGAAACCTAAATCATCATGAAAACAGCAACTATAATTATAAGGGTAATAAAAAGGAATTGACAATGAGGGGGGAAAAGAAATAAGAGTTGCATGATGAAAATAAGATAAGGTAATAAGATTCCCACCGTAATTATGATGAAATGACTGGTGTGTATTTGTTGCGTGGTGTCTCCCTCTCTCCCTTCCCCTCCCCCACAGCCGGCGAACATCCTGCTGGACGAGCACGGCCATGTGCGCATCTCTGACCTGGGTCTGGCCTGTGACTTCTCCAAGAAGAAACCTCACGCCAGCGTGTTAGTTTCCCCCACAAGCCTGTTGTGTTGCGCGTGTGTGTGTGTGTGTGTGTGTGTGTGTGTGTGTGTGTGTATGCGCGTGTGTGTGTGTGTGTGTGTTTTTATTTATGTGCACCAAAAGCTCTGCATTGCAGGTGCTTTTTTGTATGAAAGCCTACACAGTGTGTGTTGTATGTATTGCGTTGTATTGTGTATTGTCTGGTTTTCAGAGGGACGTCTATCTCTGGTGTTGATTTCTGTATAAACGGCTTAATTAAAGCGTGTGTGTGTGCGTGTGCGTGTTGCAGGGGGACTCATGGCTACATGGCCCCTGAGGTCCTGCAGAAGGGGACGGCCTACGACAGCAGCGCAGACTGGTTCTCTCTAGGGTGCATGCTTTTCAAACTGCTACGAGGGTGAGCGTCCCCCGTCTTTCTGTCCGTCTGTCTGCGACTTCACACCCTCCCTCCCTCCCTCCGCTGTTTGATGTGGAGTGTAAAGTTTAAATGTCAGTGCTTTGGACCCAGGAGGTTAGCTCACAGACATCAGAGAGGGAGAGAGAGAGAGAGAGAGGGAGAGAGAGAGAGAGAGAGGGAGAGAGAGGGAGAGAGAGGGAGAGAGAGGGAGAGAGAGAGAGAGGGAGAAGAGCTGGGGGGTGTGCAGGCGAGCGAGAGGGTCGCGTCTCTCCATTGATGTGTCAGGGTGTTTGAACACTTCAAAGACAGGAGAGAGAGGTCAGACTGAAAACCTTCAGAACAGTCCCCACCCTCCCACTGCTGTTCTGTGAAAGAGTACCGCCCCAATCTCCACCCTCCCACTGCCCGTCCCTGAAAGAGTACCGCCCCAATCCCCACCCTCCCACTGCCCGTCCCTGAAAGAGTACCGCCCCACTGCCCGTCCCTGAAAGAGTACCGCCCCAATCCCCACCCTACCACTGCCCGTCCCTGAAAGAGTACCGCCCCAATCTCCACCCTCCCACTGCCCGTCCCTGAAAGAGTACCGCCCCAATCTCCACCCTCCCACTGCCCGTTCCTGAAAGAGTACCGCCCTAAACCCCACCCTACCACTGCCCGTCCCTGAAAGAGTACCGCCCCAATCCCCACCCTCCCACTGCTGTTCTGTGAAAGAGTACCACCCCAATCTCCACCCTCCCACTGCCCGTCCCTGAAAGAGTACCGCCCCAATCTCCACCCTCCCACTGCCCGTCCCTGAAAGAGTACCGCCCCAATCTCCACCCTCTCTCTGCCCTGTCCCTGAAAGAGTACCGCCCCAATCTCCACCCTCCCACTGCCCATCCCTGAAAGAGTACCGCCCCAATCTCCACCCTCCCATTGCCCATCCCTGAAAGAGTACCGCCCCAATCCCCACCCTCCCACTGCCCGTCCCTGAAAGAGTACCGCCTCAATCCCCACCCTCCCACTGCCTGTCCCTCTCTTGTCATTTGCTGATGGTGGTGGCAACGCTAACGGACACCCGTCTCTCCGCAGGCACAGTCCTTTCCGACAGCACAAGACCAAAGACAAACACGAGATCGACCGGATGACTCTTACCATGGTGAGTGCAGGCCCTGGCCCTCTTCAGCTGTCTACGTTTCCCAGAATTCCTAAGCAACCTTTTTCTGAGTGGATGCATTCAGACACCTTTCATGAGACCAGGTGCAAATGTTTACGTGCAGTTATCTTGCATTTGCATGATCAGCAAGTCGTTATTTGGCAGATAATGTGTGTGGTATAGAATGCCACAAGGCATTGGTTCAAGGCTTTATCTTTGAGTGGAACTGAAAGACATTGTTTATGGAATATTATCAGAATTTTATATTTAAACTGGAACCTGAAATACATTTTTCATTAAAAACCTGTGAGATTTGAATTAAAAATGATTGTGGGCAAGAAAATTCAGTAAGCATGAGATGATGCACTCTCGGAAATTGGCCATTTGTTAGGTTAACCCAAGCAACCAGCCCTCGCCAAGCCGCTTTGTTCTTGGGACGTACGACCAAATATATTCCCTGGGTTTCCCTCTTGACTGAGAAGAGTTCTGTGTACCTTTCTAATAAGCCCTATGCATTTTATCATAAGAAGAAGGAAATCCTGTCAATACATATTTGAATTTTCGGGTTTGCGTATTCAAAGGCAGGCTGCAATATTTTTGTCACACAAATACTAGATAACATCCAGCGTGTGTGTGTGTGCGTGTGCGCGTGTGGTGCATTTCAGTACAGGCAGGATTTCAGGCGACTATTTGACACTGCACGCCTGGGGCAACCAAAATATTTTGTCAGGGAACATCAAAACTCCAGATAAGCGGAGTAGGTCCCAGAGAAAAACACGAACCATGGTTGAAAAAGCCACTTTGTTTTCTGCCGAGGGTAAATAGTATTTTACATTTCACTAAAAATATAACAAGACTCAATTACGCTCTGTCTCTTAGTTTCAAAGGACTATTTTTTTAAAAATGCGCATTCTTCATTATAAATTACTGCAAGATAAATGTTTTAATCCCTCAGACAGCGGGCATCGCCGAGTTATCAATAGATTGTAAAAATATCATCCACACATTCCAAGAATTTGCTCTTTAATGACAGGATATTAAGAGTGTGGCGAAGATTAACATGACTAATGGTTAAAACCAGACAATAATGATAAAGGGACAGAATTGTAGCTGTTTAGTGATTTATTACGGTTTAATCGCATAGGCAGTCAGCAGTGTGCTCGTCTGCTTTGCAGCACACGTTTTCATTCTTCAAACTGTTCCCACAGGATTGAAAAGGAGGAGAAAACATGGCCGTGTCGTTATTTTCAGGTTATCACCTTCAGCTAAGGGTTATTTTGATAAGCGTGCATGTGGGGGAAGAGAGCAAACCTGCAGTGGTAATGGCGGTGATTGTTTTTAATTCGGCTGAAGTGCCGTGCGTTCACCTGACTCACTCCGATGTTTGTTCTGGGTAAACCTGAGGCAAGAACGCGTGCTCTCAACGCACTTAAACACGTCGGACGCGTCGCTTCTGCGCGGTAATTCGCGGAAATGGGGGAGGGTGCATCCGGTTAATTGAGCCTCGTAGCTCTCATGGTCACCGAGAGCTGTACCTCGTGTGTGGAAATGTGGTGTTGGTTAACTTGGTTTAACATGGTCACATGTCACATGGTACATTATGTCGACAGAATGCAAATATCACTTGTTCGGACACACACGCATACGTATAATTGAGAACACTACACACACACAATTAAGCACATGCGCACACACGCACACACACACACACACACACACACACACACACAGAGGGACACAGCAGCAGGTGCTGAAGTGAAAGAGTGGGTAATTATGAGTGTTTTTGCCCCGATATTGTTCCTAACTCTCTGCCTGGCTTTCAGAATGTGGAGCTGCCGGACTCTTTCTCAGCAGAGCTGAAGTCTTTGTTGGAAGGACTGTTACAAAGAGATGTGGCCAAGAGACTGGGCTGCCTCGGGAGGGGGTAAGAGAATCCACAACACAGCCCCGCCTCTTTGGGCTGCAGTGCATTGCCAGCAGAGACACTTTAGCGCTAGCGGCGTGACCATCGGGGGGGGGGGGGGAAATGGTTCAAGCAGTCTGGTCGAGCTGTGTTTCCGATTGGGCCACGGCACAGTTTGACCCCCGGTGGGGAACGGATCATTACGTGCTCCCCGCTGACTGCAGACCGCGAGCGACGCTACAGTTGGCAGCTAAATAAGGAAATCAATAGCAGCTAAATAAGGAAATCATAACCCTCCACCCGAGATGCCGTGCCTCTGTCGTCCAGATTAGGCGGACTCTTCCTGCACCTCTCCCCACACAGGCCGCCACGATAACCCCGCCCCCCTCCGTATTTTTTACCAGCCCGGCAACAGCGGACCCCACGTAGCATGCGGCAGAGCTCCGCCTCGCTCGTTTCCAACGGTTGCAGCTGCGCGTTTCCCCGAGTAAAGGAGCAGCATTGTTTTTTCCGCACATTTCATATAAATATAGCCCCAACCTTTTTCCTCCGCAGGCACCTTCTTACCACTTCTTACTCACCTTTATAATTGGCTTTTTTCTTCTAATAAGGCCTAAATGTTTCCCCACCTAAATTAAAACCCTGCACACCGATTAAAAAATCGATCATTTTGAATAATGAATGACTCTCTCCCCCTCTTAATGAGTCATTAATATTCATTGTGGGCGTAGTACAGAGGCCCGACCGCAGGCGTGACGCAGGCCAATTAGGCTCGCTGTTCATCACGCAGTCATCGACGGACAGGCTGGAACAAGGGCTGAATAATGCACGACAGTTTGAGCGACGCGTAAATAACGTTCAGAAATGTAAATATCCCCGCGTCACCAGCGAGCCAGAGTTGCACTCGCGGTTCCTCGGCTGTTGCGCTCGGGAGAAGCAGAGGCGGTTTGTTTACATGTCGCTGTTTCAGTTGGATTGTTGGTGAAGCTCTTTTCTCTTAACCCAGCCAAAACCAATATTTTTTTTTTTTTTTTAGTTTTCTGCAAATATTGACCTAAGGTAAAACTGGCAAGTGACATTACTCCGCCCTGTGTCTTTTTCTGTTGTGTGTGTGTGTGTGTAAGTGTACTTCATTGACGCAAATGTGAAAGCTTGGCCCGGGTAGGTGCACCCCCTCCGTTCGGTCATTACAGTGGCAGAAGTGTAGTGGAGCCCAAAACGAGAAACCGCAGAACACCCAGGCCGCATGTCCGTTGATGGTAAAAATGTTTTAAAAAGCCCCTGAAATCTAAAATAGCTCAAACCAGGAAATTCCCCTCGAGGGAAATAGTTTCATCGAACTGTGTTTCTTTGCACTCATAACTACAAGGGGTTTTTAGCGAGGGGTCACGTTGCAAATTGGATTTGATTTCATTACAGGGGTCAGTGCTATGCTCTACTGCCTTTTATTACAGGAGTCAGTGCTGTGAACTGTGTTCTCTTTCATTATAGGAGTCAGTGCTATGCTGTACTGCCTTTTATTACAGGAGTCAGTGCTGTGCTCTGTGCTGTCTCATTACAGGGGTCAGTGCTATGCTCTACTGCCTTTTATTACCGGAGTCAGTGCTGTGAACTGTGTTCTCTTTCATTATAGGAGTCAGTGCTATGCTGTACTGCCTTTTATTACAGGAGTCAGTGCTGTGCTCTGTGCTGTCTTTCATTACAGGGGTCAGTGCTATGCTGTACTGCCTTTTATTACAGGAGTCAGTGCTGTGCTCTGTGCTGTCTTTCATTACAGGGGTCAGTGCTATGCTCTACTGCCTTTTATTACAGGAGTCAGTGCTGTGAACTGTGTTCTCTTTCATTATAGGAGTCAGTGCTATGCTCTACTGCCTTTTATTACAGGAGTAATTGGATCTTTTGGCTCTTTGGAATCGGATAAGAGTGATTTTTGAGGATGACAAATTGAACAATCTGACAATAGGTCCTCTTTGGGGTTTGGCCCCATTAAGGATAAGCGTCCCACAATTCTGTGCTCAAATAACTTAAAGTGCACCTTTCGATCGCATAATATTTGTTGGCAATAAACCATAAAACAAATAAAAACAATAAAAGGCTTGAATAATAATAACGATAGCAAGACTTGTCCTGGTGTGGGCTTTGCTAAGCCTCGGAATTTCTGTTACGTCGAAACTTTTCAGCTCTGAAAAGCTGTGACGCATTTCATTTTGTTTTTACGGTTCTCCATGATCTCTGTAAATCTTAAAACCTCTAAATCTTCTCACAAAAAAAACTGCTCTGAGTGGAAAGGCTTTTTCCAGAGACAGCTGCTGACGTTAAACAGCTGCGCTGACCGAGCTCTGCAAACGGGCTTCTGCTGTTCTGTATCACGTCTCTTACTCATACGAGCGGCACGGACGGAATAGACAGGTCTCTGAGCCTCCGACGCGGCCGTTTGGGGCCAAGCCCTTTCAGAAGAATGGTGATATAGCCGGCCCGCTTGGCATGCTGGGAAGGAATTTTATCCTCCTGACTTCAGAGGTGCTGGTAACGTTTTGACGGTCGTGCTGTGTTTCCGTGACTTTAAAGGGGTATAACGGCCAGAACGGGTGGCGTTTCTTGTGTGTGTGTGTGTGTGTGTGTGTGTGTGTGTGTGTGTGTTGGGGAGTAGGGGCTTTAGTTTCAATTTTAAATAAACTGAGGGGCGATCTTTCTCTTCTCAGGGCTCCCGAGGTGAAGGAACATCTCTTCTTCAAAGGAATAGACTGGCAGCAGGTCTATCTCCAAAAGGTGAGGCGATCACGGCCGTCTCAGCTCTCAGGTGCCTATGCGTGCAGTGAACGCTCGTCTGGTAACAAAAACATTCTTTCCAAAAGCTCAAACCCCAGACTTGTATCAGTGAGCCCCAAGATTTCCATCCTTTCCCCATTCATTTGCCAACCATCACCCAGGGCTCTACTAAATATGCAGTGTCTTTAACGGCACTGCAGGAGAGGGGGACGGTCATTCTTTGTTTAGCAGCTTTCTGATTGGGCTGATCTTTTTGGATGTTGGTGGACACTTACAAATAACATGGAGGATTGGGCTTTGACTCCACCCACACACCTGAACAGTGATGGTGAGATTGCGCACACACACACACACACACACACACACACACACAATCCTGCAGGCTGACTGATTGTTGTAGTCATTGGCGTCTGTGTGTTTTCATGCAGCAGTGTTATAGAGGAGCGAGTTCAGAAGCTTCTCATTGTGGGATTTGTTTCTGGTCTGGTTAGAGTCACCCGGCTGATTAAATAGCCTTTTGTTTTGGCTTGCTGAAGAATTTGCCCCCTTTGTCGCCATGGATTCTCCTTAACTACCAAGAAAGCTGCTTTGCAAGAATGCCTTTATTCCTCCAATGTACTTACACTCTCCGGCACTGGCCTGTGTTATCTGGGACAGGACTGTGTGACTGTTTCTTGGAACAGAAGTGTGAGGCTGTGTTACCTGGCACTGGCCTGTGTTATCTGGGACAGGACTGTGTGACTGTTTCTTGGAACAGAAGTGTGAGGCTGTGTTACCTGGCACAGGCCTGTAACTATTAATAGCAAAATGCTATACTGTTTGTAGCTATGTTGCTATTTTAAAGACAAACTAACGTAATGTTAACATTAATTGTCCTGCATCGCTTCGGGTAATGTTATACATCCTGCCTAGCCTAATCTATCCAGATTGGTTATGTCCAGACTCGTGTGAATGGGGAAAACCACTAGGCTAACGTCATAAAATTTCTTCTTACCATGAAAAATCCCCGACTTGTTTACATTCCTGTTTACGTCAATCTGTTACCACGGCGGCACTTTTGCCACAAGTCAGCAATTATATTGTGAAATACCCTATTTGGAAACAAAAAAAAGAAAGAAAAGAAAAGGACTAACGTTATGCTGTTACTGCGGGTTATACAAGTTTCTGCTGCATCATCGCAGCGCGGAGCTTTCAAAACCATAACAGCGCAGCACCCCCCTTTAAAAAAATTCAATTAAAAACTGTAGGCTACACTTAGCCTATGACTATGATAACTTTGCGACTAAACGGGCCACTTTTTATAAATCTGAAAAGTAGGCGAACAGATATCCTATGAGTACAAGTGGCTGAGCAGAGTTGTATGGAACTGCTGATCACTGACATGACAAAATATCTAATATCAAAATAACTATCTGCCTTGCTCTCTCATTGATTTGCCCACACTTGTGACTCAGAAAAATGTTAAACCATACTGTAAAATTCAAAACTCGCTTTGGAATTTTACATGGTATGGCCAGTTTCTGTGCTGTGGAAGTTTAATGAGAGCATCAGATTTAGAGCGAAATTAGACTCGGGAGAAATCTTGCATTGCATGACTCTGTTGTTAAACGGTCGATCGAACTTTCAATTAGCCTTCTGTTACTACCAAATTTATGCCCCGATGTTAAGTCAATGGGCAATTAATTTCCGGGAATCATAGAATTATAAAGGTTTATTTAAAAACTGTACAATAAACAGAATTGTGACCCATCAAAATAATTAGTCCATGTGATGCCCGATATATGGCTTTATCTACTTTAGCAATTAGAGTTTGAGCTAGGTCATTGGGGGTGGACACTCTTAATCTTAATGCAAATTACTTGACTATATGAAAATGGCTGAACAAATCTTTACCATATTAGTTTTATGGCGAGATATTGAGGAGATGAGTTGATCTGCCAATTGGTTTGGTAATTGGTGCTAAAACGGTGGAGATAATGACGGGTGAAATTTGGATTTTAACATACAAGTTGCAACAAAAACCAAACTTAATGTTACCTTTGACAGGGCTGTGATTGTTAAAACTGATAGGATTGTAACTTAACTGACTGTGTTTCCTGTTACTGTGCACTGTAACAGCAGCACAGAGTATATGTAATGATGTGTTGTACTTTGCGTAATGATACTTTGTGTGACGTTGTGTCGGGCAATTGTGTGCGAGCATTGTGGGGTTGTGTGGTTGTGTGACACTATCATGAGCGGTTGTGTGAGTGTGTGGTACGATTGTGTGTGCGTTGTGCAGTTGTGTGTGAGTGCGTTGTGTAGTTGTGTGTGAGTGCGTTGTGCAGTTGTGTGTGAGTGCGTTGTGTGTGAGCGCGTTGTGCAGTTGTGTGTGAGCGCGTTGTGCAGTTGTGTGTGAGCGCGTTGTGCAGTTGTGTGTGAGCGCGTTGTGTGTGAGCGCGTTGTGTGTGTGTGTTGTGTAGTTGTGTGTGAGCGCGTTGTGCAGTTGTGTGTGAGTGCGTTGTGTGTGAGCGCGTTGTGTGTGAGCGCGTTGTGTGTGAGCGCGTTGTGTGTGAGCGCGTTGTGTGTGAGCGCGTTGTGTGTGAGCGCGTTGTGTGTGAGCGCGTTGTGTGTGAGCGCGTTGTGTGTGAGCGCGTTGTGTGTGAGCGCGTTGTGTGTGAGCGCGTTGTGTGTGAGCGCGTTGTGTGTGAGCGCGTTGTGTGTGAGCGCGTTGTGTGTGAGCGCGTTGTGCAGTTGTGTGTGAGCGCGTTGTGTGTGAGCGCTTTGTGCAGTTGTGTGTGAGCGCATTGTGCAGTTGTGTGTGAGCGCGTTGTGCGGTTGTGTGACGGTGTGTCCTTGTTTTCCAGTATTCTCCCCCCTTGATTCCTCCAAGGGGGGAGGTCAATGCCGCAGACGCCTTCGACATCGGATCCTTCGACGAAGAAGATACCAAGGGCATTAAGGTGAGCCATTACCGTCTGCACAATGGGTTCAGCCTGTGTCTCACTCGGTCTGTTTTCTCTGCCTTTCTCTGTAGTCATCATTCCTTCTGTTGTGTGTCTACCGGTCTGTCCACTCAGGTTGATCAGTGACATCTGCACGAGTACCTTGTATACTGGATATCTATCTGTCTATTATAGCAGTAGGGGGAGGAGTTTTGTGATGACAGCACAAGTTGTGTTACGTTGCCATGGGGGCACACAAGCTAAACTGGCATGTGTGAAGCGGCCAAGCTCACCGTGGTAACCGGTTTCAGAAACCCGGCCCTTTCTTGGCGCTCAATTTAAACGATTGCTTTCTCTCTACCTCCCTCTTGTGCTTCCCGCCAGCTCCTGGACAGTGACCAGGAGCTGTACAAGAACTTCCCCTTGGTGATCTCGGAGCGCTGGCAGCAGGAGGTGGCAGAAACTGTGTACGAGGCTGTCAACAGCGACACCGACAAGAACGAGGCCCGCAAAAGAGCCAAGAACAAGCAGCTGGGCCACGAGGAAGGTAAGGCACCTGGCTCACAGCGTCCCCTGCTGCACCGGAGGGCCACTGCGTGCACATCCTAACCAGCTTCCCTCTATGTGAACTGAAGGGGAACACCTCCAGATCTGATAATGCAGAGAAACACGTAAAACTGAGGAATCCGCAGTGCTCGAGGGCAACGGACCAACCTTGTATGCTCGTTTGTAGAAGAGCTTATTGGCTGTCGCAGGCTGTAATATTTTATATTTGCATTTTAGGCACTGAGAAGATTCCCTTTTCCAGAGCGACGTACACGGCTTACATTCTTTTACATGCAATCCATTTATACAACTGGATATTTACTGAAGCAATTCAGGTTAAGTACCTTGCTTACTACAGGGCAACTGCAGCAGCTCCCACCCGAACAATCTAACCTACATCCTCAGTTCCACACCGAGTTCCTTCCCCCTCCTGTTTTATAATAAATATTGTCTCTGTGTATACACTCTGTGTATAAATTACTGTATATTCTTGAATATGAGGCCTACAAATTACTGTTCTTTTGTAAGAATTCTGTTTTTACAAAAGTTTTTTTTGTACCTTTAAAGTGTCTTTAAAGTTGTTTCTCTCCGCTTATAAAGCAGCCTTTGAGAACTCCAGCAGAGACTCGGGTTTGGTAATGAACACGAATGACAAAAGCAAACGACAGACTAACAGCAGCTCCTGCTTCCATCTCCCAGGCGCAGGCTTTGTGAACCTGTGCTTCTTGATGACCTCATGCTACCTTTTTAGTGTTGCTAAATGTAAATCAATACGTTTAACTGTGCTTGAAACCTGTCCCCCGCCCCTGCTTAGTTTTTTTGGGTTAGAACAAAACAGGAAGCAGTGTTCCCTGTATAACTTGTGTTGCACAAGTTGCCCTGTGGTGAAGTGCGTGGCCATATAAGCTATATTTGGGTCCATGTTGAAATGCCTGTCTCCATTTGAAAACAGAAATTGGTTACCATAGGATTTCCACAGGAAAAGTGTAGAGTTGTCAATTGTGCACATTATATAGATCTTAATCCCTGTGCCTTTGGATCTTAATCCCTGTGCCTTTGTTCTTTCTCCTTTGTGTGTGTGTGTGTGTGTGTGTCTGCATCTCTGTCTCTGTCTCTGTGTGTGTGTGTGTGTGTGTGTGCGCATGCATGTGCAGACTACGCTCTGGGGAAGGACTGTATCATGCACGGTTACATGCTGAAGTTGGGGAACCCTTTCCTCACGCAGTGGCAGCGGAGATACTTCTACCTGTTTCCCAACCGTGTGGAGTGGAGGGGGGAGGGGGAGTCTCGGGTGAGTCTCTGCTGCTCCACTTCTACTCTATTACCACCTCCACGTCCTACAGCACATCTACTACCATCAACACCTCCACCTCCTACAGCACATCTACCACCATCAACACCTCAACCTCCTACAGCACATCTACCACCATCAACACCTCAACCTCCTACAGCACATCTACCACCATCAACACCTCCACGTCCTACAGCACATCTACCACCATCAACACCTCAACCTCCTACAGCACATCTACCACCATCAACACCTCCACCTTCTACAGCACATCTACTACCATCAACACCTCCACGTCCTACAGCACATCTACCACCATCAACACCTCCACCTCCTACAGCATATTTACCACCATCAACACCTCAACCTCCTACAGCACATCTACCACCATCAACACCTCCACCTTCTACAGCACATCTACCACGATCAACACCTCCACCTCCTACAGCACATTTACCACCATCAACACCTCAACCTCCTACAGCACATCTACCACCATCAACACCTCCACCTTCTACAGCACCTCTACCACCATCAACACCTCCACCTCCTACAGCACCACCATCAACACCTCCACCTCCTACAGCACATCTACCACCATCAACACCTCCACCTTCTACAGCACCTCTACCACCATCAACACCTCCACCTCCTACAGCACCACCATCAACACCTCCACCTCCTACAGCACATCTACCACCATCACCACCTCCACCTCCTACAGCACATCTACCATCATCAACACCTCCACCTCAAACACTACCTCTCACCATCAACACCTCCACCTCATACACTACCTCTCACCATTAACACCTCTACCTTATACAGCACCTCTACCACCATCAACACCTCAACCTTCTGCAGTACCTGCACCTCTACCACCAACACCTCCACCTCCTACAGCACCTTGACCACCCTCAACATCTCTACTTTCTACAACACCTCTACCACCAACACCTCCACCTCCTGCACATCTACCACCATCAACATCTCCACCTTCTACACCACCTCTACCACCATCAACACCTCCACCTCCTGCACCTCTACCACCATAAACACCTCAACCTTCTGCAGCACCTCCACCTTCTACAGCACCTCGACCACCCTCAACATCTCCACCATCTACACCACCTCTACCACCAACACCTCCACCTCCTGCACCTCTACCACCATAAACACCTCAACCTTCTGCAGCACCTCCACCTCCTACAGCACCCCGATCACCCTCAACATCTCCACCTTCTACACCACCTCTACCACCATCAACATCTCCACTTCCAACACCACCTCTACCACCATCAACCCCTGCACCTCCTACACTACCTCTCACCATCAACATCTCCACTTCCAACACCACCTCTACCACCATCAACACCTCAAACACCACCTCTATCAACATCTCCTCTTCCAACACCACCTCTACCACCATCAACATCTCCACTTCCAACACCTCTCACTACCAACACCTCCACCTCCAACACCATCTTTGTTTCCACCTCCACTGTCTGTGGCCTACTTGCTGATCAGACGGACATGTGTGCGTCCTTCAGTCTGCCTGTCCTCCTGTCTGAGGCTGTCTGTCCTTACTCTGTAGGCCCAATGGATAAAAACCTTTAAAAAACATAGACTGGTAAGTCGACCTCCTCCGCCTCCTGGCTCCTCCACCCCTCTGTTTCAATCTCTCTCTCCATCCCACACCTTGTTTTAATGAAAGAATGGAAAGAGGGAAGTGGGGTTTGCCTTATAAGAGAGAGAGAGGAAGGATGGAGTTTATGGAGGTGCCATGATGCCTGTAGACTTGTCAGTTGGTGTTAAATGCTTGCGTAGCTGTTTAGCGAACGCCAGCATGTTAGGGCCCCATTCTGGCCTCTCCTGGCCTTTAGAATCCAAACAAGCCCGCTTCCCTCCCACCCCCGCCCCACGAGGTTGTATCCAGCTCTGCCCCCATCCTTTGCCCTGTCCCCTTTGACCAGACGCTCGAGTTCCGGCATGTCCCTGGACCGTAGGGCCTGTCCGCTTCAGGTCTCGGTCATACCTTTTTAATAAGACCTGGATGGAAAACATAGCTGATGATTTAACTCCCTGGCCTGCATGAGTCTTAGCCATGGTCCTTCTCGCTTATTCTTTATAAGCAGGCAAGGCTGTCACTAATACGGATACAGGGATGAGAGGTAAGAACTGCAGATTTGACTAGAGGGAAGGAAGAGCAGTTTCCTTCAGAAAAGTTAAGTTGGCCGTAATGTCACAGCTGTTACAGGGTTACAGAGGAGGGAGGGTACAGAAATGGTTAAAGACTGGGACCAGAGACTGCCTGAGTTGTGTCTGTGAATCGGGGGAGCAGTGCATCCTGGGTGGCGGAGACAGTGCAGCTTGTTGTTTGTTCGTCCCGTTAGGCCCTCGTACCCCCGCTTGCTCCTGTTGCTTAGCGCTCCCAGTGAGCTCCGAAGAAGCAACGGGCCACTGCCACATCAGGGCGGGGCTGACCTTTGACCCCCCCCCCCCCCAACACCACCTGTGATGCTGACTCACCCTGACCCCCAGCAAGCGGGAAAGTGAACTTCAGAATGGAGGGGAAATGGGGGTCAGCAAAAATGGGGGGGCCTCAGCTGATCGGATAGATCCACCCCTCCCCCATCTTAGATCCAGCTCCTGCTAGAGATCATCCGTCAACGAACTAGCCGCTAGCTGCAGAGTCGAGCTCGCAGTAATGAGATGCACAGCGTCTCTCTCTCTCTCTCTCTCTCTCTATAGTTCTCTCCCTCTCATTCATTCTTGTCCTCTTGTCGTCTCTCCCTCAGCAAAACCTCCTGACGATGGAGCAGATAGTGACGGTGGAGGAGACTCAGATTAAAGATAAGAAGTGCATCCTGCTGAGGATCAAGGGCGGGAAGCAGTTTGTTCTGCAGTGTGAGGTACCAGCTCCCTCCCACTAATCTCTCTCCCTCTGTTCCCTCCCTGATGTTTTCTGTGTCTAACTCCTTTCTCCCTGTGTGTAGAGTGATCCGGAGTTTGTGCAGTGGAAGAAGGAGCTAACGGAGGCCTTCACCGAGGCCCAGAAGCTTCTGCGCCGCGCGCCCAAGGTCATCGTCAAGAGCCGCGCGGGTGTGGTGGAGCTGTCCAAGCCCCCGCTCACACACCGCAATAGCAATGGCCTGTGAGCCGCCCGTCACGTTCCCCCGCCCTGCCCCCAACCTGCTCCTCCCTCCGTCCCTCCCTCCCTCCCCAGGCCCCGACTCCTCCACCCCCCCACCCCCCACCTGCCGTAGCGCACACACACACACACACATGCACAAACACACATACACACAAACGCTCACTCACCCATGTTGTGAAGAGAAGGGCCCGCCTTGGGGAGGGCTTTACAGGACAGAACAGAGAGACGCGTGCCAGTGAAGGGCTTCACCTGGGAGGTTTGGCTGGAGCCCGGAACAAACAATGCCATCGAGCAGAAGGCGACGGGGAGAGGCGATTGAGGGAGAGGGAGTTTCCTCGCTTCCTCCCTCCCTCCCTCCCTCCCTCCCTCCCTCCCTCCCTCCACTCTTTTCCCTACCCTGTCCTGCAGCATCCGACTTCTTACAACTGCAGGCGTGAACAGACTCTGGCGCCCTCTAGCAGGCCTGCGGAGGCACTGCGAGGGGACAAACTATCAGGGACGCGGCCCTGGAAATATCCGCACCCCCCGCGATGTGCCATCTCCCGATGGGCCGTCCTTCTTGGTGCGCGGCCACTCTTTTCAGAGGCGCGGCCAGGACGCCGGCAAGTTTCCGGGGGAGCTCCGTCTTCCCGGCGTCCGCTCGGAACCCAGCGCTGCCGCACGGACCGGCAACGGGCCAGAGGGGGTCAGACTTTGTTTAAAGGCCCCCAGCAGTCCTGATTACACATTCCGCCTCTCTTCAATATTTTAAACGCAGCGAAAGCCTCTCTCCCGCCAGGTGAACGCTTGGCATTTGCACGATACCCAGAGGTTAAAGAACCGCGGGGAATTGACTTTTGTTTTGCTTTCACTGCCTTTCCCCCCGCTTCTCCTGAGATGGACCGACCCACTCCCCAGGCTTTGTGTGGCCTAAACTCTGTTCTCTGCTGGATTGGGACACAGAGCAGGAGCGGGGGGTGGTGGTGGATGGACTGTACCAGGGAGGGGGAGGGACAGGGAGAGGGAGAGGGGGCAAACATGGGTGGAGGGGCAGATGGGTTAAATTATACAGACATTGCACCAGTTTCTACACTGGAGTTCATTGAGCAGGGAGGGGGGGGTTGGTTTGGACCCGAAGGAGCTGAAGAGGTGTGGCCCCCAGAGTGTATTTCATGTGACGTGTATATGTGTTTGTGTGTGTGTGTGTATGTATGTGTCGCGTTAATGGAGACGGCCCACGTTAGAGCGGGGGTCAGAGGGGAACCTTCTTTTTGGCTTGAATGTTTTTTGTTTTTGTTTTTTTATTATTGCTATTTTTTCTGATAAAATGGAGTATAGAGATAGAAAACGCTGCTGGATACTGAAACAGTTATATACCCCCAAACACCATCCCTCTCGAACGAAGTGCAAAAAGTGCCAATTTAAATGTTATACTTGAGACGCTTCACGACGTCGTCCGAAACCAGGCCCTGCCCCAGCCGCTCCAAATTTCAATTTCAACGCAAATGGTGGGTACCGGCCGAAGCGTGAGGAAGGTGCTGCACCTCCTTCCCTCCCCCCACCGGATCTGCCGTTACTCCGGACATGTCCCCGTACTTCTGAGCCCAATTTGGGGAATTCCCCGGAGAACCCTACTCGCCCCTTACCCCAGACGCCATCGGGACAATCGGACAAGGGGCCGGGGGTTTCGCAAAGACAACAGCAGGACGAAGTCTCGGTTTGACTGTACATATATGTATTTAAAAAAGAAAAAAAATACAAAAAAGACGTAAACAGAAGCAACCCTTTTTCGTGTGCATCTACAGTATACTCTCCTGGAAAATGTTTGTATATATGGGGAATTATCAGTCTGCCTGTGTGTGTGTGTGTGTGTGTGTGTTTTTTATTTTTCTCCTCCTGCTCTGCCCCCCTCTCTCTTGGCCTGGTTGGTGCTGGGTGGATCTCGGTTGGCAGTTTGGCCAATGAACGGACACCATGCGATTGTACCTCAGGGTGGGACCGAGGGCGTCCGATCCTCTCTGCATTTCCAAATGTGCGCGTGTGCGTGCGCATGTGTGAGAGGGGAGAGCGAGTCCAGTTGACAGTTTAATTTGCTTAAGCGGGTAGGGTGGCTGCCATGCCTTTTCTTTTTCCCCGTGAGGGAGGGGTGTCGGAAGAGCAGGAGAGAAGCGTTAGGCAGCCATCGAGGTACAGCTGGTACTGTCACGCGCACGCACGCGCGCACACACACGCATATCCACACGCATATCCACACACCCATTCATCTGCATGCACATGCACACATGCCCTCACTCGCACACATGCCCTCACTCGCACACAGATCCACACAGGCTTGTACTTCTGCGTATATACACACACACACACACACACACCAGAGTCATTTATGACTCAAACAGGCAGGAGAAGAACACTCCTCCACCCAGAGACAGATGACCAGGCAGATGAACGTAGGGGGGCAGGGGGGTGGCTGTACAGACAGGTGTGTGTAAGTGTCTGTGAATGTGTATCTCGTGTGTGTGTGTGTGTGTAAGTGTGTGTCTGTGTGTGTGTGAGAGAGAGGCAGACAGACACACTGATGCAGGCTTCAAAAACAGGAGTGGAACATGGTTACTGGGGAGACGACTTTAACCATTTTTTTGTTAGAAGGCTTGATTTTTCAATGATTTAAATTTTTTGTATCTTTTTTTATGAATGTGATGCAGATTTCTAGAGATTAAATATTTTTTTGGGTTAGGATGATTTTTTTTTGTGCTTTATTTTGTACATTTTGTTTTGTTTGTTTATTTTAATTTTATTTTCTCATATGTTTGGGTTTTATCAAAGGAAAGCAAGGCAGCATTGAGATGTTGAGAAGCCTCCTTTTTAAGTTGGAAAGTGGAAAAGAGGGACAGGTTGACATTTTCACGTTTTTGTTCATGCAGTAATATTTTCCTTCTGATTCTAGCTGTCCATGCATTTCAGAACAGTTTGATGTGCATGTGACTGAGGGGATGGGGGGAGGGGGCGGGGCTGTGGGATGGAGGGGTGAATAGTCAGGTTATCCTTTTAAACGGGAGAAACGGCCATCTTTGAGAAAGGCTCCATTACTGTCGCTTGCTGAAGGGCCTTTCGCTAAAAAAAAAAAAACCTTAAAAAAGAAAAAAACTTTAAAAAGAAAAAAAATAATCCATAACGTTTCTACATTTGTGTTATACTCTATGACTCCAAACATGGCTTGCCTTTTAACCGTGCCAAAATCTGTCAGGAAATTGCTACTGAACCAGCACACGACTGACATAAATATCAGTTCAAAGAAAATTTTAAAGGAGGAGAGGAGAAGGGGGGGAAAAAAGCCTTTCTACGGACCAACTGCCCGCACACACCAGCACGTTTTCTCTGCCAGTTAGCCTCACTTATTTATCCGTTCCTCTTCCAGTCTGTGTTTCCCAGAATGTCACAAGTCCACGTAAAAGGGCGCCGTCTTCGTCAAGTCTCTCAGCCCCCAAAATCGGTACGTTTTGATTGGAGGAAAACGGTTGACGGAGAAAGGGTTTGAGCTGACCCCAAGCCCGGAAGGAGACTTTGAGCCGGTTACTAGTGGACATGGAAGCTGGGACGTGGGCCGCCGTTGACTCAAAGCCAAGCACGGCGGCTCTGTTCTCAGTGAGAGAAAGCTGGCTGCTGTGACCATTTGCTAAATTTGGACTTGGAAACACCTTCCGCCCACCCGTTTCTCAAAGATGGCGGTCCCCTCCCGCAATCCAGAAATGAGATGTTTCAGGGTTTTATTTTATTTTAATTTTTTTTTTTTATCGTAGCTTCTCATTCACTTTGTCGGTGTTCGCTTCATTCGATCGTTCGCGTGTCGTTAAATGAGTCCAGAGTTAAATGAGAGGACGATAAATATAAATTTGGGGGGAGAATGTAAGAGATTTTAGAAACGTATATACATTCAAATATGTGTGTATATTAAAATGACGAAATTAGCTAAGTCTATTAAAAAGGACGCAGATACAAAAACAATCTTTGGGGAGGGTTAGGGGTTTTTCAATGTGTTCAAACTCGGTGGGTGAATCGGCTCAGACTTTGCACATAAGTTTAGATATTGTACCTACAAGTTAGAGGTTTCTTAACTTGTTTTTTTTTTTTTTTTTTTAACGTTTTTTGTTGTTGTTTTGTTTAATACAAGATTAGTTTGCCCTCTGTCATATTTATTGTCTGTTTGGGGAGCTAGGTCCCTTCATTCTGAAAGCTGACATGTGCGTGTAAGTCAGAAGTTTCATTTTTCCCAAAGGCACTGTGCTAGAGAATTACCGGTTTACAGTCTATGTGCCACAAACAACTCAAATACTACTGTCTGTGGGTTTATATTACGGTGATGATGATGATTATTGATATTATTCTATTAATGATTATTGTTATTAATTGAAATTTTATTTTATTTTAAATGATTATTTTTGTTTGTTTCTCTGAAACAGCTAAGAACATATGTGTTGGACTGCTCGTATAAACAGAAACAGTTCAGAAATAAAAAGGCCCTTTTTTTCCTGTCATCTTGCCTCATGGTGTCTCTGGTTTGGGAAAGAGGGAGGGGGCGGGGTCCATGTGATCATAGATATAGAACCATAGATGTGACATATGTCATAGTTAGTGGCACATTTTTTGAGACCATACCCAGGTAAGATGGCTGCCAAATTGTTCCATTTCGGAATTCCTAATTACTAATACATTACATGATATGTGATATCTATGGTTCTATATCGTCACCTTCTTAAAATAATCACCTAAGTCATATTTTCAAGTTTTTCAGAAAACAGAATAAACTGAACCAAATACAGAATATATGATATTTGTTAATCATTTCACACAAAAAGGGTATATCAATAGATGACTATTGACTTACAAATAACGCTGTCTGTCAATTATGTAACATAAGAGGATTAAAGACTAAATAACTACACAACATTTATAGCCTAGCCAAATATTGTAGTAAACATTATCACTTACCATTCGGGGACGAGTCCAGAATCATGGAAATTACTTCATTTATGTTGATTTTCTTTGTGCATCTTGAAGCAGCCGCCATATTAATAACTTGTAAAAATGCCTAAGTCAAAATTTATTGTGACTTAGGCAAACATACAAACAGCCTAAGAGCACTCTTGACTTAGGCGATTACATTACCGGGGTAAAACAGCATGATCCTTTCAATTAAGGATCTAGGCAACTTTACCAGAGGTGGCCAGCATCATGAAGAGCTGATTTAAGCAAAAATCTCATGTTCCTCAAAAAATGACTTAGGCGATTATTTTAAGAAGGTGACGATATGCGTGTGATGACCTCAGCCTGGCTCTGAGCCAGGAGTGCATCAAAGCAGCATCATAAGAGTATTAAGATGTCATCAAGGTGTCCATTCACTATCACCCCTGTCCAAACCCATTTCATATCTCACATCTCATTTTGCAAAATGGGTATTTGTGCATGTGAGCCAATTAATAAACAATAACACTAAACCCAGGATAGGAGCTGTCCTACACACACACACACACACACACACAGTGTGCAGTTCATTTCAGGATCACTGTGTGGCTATGCTGGCCGTCACTGAAAACCTTTGGATACTCTTAGATTAATACAGCCGTGTGCAGTCTGGGATTCTAAGCTCCTACGCTTCACTGATACTACCCTGCCCTGTGTTTGTGTTGGTCAGAGTTCGGTCAACCCCGGTGCTTAGTTGGCTCTGTTTGTCGACCCCTGTCGTCGGTGCAGCTGTAGAGTGCCCCCCTCCTAACCCGCCCCCCCCCCCCGCCTTGCCTGCTTTCCCATCTCTGCTTGTCTAAACTAGCCCCGCCCTCTGTCTCCCATTCCCCAGCTGGGTTTGTCCTTCAAAAGCCGGACAGCAGCTGACAGCCGGCCTCCCGGAGACTGTTGCTACTTTATTTTTTTATAGAATGGGGCTGTTGCTCTCGTGTTGTGCGCGCATGCGTGAAGCGTATTTGTGCTTTATCTCTCGCACCTCAATCACCCATTTGATTGACCGGGTGCCCTCCAGCTTTGCTATATCACTGGCCCTGTGCTAGTATTTCTCTTCTGCCCCACCCTCTTTCTCTCTCTCCCCTCCCCTCTCTCTATCTCCACCTTTCCCTTCTGAGTATATATTCTTTCCTGCTGTGTAAATCCTTCTATATGCTAAGTCCAAGTAGATTTGTGCTCCTGAACGTACGTTACATGTTGCCAGAGAATTTCAGTCTATTTATCTCCATTCATCTCCCTTGTGTGTTCCTTCTCTTCTCTCTGACCGCTCTCTGTCTGCTTCTCTTAAACGCTTCCCAAACAGGGTAGTGTCCCCCCCATCACCCCCCACCCCCCTCTTCAGGATATTTATAGCAAGCTCTAGTGTTAACTCAGCTGCTTCACTTATCTCTGTGTGTGTGTGTGTGTGTGTGTGTGTGTGTGTGTGTGTGTGTGTGCGCAAGTATGTGTCACGTCGCTCTATTTCTGACTTCTGCCCTGTCCTCCTCACTTTGTGTGTGTGTGTGTCTGTGTGTGTGAGTGAGTGTGAGCAAGCGCACTGCTCCTGGCCCGGCAGGATCTGAGAAAAGAAAAAGACCCAAACTCGTGATTTATTTAGGAGTCTTTGCCTCCACAGGTAAGGGGTGCTGCGTTCCTGTCTTTCCTTTTGTATTTTGACTCTTGTTTCAGGGTAACAAGGTTTGCGTCGTGTGGGGAAGTTTGGTTATTTATAGCATCAACTATTTTTCTTTTACCTTTATTTTTATTCAAATGTATTTTTTTTACTTATTACTTTGTAAGTTGTCATCCCTGACAGAGGAGAAAGGAGTGGTTTTGGACTGAGGCAGAGAACCGAGCCGTCCAGAGGCGATCTCTAGAGATGCACACGATGGGCTATATGTTTTAGAACCGTGGCCAGTGGAAAAGGCCTGGGACGGAGTTATAAAACTGCCCATGGCCAGACTCAGAGCTGACAGCTGTAATGTGATAGGACAGGGGGGTAGGTTGCTGCTGTCATTTGTTTTGTTGGGGCAGCCTAGTTGGGCCAGGAAAGGCATGGTCACCGAGTCCCATTGCCATGGCGCCGTTGGCCCGGTCTTTGTGAGCGGCGCGCAAAACCCTTTTGTTGGAAATGAGGTCATCCAGCTGAAACTGTTCAATCTCTCCAATTCAAGCCTTTTTGCAATCGGTTACTGCACTCAAGTGGGTCTTGCGTTTTGTTTGTAACACCTTAAGGTTTTTTTTTTATGCCGCTTAATGCATCAACGTTGTACGAAACATTTAACTTAACTGGTTTCATGGGACCTGGGATAACCATTTTGTTAGATTCATAATGTTTATTATATGCTTCATACCCTTATGTCAATAGTTAAAAGCAGGTCATAATGTTTTGTGTGTTCAGGTTTTAGCCTTTATTTAAATCTGAATATTTTGCTAGGCTTATTTAATGTAAATTGCCTTGATTTTCAGGCAAGGTTGTTTCAATCGGCTCTTATCTGCCCTACACTGTAATTATGATAATTGATCTTTTTAAATGCAGAGATGTTTGTTTACCCTTGCTATCAACATGGCGCCTCTGAAAAGAATGAATAGCTACCGAATGGTAGCTGAAAATATGCATGTATGAACCCTAATTTGTCAACGAAACTGTTGTTTTTTTCTCATATTATCTATCACTGTCAGTAAAGTAGTCTTTGGAATGCAAGGGATGAGGATACATTGAATGTGGTCCTTTGTGTTCAAGGACTGGTGTTGTGATGGCGGGAAAAATATTTAATTAATTAATTCATTCAATATTAAATTCAGCCTTACTAAAAGCTCTGGTGAATAGTGGAGATGAAAGTTTAGAATTTTCAGGTCGAACTAAAGCGCTTGAAAGGGACTACAGCGTTTCGCATAGTGGTAGGAATGACTTGGTACAACAGAGAACTTGTATGCATCAACATCACTGCATGTAAAAGAAAAGCACTGTTGTACTTTTTTTGTCAAGTCATTGTCAATTTTCTGCAGTATGTGTGAGGTACTGTCCACAGGCAAGATGTCCGTTACCTCACCCCTCACCTTTTCTAAGGAAATTAATCGCGACGTCACTGCGGACATCACTGTCATACCAGCTTTGTTCAAGGTCATGAACCCCCTGCAATTATGCAGATAAATTCTATAGAGATGGCGGCTTGGTTGTTGTATTTCAAGGAGGGATTTATTTTCTGTGGTACAGTTTGTTCACCTTGAGGAGGAAGCTCTCTGGAAGCCTCTGTATCTGTGAAAGGTAATGAATTTCTGCAACGCTCTCCACGCCTAGAGCTCTTACAGAGACAAACATCTTGGTAAACACACAGCTTGATTACATATTTTCAATATGAATGCACCGGGGTAAAACAAACTGAAGTACTGCCGTGTTATGTAGGCAGCGATACAGATGCATCTTGAAGCAGAACTCATTATAGGGAAATTCCACCCTGGGTGTTTCTTTTATTTGCAGAAGTGTAGCTGTCCTCCTGATTAAAATGAGCTCTCAGCCAACTCTCTGTATGTAGTGAGTGCAGAGATATAGTCCCAAACTATTGCGCGTGCTCCAGTTTTCTACTTTATTATGGACTACGACGAGGTGAGCGCTTAGTCTATGGGCGGGGGCGTCAGACAGTCCCAGTCAGTCACAGTCACTTGCAAGAAGTACGCAAGCATTTTGGTTGCATAAATATGACGCGCAGCTTCGCTGATGTTTTCCTTCAATAACGTGACATGGCCGCCGCGCAAGGGTGGGACATCTTACGTCACTTCTTCAGTATGCTTGGAGAATAGTATGGTACACAGCTACCAGTACAGGAGACAGGATGCAGTAAATAGGGCTCTGATTCAGACACAGCCTTGGCCTGGAAGCCGTTCTTCGAAAGAGGCTAACGTTACTTGCTAGCAAGCTAGCAAAAGAAAGAAAATTTTGGTTGATGATGTTCAGTTTGTTTTTATCCTTAAGTTCTCCTAAGAAAATTATGTTTAAAAAGTTTAACAGCGGTGAAGGAAGGAATTTATTTTTACCGGCTACTGCCAAGATGAGGGTGAGAGAAAACAATGGCTGACTGCAATTGGGAACGCTAAATATCCTCCAGATACACCTGAGACACAGCTAAAGAAAGCAGGTGTGTAGCAGGCACTTTTGGCGAGATGTTTTTGAGGAGAACATTCCGGTGAGACTACTGAACATACCGAGCAACCGTCTGTTAGTTCAGTGAACACCCCCTTCACCCAGTATGAGAGGTTGGGGGAGGTATCTCCAAATTCAAATTGCCCACCCGTTGTGCTTGTTCAATAATGAGCAAGGGTAGAGGTGTATGTCATTATGATGTATACCTCTACCAAATTTTCTCTTGTCAGTACTGCTATTTCTGTGCAGAGATTGCTTTCGCCAGCCAATAAGAGCGATTTAATCAGTTCCACCTTGATCTATTAAATGAGGAATTTCCCTTTAACTGCAGCCAATTGGTGTATTTGCATTTGCGTTTGTATGGTGGCCCAGTAGGATCCATATTCCATGGACTGAACTGGCTCATTCCGATGGGTCCATGGGTTTGTTCTGTGCTCCTTCCACTGGTCCAGAGCCAGCTTTTCCCAGCAGTGCTGAAACCATGTCCTGGGAGTGATGGGTGTAGGGCAGGGGCCATGACCGAATACGATCCCTTCACCCCTATGAGGGCACATATTTGAGTCAACTTCGTCAAAAAGCTTTTCTCACGAATGGTGCACTTAAAATCCCAGGATGAAACCGTTATTGCCAGGGTTTTGTTGGGATTCAGGAGCACGCTCGTCCGACAATTTCAGGAAGTAAACCGGAAGTAAAAACTACAAGATTACAAGCTACTTTCTTTGTTAATTCTATCTTCATTCATAATCTGCACTTTAGAACCATTGTCATATGTAAACTGATTGATATCCTCAATAATAATAAAATATTCTGAACTATTTCCTCACTAGTTTTGCACACTGCTTGCAAAGTGAGGGAGGATGGCACATAGTAGACAGGGAATGGGGCAAGGAACAGGGATCATATTCAGTTACAGCCCTGAGCTGCGTTCGGATCTTTTTTTCCTGTCGTTCCCTTCCTTTGCTTCCAGGGGGGAATCCCCAAAATGCCAGGATGAAATATGGCAGCCACACCAAGTGTGATTCGGATCCAATTTAAGAAAGGGGAGGGAGTAATTATATTCCCTCGCTTTCTCGTTTATCCTCCCTTCTACCAAGGGTATAAAATGCAAGAGTCCAGCAAGAAGGGAATCCCACAATGTTCCACGTGGAAAAAGTGGGTGATCACCACAGAACTATGTGGCGGTCACATTTCAACTCTATGGTGTTGCACTTCCGAAATGTTGCGAGGGCGGTTCAGTTCCGTTTTTGTTTTACTCTTCAATCCTCTCTTGCAGAGCACCTTTTAAGTTTGCTTGCTGCACGTAGCAAATTGCATTATGAGATAGCTCCCTCAAGTGAAGTGAGCAAGGGAAGGGAGTGTGTTAAAGTGGATCCAAATGCAGCCCTGCTTTTCTTTTCTACATGATGCCACTGATTGGCCAGCAATCTGATGTCCCAGGATTGATTTATTTTATTTGATCATTGAAATACAACGGTATACAATACATTTTCATAACTAAAATACAACATAATCATAAATATCTGATATTTAGCACTTTTAAAATGAGAATAACAGTAATAATAAATACATTTCTGCGGTTCTTGTTCTACTGGCAGGCAGGGACAAATGGCAGGCGTTGATGGCTGTCGCACATTTTTTGACGGAGAGCTGATGAATCATGATTCGTGCTGGCCGGGTGTTCAGTGGGTGTGCGGACGCTGTTGCTGAGGCCTGATGGCGTGACTGTTTGGTCAAAAGCAGCTGGTGCCGCTCTGTTGTGGTGGACCCTCAGAGGGCCAGCTAAAACAAGTGTGTGGTACCCAATGAAGAGGGGGCCCTGCTCATGGTTGAGTTTGCAATCTGAGTGGTGTTGCGATCGATAGAGACCTCAAACAAACGCACATACACACAGTGAGGAACGAACACAGACCTTAAAGAACATCACTGCCAGGTCACTTTCCTGCTGTCTCACGGCAAACATCTTCCAATCAGAGGGGCCCTTTCCCCAGTCGTATTATTTGCTCGGGTATCCAGACTTGCGGGAGAAATGTTTGGTGTCCTTTTCTGTTGACAGCGTCGAATGCCCCAGTTTCATGTCATAGCTCAGCTCCGGGAGCCATTATCCTGTTCCTCCAACAGGCTCGGGAGGTCATTCCGTTACATTACGTTAGATCTCAGTCTGCCAGATGCTTGGCTCGGCAGATGCTGATCCCTGGTTTGAGTTTCACTGAGGGGGGTCTTCAGCGAACGGTCCCTGAGTCCCTGAGGGGGTCTTCAGCAAACGGAGAGAAAATATATTTTTCTTTTAAGCATATTTTGTTTCATTCAATATTCTATATATGTCACGTTGTACACTTGCAGATAACATATACCTTAGTTGCTTCGCCGGTGTTTGGTAGCGTTGTAATATAAGGGCCGTGCAGTATAATGGTTAGGGAAATGGGCTTGTAACTATTAGGGTTGGACTGGATTCGCAGCTGATGCACTGCCCTTATACCTTTAAGTAAGCTACTTAACCAGAATTGCTGCATTTAAAATATCCGGCTGTAAATGAGTTGTATGTAAATTGCTCTGGATAAGAGCATCTGTTAAATGCCAAAATGTAATAAATAAATAAATCATATAGTACAAGCATCTTCAATCTTATCCAGAAAGGCCCAGTGTGGCTACAGGCTTTTATTCCAACCATGCAGTTACACGCCTGATTCTACTAATCAACCACTAGAGTATTTGCGAAGAATCTTGATTAGTAAAATCAGGTGTGTTACCGCTTGGTTGGAACAAAAGCCTGCACCCGCAATGGCCCTTTTCTGGATACGATTGAGAACCCCTGATCTAGTACCTAGCGGCTGTAGGTCTTGTATAGATCCACAATATAATGGCATAGGCTACAACTGGTCAGTGATCCAGGCAGGATGCCACCTGTTCTCTATTCCAGCAGAGCTCCGCTTTATTCAGAGTCGATTGAGCTGCTATTCGAATGGCAGAGATCTCTGTTATAAAATCTGTGTGAAAAAATGTCTGCTAGACTGCTTGTTTGCATTAAGATGGAGTTGATATATTGTGTGTTTGATATATTTTTTAATAGATGTCATTTCACGACATTAGCAGCAGCAGTCGCAATTAAGTTTAATTAGTTGTTCAATTAATTGTTCCGGGGGGGCCCCACTGAAGAGCTAATTACTCAATAAAGCTGAAAGGCTGTCTGTATTACTAATGTGCTTAAGATATTAGACACAAATAGAAATAACCTGCTGCGGTTGCTGATTGGCCCACGTTGCAGCTATTGAATCCTGGTAAGAGAACTTAAGCATCACTCAGGGAAGGAAGGTTGTAGCTGGCAGGGGGTGTTCCTGTCTCATCGGCCCGAGTGATGACTCTCGTCGGTCAGGTGCCTGCACCGGCTAAGGGACCACGAAGGCCATTTCATAGTCGCCAAAATAAGTATGCATACGGACGTCCGCAGGGTCAGCGCGGACCTAAATGACATCATAGCAGACCCAAAACGGACCCTGAGCGGACGTCCGCCGTGTCCGCGCTGACCTGTCTGCATGGACCTGTCGTTTCACCTACACAAGTAGCCTACCTCCGGCGTACCGTCATCTTCTTCCATGAGGGACGCCATGTTGTTTGCAATTTGCGTGAAAAAATGATGGGAAATGTAGTCTACAAAGGGGGGTCGTTACGTTCGACTATGAAAGACAAAAGTCCGCGGACATTCTGGCGGACTGTCCGTCTGCGTACGTGTCTGCTCCCTTTTATACAGTCTATGGTCTGCTCGCTCTTTTAAACGCTCTGTAACGGTAGGCCGCACAGTGAGAAGCAGTTCCAGCACATGTTCCAGAGAACAAAATGTTTATCTGCACTCTTTTGAATCGTTAAAGGATGCTGCAGGAGAATACACTGATTGGTGGAATGGGTTTATTTCTGCAAGAACGAACGCCCCTCCAACTGTTCGCATCAGCGGCAAAGCTGTGACTAAAAACTAACGGGCAACATTTGGTGAGCTACATCAGATTCTGATCGTTATCAGTTGAACTGTGCAGAGTGAGGATACCCAGGAAAACAATTCAAATGGTCCAGCACAATGCCAAGCCACAGGCCTGAAGTGTATTATGCATGTACTCTGAAACATTACCCTGAAACATTTGTGTGCCATGTTCTTTCAGGACTGGATGCTCAAGAAGCTTGATGTATAAATAACTATAAAGCTCTTCTAGAAGGACAAAAGTAGAAATCACATGTTTTATGAGTGCAAGCCTTTTTCATGACCTTTTTAAAATGTTTATAAATTGACCTGGTTACTACTTGGAAACAATTGATTTCCCATAAAGATTTCCCTGAGAATGATGGGTGCGCTCTGGAAAACAGAGCAGGGAAACCGCAGGGCTGTAGTTAAACCCAAACCCTCCTGTAACAGCACGGCTGTAGTTAAACCCAAACCCTCCTGTAACAGCACGGCTGTAGTTAAACCCAAACCCTCCTGTAACAGCACGGCTGTAGTTAAACCCAAACCCTCCTGTAACAGCACGGCTGTAGTTAAACCCAAACCCTCCTGTAACAGCACGGCTGTAGTTAAACCCAACCCCTCCTGTAACAGCACAGCTGTAGTTAAACCCAAACCCTCCTGTAACAGCACAGCTGTAGTTAAACCCAACCCTCCTGTAACAGCACGGCTGTAGTTAAACCCAAACCCTCCTGTAACAGCACGGCTGTAGTTAAACCCAAACCCTCCTGTAACAGCACGGCTGTAGTTAAACCCAAACCCTCCTGTAACAGCAGGGCTGTAGTTAAACCCAAACCCTCCTGTAACAGCACGGCTGTAGTTAAACCCAACCCCTCCTGTAACAGCACGGCTGTAGTTAAACCCAAACCCTCCTGTAACAGCACGGCTGTAGTTAAACCCAACCCCTCCTGTAACAGCACAGCTGTAGTTAAACCCAAACCCTCCTGTAACAGCACGGCTGTAGTTAAACCCAACCCCTCCTGTAACAGCACGGCTGTAGTTAAACCCAACCCCTCCTGTAACAGCACAGCTGTAGTTAAACCCAAACCCTCCTGTAACAGCACAGCTGTAGTTAAACCCAACCCCTCCTGTAACAGCACGGCTGTAGTTAAACACAACCCCACCTGTAACAGCACAGCTGTAGTTAAACCCAACCCCTCCTGTAACAGCAAAGCTGTAGTTAAACCCAAACCCTCCTGTAACAGCACAGCTGTAGTTAAACCCAAACCGTCCTGTAACAGCACGGCTGTAGTTAAACCCAACCCCTCCTGTAACAGCACGGCTGTAGTTAAACCCAACCCCTCCTGTAACAGCACGGCTGTAGTTAAACCCAAACCCTCCTGTAACAGCACGGCTGTAGTTAAACCCAACCCCTCCTGTAACAGCACAGCTGTAGTTAAACCCAACCCCTCCTGTAACAGCACAGCTGTAGTTAAACCCAACCCCTCCTGTAACAGCACGGCTGTAGTTAAACCCAACCCCTCCTGTAACAGCACGGCTGTAGTTAAACCCAAACCCTCCTATAACAGCACGGCTGTAGTTAAACCCAAACCCTCCTATAACAGCACAGCTGTAGTTAAACCCAACCCCTCCTGTAACAGCATGACTGTAGTTAAACCCAAACCCTCCTGCAACAGCACAGCTGTAGTTAAACCCAAACCCTCCTGTAACAGCATGACTGTAGTTAAACCCAGACCCTCCTGTAACAGCATGGCTTTAGTTAAACCCAACCCCTCCTGTAACAGCACGGCTTCAGTTAAACCCAACCCCTCCTGTAACAGCTGGGCTGTAGTTAAACCAAACCCCTCCTGTAACAGCACGGCTGTAGTTAAACCCAACCCCTCCTGTAACAGCACGGCTGTAGTTAAACCCAACCCCTCCTGTAACAGCACGGCTTTAGTTAAACCCAACCCCTCCTGTAACAGCACGGCTGTAGTTAAACCCAACCCCTCCTGTAACAGCACGGCTGTAGTTAAACCCAACCCCTCCTGTAACAGCACGGCTGTAGTTAAACCCAACCCCTCCTGTAACAGCACGGCTGTAGTTAAACCCAAACCCTCCTGTAACAGCACGGCTGTAGTTAAACCCAACCCCTCCTGTAACAGCACGGCTTTAGTTAAACCCAAACCCTCCTGTAACAGCACGGCTGTAGTTAAACCCAAACCCTCCTGTAACAGCACGGCTGTAGTTAAACCCAAGCCTGTCTCTGCTCTTGTGATTACACTGTCATCTACCTGTGAAACAACATAGGAAGGTTTGCTTGTGAAAGTTATTTGCTGTTTGTTTCTGACAAAACCATGGTCCCACTGTATCTTTACACATCTTTAAAAAACATGACACACGGCTTTTCTTTTCATTATCTTTCCATTTCATTGAGAATGAACCCATAATGACATTTTCTTATGAAGATTATATTAAATGCTATGATAAATAATGTGTTATATTTGCACGTGGGGGTTTCCTGAAAGTCTGTCTTTTATCTGCTGTTTACAGCAGATATTTGTCACATTTGCATTTTGAAAATGATAGAAGCTGAATTTTCCCATAAAGAATTTCAAATAAATGAAATATTGTCACAGCAAAGAATGTGTGCACAATATCACTGGAGTAAGGTGGATTCAGGACACAAACTGTCTATTATGAAATAGTTTTGGGAATCAAAACAATGAGTTCAATTAACTGAGTAACACTTGCCTCTGTCCTAGCCAGTAGAGTCTGATGTGTATCAGATGCTGGCTTCCACTGTAACATTTACACCAGAAAGTTAATGCATATAGCAATAAGCAGTTTTCTTATGTAAATCATAGAAATGTGGAACAAATAAACTTTAAAGCCCTTTTGAGCCCTTTAAATAAGTGGCTGAGTGACTAAAATGATCTTTTCAGTCATAAAGCATTTTTATTTATGAATTTATTTTGTTGAAATGGAGTGAGTCTTTTCTATAGTTATTGTACATTACAATATTAAGAAAACAAATAAAGATTGAGTGCACTTTGGAGTATTTTAATATATCGCAAGGTTTGCAACTACCCTTAAGATGACTGATACCCTTTCACTTGCCACGGGCAGCGATTTGGAACACAATTTTCTCTTGTTTTCCGCTCACCAACTGTAATTGTCTTTCTGTTCACCCCTCTCTCCATCCCTCGATCATTTCTTCTCTCTGTATCTCTCTTTTCATCTCCAGGTCCAGCGTGTCACTGCTTCTGTTTGTCGCTTCACTTCACCACCATCCACCCGCCTCCCACAAACACTCGCGGCCGAACTTTGACTCTCTGACTCCCCCTTCACCCCCCCTCCCGTCGGGTTGCCATGGCGCTCTCCTCGCGCTTAAAGCTGTGGGAGCAGAAGGGAGGTGCAGAACGGCGTCATGTTGCTTGTAATGCGCTGCTGGATGCGATGTTGTTTGAAAGACCGCTCACTGTCAGATTCACAGGGCTCACTCAGCAGCCATTAAAGGCCTTGGCTCAATATTCACTGATATGCAGTCTTGGGTCTAGGCCCAGTCCAAACTAACGCCACAATTGCAGCATCAGAGCTTCCCCATTTTCTGAAACGAAAAAACTAAAAAAAATTGTACCTTGAGACTATTCTGTTCCTGAACCCTCAACCACCTCTGTTGTTTTGCCCCAATGCATAATTCTGGTTTCACACTTTTACGCTTTATCACTAAATTTGGCACATTACATTTTATTCCAAGGTACTTAGCAAAGGGACAGATGGATTAGCACTGGGTCAGTTGCCACAAAAGGAATAAAATCACAATTTTTTTTGATTTGTTCATTTTCAGCTGGTAGTGTACAATAAGTCGACCAATCCAAAACAGTCCAATCACAATTCTCCAGCAAGCCACCTTGGTTTGTGGTAGTTGTCATTGGACAGTACAATTAAAGGCCATTTTAATGGCATGTCAACAGCAATTACAGACTGTACATTACAATAATACTTAAACTGATCTCTGTTAGGATAAAGCACCTGCTGCTGCCTTGTGTGTCTGCATGTCAGTGTGCATCCTCCATTTTGTTTCATTACTTCAACTGATGTCTGTCATTGTCTGGGATGGGCAAGTCCCTCATAGAAACATCTGTGTCCACTGAGAGCTCTGCGACAGTTTTCCCCTCTCATTCACACCGTCCGCACAATGCCCAGCCCACTGTCCAGTCTGCCTCAGTCTGCTCTGTCCATCACTACACCTCCACCCCCCCTCAACATCTACAAGCAAAAATGGTACTTTCAGCAACATTTCCATTCACCCAGTGAAGGGAGCCAGACTCCAGTCCTGTACGGCTACAGTGTCTGCTGGTTTTTAGCGCGTTTCCGTACTTTGGTTAATTTAAGTCATTGATTGGCTAAAGTGTCCACGCACCTTCTTTTCAAGGCCCATACTGGCTGTTGATTGAATTAAAAGGAATCCACAAAAACCTGCTTAATTTAATCAACTGGCTGGCTAAAGAGTCCTCGCACCTTGTTTCCAAGGCCTAAATTGGCTCATGACTGAAAGGAAACCCACAGACACCCGCAGACTTTGTGACTAGAGTATGACGCCCCCGGCTCTAACGGGGTGAGTGAGCGAATGCAGGATTCCTCCGTCGCCATGTCATTCTCACACTGGGGGAATAAAACGATACTGTGATGTCATTCAGGTTGTGAGGTCATTGTTCCTGAAGCTTCCTTCTTTTGGGATAGCCCTCTCCACTGTCACCTCTCCCTGAGCTCCCCATTTACAGACTGGACTAGAGACGGTCATTAACAGTCTAGGCCCATCCGGAACAACTGTAACGGTCAAAGTGTGAACCACAGAGATTCCATCTGTACTAATCAGTCCCTCTCACCATTATGGATATGAAAGTATACTTATATCTATATATTATTAAGATATTGCAACATTTTATATACAGTATATGGGTAAATATATCATTTATACTGGCTTATCCTGGTATATACTAAAATATATTTTCAAAATATTGAAGCATAGACCATTTTTATATGGGCATATCTTGGTTTTGAATATTTAATTCTCTCACCAGGATCCCACCAGGTCCACCCGCTCTGGAATGGCACTGGGCATGGCTATGGGCGTGTATCGCTACTTGGCAGCCGGTCTGTGATTGCAGTGGGAGAATTAGCGTTAAGAATCCAATTGACAGGCGGCCCACTGCATGATGGGAAGGCGGTTTACACCCGTTAGTGCGGTTGAATGATATCAGCAATGATATCCCCCTCCCCCCAGCCACTCTGCCTACGAAGCGCAGCCCGGCTGTGACCGTAGATCAAGACCAGCCGCTCACCGGGAGACATCTTTAAAAATACTGCCTGTCCTGGCACGCACAGGACCTCACTGCCTGTGCCCAGAATAGAGGCTGAGGCTGTTACAGTCAGCAGGGGCAGGGCTGATCTCAGGCCGGAAGGCTCTGCGCCACGCACAGGCTAACAGGCCTCGAGGGCACAGTTACACAGTCCTCTGACTTAAAGAGGACTGATGATTCAGACCTGAACAAAATGTGTCAGAAACCATTGCCTCTGGCGATGACAGCTGCCCGTCCCTGGCACGGACATTCCTCGTGGACACAAACCTTTGTGTGCGTGTGTGTGTGTGTGTGTGTGTGGTTTTGTGTACATGTGCATGTGTGAGCATTTGTAGACATGTACAGTACGTGCGTGTGCACGTGTGTATTTGCATGGCTTAGTAACTGATGTGTACCTGTACGTGCATGGCTGTAGTTTTTGTGTTCTCGTGTGTCTGTGATTGCGTTCGTCTGGCCTGTCCCATGTCTCAGTCAGTGTGTGAGCCAGTCAGTCAGTCTGTCTTACTGTGTCCCCCATGCCTCTCTGTACAGATCAAGGAGGAGAAGAAGCCTCCGTCACCTCCAGAGCCACCTCCACCCTCTGTGGTTCCTGGGGGCTATCTCAAGCAACTGGTGAGAGAGACCGAGAAGGAGAAGCGGCAGAAAGAGCCAGAAATCAAAGAGGAGAGGGCGGTGAGAGAAGGGGGGCTTGGGACACTCCGGAATTGTGGGTAACTGTGGTCTGCATGCAGACTCAGATGTTTGCGTGTTTGTTGTTTGTTTAATTTTATTGGAGAATGTGTGTGTGTGTGTGCATTTGTGCTCTTTCACTCACCTGGTCTACACTCTGCACGCTGTTCCACAGCCCAACAAGCTGAGCGACAACCTTGTCCAGCAGTTCCTGCTTCCTGACGAGACCCCGCCCATCCTGGAGGCGGAGATGGCCCTGCGGGCAGAGCAATTGGTCAACGGAGAGCAGGGACGTCACATGCTTCTGGCAGAAAAAAAAAAGGCTCCCCGGAAGGTAGTGTCGCCGAGGGCCGAAAGCAAACGTACAGAAGAGGAACAGTCGCGTGAAGTGACCGCGCCCCCTCGGCAGGAGGCAGCAGACAAAATGGACGCCGTTATCCAGGAGACAAAAACGCCGGAGGTGCAGGAGGAGAAAGGGAAGCAGGTGGAAGAGGAGGAGTTAGTGAAGGAAGAGAGGCACGAGCCAGAGGGCCAGCTTGCAGACTGCAGAGTGACCGAGCAGAAGAAAGAGGTGGGGCCAGTGGAGTCACCCTTACACTTCACTGCACCATTCAATTCACTGAGCTCACACTTTGATGATAGACCACATAGGGTACACACACACACACTCATACAAATACACATACAGCGGCCTTGGAGGGCTACACAGGTGACAGCGGTTTCCTTTCGATCAGCAGCTAATTTAGGCTTTGGAAACCAGGTGTGTGGACTCATTAACCCAGAGGTCTGCTACTCTGGTCCTGGAGAGCTGCAGGGTAGATTTGTGTCGCTACCCAGCACTCTGGTCCTGGAGAGCTGCAGGGTAGATTTGTGTCGCTACCCAGCACTCTGGTCCTGGAGAGCTGCAGGGTAGATTTGTGTCGCTACCCAGCACTCTGGTCCTGGAGAGCTGCAGGGTAGATTTGTGTCGCTACCCAGCACTCTGGTCCTGGAGAGCTGCAGGGTAGATTCGTGTCGCTACCCAGCACTCTGGTCCTGGAGAGCTGCAGGGTAGATTTGTGTCGCTACCCAGCACTCTGGTCCTGGAGAGCTGCAGGGTAGATTTGTGTCGCAACCCAGCACTCTGGTCCTGGAGTGCTGCAGGGTAGATTTGTGTCGCTACCCAGCACTTCATTGATCTGTTGACTGTAGCCAACTTCTTCCGTTTTTTTCTTTTTTTCTTTTTCTATTTTTCTCAGTTTTCTCCCCCCACCTCTTCATTCCTCTCCAATATTTATGTACATTTATGTTTTTTTGCCAGATGCCATTATCCAGAACAACTTACAAAAATGCTTTGAACATCAGCATAAGATAGCTGTGTGTGTATTGCAGAAAATAACTACCATCCACACAATAAGTGCCATAGCTGTAGGTTTCATTTAAACTTTGGGCGAGACACCTAGCCTCGCGAAGTCAAACGTCAAGTCTCACAAGCATACCAGCTAGCTTAGCGATGAATCCATGTGAAAATATTGGGGGTAATGTCCCCCTGTCTCCCCCCAAAACCTACACGTGTGATTAGTCCCAACTTAGTTTTGTGTAGAGGGAGTGCCATCGGGGTGGTAAGTAAGGGTTAGGGAAGATCGGGGTAGGGTAAGTAAGGGTTAGGGATGATCGGGTGGGGTAAGTAAGGGTTAGGGAAGATCGGGGTAGGGTAAGTCAGGGTTAGGGAAGATCGGGGTAGGGTAAGTAAGGGTTAGGGAAGTTTTAATTGCATTCAGAGTAGGTAATGTTCTCAAAGAGCCTGTGGTGGAAGACGACAAGTGACGGGGAGGTCGATCCGCCGCCAAGGCGCTATGGTGGGAGAGAGTCGTGATTTATGTCCTTTTCTCCTCCAGCATGTGAGAGATGTGTGGTACGAGGCCGGGACCGTGTGGTACGTGCACAAAGATGGCTTCACTCTCGGTGAGTCTGAGAACCAGCGGACGAAGGGTCTGCTTTTTTTTTTTGTGTTCTAGTAAGTTACAAGGTTGTCAATTACAGCGTAGACTCAATCGTGACATACATATAGGACACTGTGACGCTGGGTAATATCACTTTCACTCATCTAATTTAACTAAATGTAATTTAGTTAATTTTATTTAATACTATTTTAATTACATAATTGTGTGTGCTCTACATTTAAAAAATGTGTATTTATATACTCCAGAGCCCTGTAGTGATGGGGAATATGCTTTTTTTTATTTTTTTGTAAGTGGGTTTCAGCAGTAGTGCTTGAGAAGTCGTCCTGCCATAGTCTAATCTACATGAAATGAAGGCATCCATGGCAAAGGAAGTGATCTAATCTTCCATGTGCTTCAAAAAATGATAGCCACATGCTTTATTGGTCGTCATTTCAGCATGACTGTCAGAACAAAGATGAACAGTTACAGCGGTATATTTTCTTCATGTGTTTTTTTATTCTGCATTTAATTTGGGCATTAAATGGTTAAAATTAAATGGTTAAATCTCGTCATTTCAGCATATCGCATAGATCTCATTTTCAAAACTTCTGTCTTGTTGGAATTCAGCAGGGGAAAATTTTTTGGTTTGTCCAGGTTTAGATATCTGCAATAACATGTTTGTTCTGGACAGCAAATTTGGGCAGGTCCCAGTTGCTTCGGGTGGATTTCATAGTGCTAAACCGTTCTGGTAAAAGGCGTGTTTTAAGAAGACTTACTACTTAGCCACAACTGGTCAATATGCAAGGCAATATACAAGGCAATCAGGAGTTTAAACTGACAGTCTGTCTTTGATTGATTGTTAGGGGCACTAGAGGGGGACCCAGTATTGAGCCATATGAAAGGTCTGTGGTGACAAATCCAATAGTGGAACTCTTTCCAAGAGTAGCAAATTTATTAGCATTTTCTAAAAATAAGATGGGACCCAAATGACAAAATAGCAAGGGGGTGGTGCCCTGAGAGGAGTCGTCAAGTACAGCATTAAATTAACTGAGAAGAACGAAGGGAGTGGAATGTTTGTTGGCTGCCATGTCATTTGTGATTCTTCAGTCAGTCCATACCTATTCAGCACTGAACAACCATGTCACAGACTCAAAAGCAGAGAGGCCTGGCATCACTGACAAACCAAGCATTACAGACCAAGCAGAATCTAAAGTAGACAAAGTAAAATGGAACAATTTGTAGATCTTAGATGGGTTGCATGGACAAGCAGGGTGTTAAAGCAGACGTGTAATCCAAATTAAACTGAGCAAGTAAAAGGGTACAGCGGTAATCTTATGGAACAGGCGGATGAAATTTAGGAAGGCCCAATGTTTTAGATGAAAAAAAAATCTATTTATGTAAAGATTTATTCATATTTTATTTGGAACTAATCATTGGCAAATAGTTGTTTGACAGTGATGTCGATTTCACAGTTTCTTTTGTATTTTCTGAACATCTGAACAGAGGAAGTGGAAAAAATTATAATATTATAATAATTGTGCAATAATATTGGGTGATTGTCCCCCAAACACCCCCCCCCCCCCCCCCACCCCACCACCAGAGCTCTACTTCTAATAAAATCAAAACAGTAACAATATTATTAGGATTGTTAACAGCATAAGCCCTCTGAATGCTGTTAACTTCAGCTTTAAAACCTGACAACTGTTTATCTTAAAGGGCAAATGTTATTCTTAGTGAGGCCCTTCGGCTAGAGTCAGTTGTTGAATCTGTCTCTGTGAGGTTATTAGGCCTACTGTTTTTTACATGACAGTTTCTGACAGCTTAATTAAATCACATTATACAACAGGTGAGACCTATATACAGTTGAAGTCAGAAGTTTACATACACTTAGGTTGAAGTCATTAAAACTTATTTTTAACCACTCCACAGATTTTATGTTAGCAAACGATAGTGTTGGCAAGTCAGTTAGGACATCTACTTTGTGCATGACACAAGTCATTTTTCCAACAATTGTTTACAGACAGATTATTTCACTTTTAATTCACTATATCATAATTCCAGTGGGTCAGAAGTTTACATACACTAAGTTGACTGTGCCTTTAAATAAAAAAATAATAATTTTGGACGAATGGGCACTAATGGACAACAGGGTAAATTGCCTATATTTTGCACACTTGTTGACATACAGTTTATGATCCAGGAAATGTATATATTTACCTGTTTCACTTATGTAGCTCTCAGTATTTTGTTGCAAACAATTTATTTATTTATTTTTTATTTTTTTTGTTGTTGCATTTTGTCAATTTTTTTTACATTTGTGGCACTTTATTTTGACTTAAATTATGAAATAAATAAAAAACCTAAGTTCATACTGTAAATGGTACACCTGTTTTGTTTCATTTAAGCTATTTACCAAGTTTATGTGATGCTCACACCTGGAATTATAAAGCCTTAAACAGAGCACCCCCTAAATATATGAGAATTGACCAAATTTGCCATCTGCGCGAAGGGGTTAAAGTGATTCATCCATATCTCCATATCTGGCCGTAGAGTGATGGTTTGGGGCTTGTTTCATATGTTAGACCCTTGATGACTTACAGCCATTTCGCCAGTCATGTGTTCCATACTGTACCAGTGTAATTTACAGCTGATTCTAGTCTCACCCCCCAATTTCCATAGAGATCAATTCAAATGCAGAGAGGTTATAGTATCGCTTGTAACAGTACCTGAAAATAAGATATCAAGAGTCTTTTGATGTTTATGGGTCACAGACTTCAGGAAGTAACAGCATGCAAAGGATATGTGACCAAATATGAAATATGATACTTTAAAAATACATTAAAGCAAAGGGTATGAATACTTATGCACATGAAAAATTTCAGTTTTTGATCTTTAATACATTTGCACAAATTTCTAAAAACATGTTTTTACTTTGTCATTAGGGGTTATTGAGTGTAGATTGATGGGCAAAAATGGCAATTTTATCCATTTAAAATTCAATCAACAACACAATAAAGCATGCAAAAAGTGAAGGGGTATGAATACTTTCGAGCCCCACTGTATATGCAGGTGGGATATACAGGTTGTACAGTTACCGTGGAAGTTTGTTCAGCGCTGATGTGGCCGTAGAGACAGAACTCCTACCAAAGCCTCCTACCCTTTTCCCTTTCTGAGTTCTGCACCTACGGCCTGTGGAGAGAAGGGTAAAGCATGAGTTCTGTACCTACGGCCTGTGGAGAGAAGGGTAAAGCAGGAGTTCTGTACCTACGGCCTGTGGAGAGAAGGGTAAAGCAGGAGTTCTGCACCTACGGCCTGTGGAGAGAAGGGTAAAGCAGGAGTTCTGCACCTACGGCCTGTGGAGAGAAGGGTAAAGCAGGAGTTCTGCACCTACGGCCTGTGGAGAGAAGGGTAAAGCAGGAGTTCTGCACCTACGGCCTGTGGAGAGAAGGGTAAAGCAGGAGTTCTGCACCTACGGCCTGTGGAGAGAAGGGTAAAGCAGGAGTTCTGCACCTACGGCCTGTGGAGAGAAGGGTAAAGCAGGAGTTCTGCACCTACGGCCTGTGGAGAGAAGGGTAAAGCAGGAGTTCTGCACCTACGGCCTGTGGAGAGAAGGGTAAAGCAGGAGTTCTGTACCTACGGCCTGTGGAGAGAAGGGTAAAGCAGGAGTTCTGCACCTACGGCCTGTGGAGAGAAGGGTAAAGCAGGAGTTCTGCACCTATGGCCTGTGGAGAGAAGGGTAAAGCAGGAGTTCTGCACCTACGGCCTGTGGAGAGAAGGGTAAAGCAGGAGTTCTGCACCTACGGCCTGTGGAGAGAAGGGTAAAGCAGGAGTTGAGGCCGTGATCCCGGTCATGAGCTCTGCTGAGCGCTATGCACGTGACGGCTTTATCACGGAGGTCTGAAAGGTTGGGGGTGAGAAGACCAATAGCCTTGGAGGCAGTGTGAGTGATACGGAGTAGTTTGTTTCTGTTTGTGACCGTCAGCATAGCATAGAAACAAGGGGGAGCAGTAAAGTAAAATGGGCTGAATGATGCTCTTGCAGAGCAGAGGCAGATGTTGGGGTGCAGTGGAAAGTGCCTTGAGTTTGCGGACGGCGGAGAGCCTTCGCTGACAGCGTTTATGGGGTTACTATCCAGTGTGAGTCCAAGGTATTTAAAACTGTCCACTATCTCTCCATTTATGGATGTGAGGTTATGGGCTGTGCAGTGGGAGTTTAAACTGTCCACTATCTCTCCATTTATGGATGTGAGGTTATGGGCTGTGCAGTGGGAGTTTGGCGTACCAATGAAAAGTTTTTTTTGACATTTAACTGTCAAAGAGAATACACTTTAAATGACTCCAAAGCAAAGTTTACAGTGACGTTATGCCTCCAGAGGTGGTACGTCTGTATATAACTTCATTGTTCTGCAAATAAATTAGATTTAATCTTATTTTCAGTTGGAACTATTTTCTATAGCAGTGTAATCTATTCTCTAATAAATTGGGCAGCTTTTCATATCAATATTATTACACAGGCCCTTGGGAGTGAAGAGCTCTCCTACTTTTAAATTAAACATCTACAGTATATTCACATAAAATCCATAAGATACTCGGCTGCTACGTGTTTTGTAAACAATTTGCCTTTATACAAGCAGAATTTGATTGTTAGTGACAGCTGGCTTTTTCCAGTGTGTTGTAACGTATTTCCATCGTGAACAGAAAACGATAGAGGTGTGATCACTTTTTGTGTGCTCACAGTGGATGTGCGCTTGCATTTGCTGATGCGCGCACCTCTGATCGTTTTTTGGCACAGCAACACAGCTGAAGCCAGACGAGGGCACTCCTGATTTGGCGGAGGGACGAGCGCGGGTTCGCCTGGAGACGGACGGGTCAGTCCACGACGTGACCGAGTACGAGATTGAGAAGGTGTGTTTCTTACGGATTTGGATGCCCGACGTGTCCCTCTCCCCCTTGATGCTCAGCTAACACCCTGCGACCCTCTCATTCACAAGTCAACCTTTCCTTCCATTCTCTCTCTCTCTTCAACACCAGAGTTTAACGCCAGACATGTATTCCAGGGATGAAAATAGCTCTCAGCGTACAAAGCAGTTAGATCCCTTAGAGGGCCCTATTTCTCGTAGCTGGCTAACTGCGCTGAGTAAAACCCGGAACAGTGTTTTTGTTAAGTCATATTGTAATGGCAAGGTTCTGGCGGGGCTCAAACACGGGTCTCCCGGTGGAAAGGCCATTGCACTAATCGCTTCGCCAAAGATGAATTCACCATTAGTGGAGGAGTTAGGCTAACCTGGCTAACGCGGTGGTCCAGACTCGAGCGTTAGCCAGGTTAGAGTTAGGCTGCCTCAGGATCAGGGATCACTGAAGTAAAATTTTACTATTAACTAGAGACATATTAAGGCTCCACTTCGATAACACTTAAAGATTTTTTTATGCAACTCACTTAGCTTTAAAGGATAGTCTACTTAAGGGTAATTATAAGGCAGAACTTAACTTAAGGTGTTTTATGCAACCGTGTTTTAGGCACAGATCGCTACAATATGTTCCATATTCGAGGGGTTTCTGGGTTTTGCTCAGCACAGTTATCTATGGGGGTATTATACCTTCCACAAATAATGAGAACTATAATGATATTCACAAATAAGTGTGACTGCTTCACAAATAAATGCAACATGTTAATAGATAAATGGAACTGGTTCGCAAATAAATGCAACTGGTTTACAACTATGTTTTTCACACAGAAGGTCTTCTGAACTAATGCCTGTGCACTGACGCTTGGTGCATGTAGAAACGCTTGCGTTCATTTGTGGATTTTTGAGACAATCCTCACAGCAAGATGTGCGAAGAAATTCACAAATAGGTTTTTTTTAACTGAGTCTACTCCAGCCAATCATATTTTAAGACATCCTTTCCCTAACGCCCACATAAATGGACTGCATTTATATAGCGCTTTTATCCAAAGCGCTTTACAATGGCCTCTCACTCACCCGTTCACACACACGTTCACACACCAACGGCGGCAGCCACCATGCAAGGCGCTAGCCTGCTCATTGGGAGCAATTTGGGGTTCAGTGTCTTGCCCAAGCCGGGGATCGAACCGCTCCACACTACTCTGACGGTTAACTGTGCATTTAAATCAAGGCCATCTGCGACTGATCCAGCATCAGTACCAATACATAATCGTATCCCCAGTAAGACCTGGAACAGCTCAAACAGCACTGACCTGGGATCAGTACCGATACAGAATCGTAACCCCAGTGAGACCTGGAACAGCTCAAACAGCACTGACCTGGGATCAGTACCGGTACAGAATCTCCTCCGCAGTAAGACCCTTTGTTTTACTGTACTTTATGGACGTTAAGCAGACGGCCTTATCCAGAGCGACTTACAGTGTAAACACCAGGTTTAAAGAGGCAGGGTTTCTTTCTTCACGCTTCTTCTCTGCTCAAACACCCTGCCCTCCGTACCTCCTCTCACTGACTCCCCTCCTCTCGTCTTTACCCGCACGCTCTCCCCAGGTAAACCCGGCCGAGTTGGACCTGTGCAAAGACGTGAGTGAGCTGGTGAGCGTCAACGAGTCCAGCCTCCTGCACACCCTGACCAGTCGCGCCAGAGCCCAGCTGCCCCTCACCCACGCTGGGCCCAACCTCCTGGCCCTCTGGCCCCCACACGGCCCCCACGGCAAGGTGGGCCGTTCATCGACACCGTGGAGTCTTAGATCCATAAGAGCTGCATTACATTACATTAATGTAGCAGATGCTCTTATCCACAGTGATGAGAGAACATGGTGTATCCACCTGAGTAATATGAGCAACAATGCTATGCCTGTCTGTTCACATTCCCATAACTATGTATATTAGTATAAATTACTTACATGTGAGTGCTAGGGAGTGAGGACGAGAGGAGAACTAAGATGGCATCTAAAAAACTGGAACTTCAGTCTGCACTGGAAGATTGTCAGTGGTTCTAATGTCCGGACTGCCATGGGAAAACATAATCCAAAATCTATGGCAAATACTGTATTGTGTAATTAATCATTATGTTCACAGAGATGGATCAACATACGTAAGGTTATGATATGTGGCAGATAAGGCTACTCTGACCCTAAACCCTCCTCCCCCACAGGCCCATCGCAGTAGGCGGTGGGACGGGGTGTGGGAGGCGCCCCCGCCCCTGCAGGCGCTGGTGAGGAGGGTGTACGTGTCCATGGTGGGCCAGAGGAGAGACCAGAGCGTGGTGGTGATGGGTCGATCCGGCACAGGAAAGACCACCTCCTGCCTGTCCTTCACACAGGAGCTGCTGAAACAGGCTGGCACTGCAGGGGGCAGCCTAAGCCGTGAGTCTCACTGCAGCCTCCGTGCGCGCGCGCGTGCGTGCACTAAATGTGTATATACGTACTGTATGCGTGACTGTATGTCTGTGTTTTTTTGTGTGTCTGTGCGTGTCTGCCAGCCTATGTGTACCAGTGTGCGTGTGTTTGTTTTGTTAAAGTAGAGCTGTTTTGTGTGTGTTTTGTTAAAGTACAGCTGTTTTGTGTGTGTTTATTTCTGTGTGTGTTTTGTTAAAGTACAGCTGTTTTGTGTGTGTTTTGTTAAAGTACAGCTGTTTTGTGTGTGTTTATTTCTGTGTGTGTTTTGTTAAAGTACAGCTGTTTTGTGTGTGTTTTTGTGTGTGTGTTTTGTTAAAGTAGAGCTGTTTTGTGTGTGCTTTTGTGTGTGTGTTTTGTTAAAGTAGGGTGTTCTGTGTGTGCTTTTGTGTGTGTGTATTGTTAAAGTAGGGTGTTCTGTGTGTGCTTGTTTGTGTGTGTGCTTTGTTAAAGTAGGGTGTTCTGTGTGTGCTTGTTTGTGTGTGTGCTTTGTTAAAGTAGGGTGTTCTGTGTGTGCTTGTTTGTGTGTGTGCTTTGTTAAAGTAGGGTGTTCTGTGCTTGTTTGTGTGTGTGCTTTGTTAAAGTAGGGTGTTCTGTGTGTGCTTGTTTGTGTGTGTGCTTTGTTAAAGTAGGGTGTTCTGTGTGTGCTTGTTTGTGTGTGTGCTTTGTTAAAGTAGGGTGTTCTGTGCTTGTTTGTGTGTGTGCTTTGTTAAAGTAGGGTGTTCTGTGCTTGTTTGTGTTTGTGTGTGCTTTGTTAAAGTAGGGTGTTCTGTGCTTGTTTGTGTGTGCTTTGTTAAAGTAGGGTGTTCTGTGCTTGTTTGTGTTTGTGTGTGCTTTGTTAAAGTAGGGTGTTCTGTGCTTGTTTGTGTGTGTGCTTTGTTAAAGTAGGGTGTTCTGTGCTTGTTTGTGTGTGCTTTGTTAAAGTAGGGTGTTCTGTGTGTGCTTGTTTGTGTGTGCTTTGTTAAAGTAGGGTGTTCTGTGCTTGTTTGTGTGTGTGCTTTGTTAAAGGAGGGTGTTCTGTGCTTGTTTGTGTGTGCTTTGTTAAAGGAGGGTGTTCTGTGCTTGTGTGTGTTTGTGTGTGTGTATTGTTAAAGTAGGGTGTTCTGTGCTTGTTTGTGTTTTTGTGTGTGCTTTGTTAAAGTAGGGTGTTCTGTGCTTGTTTGTGTGTGTGTTTTGTTAAAGGAGGGTGTTCTGTGCTTGTTTGTGTGTGTGTTTTGTTAAAGGAGGGTGTTCTGTGCTTGTTTGTGTGTGTGTGTTTTGTTAAAGGAGGGTGTTCTGTGCTTGTTTGTGTGTGTGTTTTGTTAAAGTAGGGTGTTATGTGCTTGTTTGTGTTTGTGTGTGTGTGCGAATGCTGTAGTAGTGAGAATGTGTGCTGTCATGAGAGTGCAGTGTGTATTCTGCTGGCACAGCAGTGGCCGTAGGCTGTATATTTGTGTATGTGGTGTGTAATTACAGTACCGTTATGTATGGCAACACAGAAGGGCAGCCTCTGGCTGTGTATACAGTAGAGCAGGGCCTTGTGTATGTTTTGGTAAAGTAGACTGATATATATATATTTTTTACAGTAGAGCAGTGTGTGTGTGTGTGTGTGCGTGCGTGCGTGCGTGCGTGCGTGCGTGTGTGTAACAGTGGAACGGTGTGTTTTATTATGTTGAACGGTTTGACTTATAGTAGTGTAAGAAATAAGAAGTACGTCTTCGATGTTCGTTGAAAATGACAGAGTTTATTCTTCGTAACAGCAGTTGACAGAGATACAGCAATGCACTCTGGATTCAGCGGAGTCAATCTGAATCCTGTTCTATGAAATGTATCACTTTAAATACCCTTTTCGGGCTTTGTTTTCTACAGGCGGGAAACAGAAATGTATATTCAAAAATGATGTGATTGATTTAAGGAAGCCATTGTCTGGCTCCCTTAAATCAATCAGTCTGTTCCTCAGTAGTGGGTCTGAAGGTGCAACTTCCCGTGGTCTAACCAGGAACCAGTCTATTGTATTGCTAATCTAATTTCCTTGGTTGGAATAGGCCTTGATCACTCACTCCCAGCTGCTATTCTATAATTGAAGACTATGCCTATCAGTGGCGAAGAGTCACTGCTTACACTTACATTTTAACCTTTCATTGTATTTATGATAAGTTGGTTGATTCGGCTGGCAGTGTAGTTGATTTGTCAGTGTTTGAGTGGGTCACATAGATTTAGAATCTTACAGTCCCCCCTTTGATGCTTATCTGCCAGAAAGCATCACTTCACCCAAGTATGACAAACAACATGAACACCTCATTCCCAAGAAGTGTGCCAGTGGCGGTGCTGTCCTGTCTTAGGTTGCCCTCTTTTGGCTTGGAGAGTCTTACCCGTCATGGGATTCAGCACCACACCCAGCTGGACTTGTTGCCATATTCTGCCATGCTTTTTCCTGGTGGAACTTATCATAATTACAATTTCATTGAGAATTTAGACTATTGATAATAAAAGTCAGCTGCCAGGAGGAGGTAGATCTAAGGACTACTTCATCCACTTTGCCTGTCTGATGATGTCGCTAGAAAACCCAAAATTCTGCCGCTTCAGAAATGAACACATACAATACAACATAAAACTTTTGAAACACTATAAGAAGGAGACAAACACATACAGCTGCTATTGAATGTCACTTCCCACAGAAGACTGGAGTATGCAATTTCAAAGTCACCATCATGCATCTGGTTTAACAGGGCCTCATCCTTTCTCTTCAGCCTTAGTTCATTTTTCCATAGTTGTTGTGCATCTACCCTGTTGGAGAGACCCAGTCCTGTTCCAGTAGCTCTGAGGAAACCGTCAATAAAGCCCATGAGCTTTCGTCCAGTTGGTGTAGATTTGTGTTCTGAAACTGGGTTGGATGCAACCCAGTACTTCAGAAATTTGGTTTGTCAGTAGGTCTTTGTACATCCCAGTCACGCTTTCCCGCCTGCAGTGCTCGTCCATGTCAGGTGACCAAGCAGTCAGGTTTACGAGGACTGGAACATGGACCCACTGGATGTTGTTGACCAGAACTCCTGGGTAGGGCTGTGTCATCACTCCTGATTGGGGGGGCCGTCCGTTGCTCTGGACATCCTCCTATCACCACGGCTGCTGGCAGTATCATTATAATGCATATGGTCCACATTTTAAACTGCTGCCTGAAATGTCAAATGAACAATTACTCTCCCCCCCCCCCCCCCCATAACAGGTGCCTGAAGTACACAAACCAATTCATTTCAAACAATAATACAAACAATTAATGAATACAAACAATTGATGACAAACAATAATACAAACAATTAATTCTCCCTCTTCCCCCCACATACATATGCAATAGATAACAAAAATGGATATCCTCCTTGATTGTAGACATAATATGAAGTGTCTGTCTGCAATCATTAATCCTCCTTCTGCTCTATGCTGTTGCTTCCTGTTCTCCTTTCAAAAGCCTAACCTCTGCTTGTAATTCATGCAAAGTTTTAAGAAGGGCACAATGACTACGCCTCTTCCTATGAGAAGATCTGCACTGTCTTGCTATGTGCCCATTGATCCCGCATGCAAAGCAAACAACCCAATTTCTCTTCTTGTTATGAACATGTCTGCATTGTCTTGCGATATGTCCTCTATCCCCACATGCATAGCAGACAATCTCCCCACCTGAATCACCTTTTGTACATTGTCTTGCTATATGTCCACTCTCCCCACATGCATAGCATACAACAACTCTGCTTGGATAGAATTTCAGGGGCCTTTCAGATGTAGCATGTCTACCATCATTAGGCACATGTCCCTCATTTCCTGAATAAACTGATTTATAGAAGGCGGTATTGTGTGATGATCCCCGTCCAATTGCTGCTATTGGCTGTTTTCTTTTAAGTGTAGAAGTGGAGTTATATAACCGGGTCATCTTTGCCACTATATCTGAATATGGTGTGTTCGAATCTATGTGTAGTGCAAGGGCAGTTTGTGTGTGTGTGTCACTTTGCGAAATTAAAGCGGATTTGAACATGGGATCCTGCTGCGTCAGATTCGCTACACCGCTGTACGAACTGAATGCTTCCCACAATCTTGCGGCATATGCTGCTGGATGTTCCCCTAGTGACATCACTACCTCCCTTATCTTGTCCCAATCGACCGAGCGTGTCCCTAGCACCCCCAACAATGCAGTTTTCCTGTCCTCTTTCTTCGCATTCCTGTCGTGAATAATCTGAGGGAGCGCACTAGCTAACGCATGGGGCAAACAAGCAGTCAATATTATGCACGCATCAGCATCTGTCAAACGATGTAGGTCAACCATCCTCTCTAAATTGGCTAAAAACTCCACGGGGTCTCGCCTTGCAGGCTCATACGTGCCAATATTTTTAACCAAAGATTCTATTTCACTAGGTGGCAATGGTTTTATAGTTGTAATGGTCGTTACACGGTCTCCCCCCTCCCCAGGTACAATCGTCATTGTCTCATGCACTGGTGCTACAGGGAATTTCACCGTACAGTCAGAACGGTTGTCCCACGCGTTATTTGTGTTACCACTCTCACTGTAATCTGTCCGGTCTACGTGACGCTCCGCATATGTATTGCATTTTTCGAATAGATAGTCATATGCGTTCTGTAACTTTTTTACCTCTGTGTGGGTATTATCCAATTCGCGCTGTAACTCTAAATTAAATTGTTTTAATTCGGCAACCTCTTTACGCAGATCTAATTGTATCTCGGCATTCAAATTAGCGTGTACGTGATTACTTTTAAGAGCTGCTTGGTTCTCCTCGATCTGTTGTTTAAAACTGCCATTCTCCACTTCAAGAGCCTCTAATCTCCTTTTGCACAATTTATATGAAGCAAGAACACCAGTCATAGCTACCGCAATCTTCCCTTTTGTATTTAATTTGCCAACCTTTGGGTGGCTCTCAAATTGGGACACAGCCCATGTATACGGCTTCTCCTGACTTTCAATGCCTGCTAGAATGTCAGATTTTCCGTGCTTGGCAATGTAACGAACCATAAAGCTCTCCATAGCTACAATCTAGGTTCTAAATCGACAGACAACCAAATATAATAGTCTAGCCTTGTTACGGTATCCAACCAAACAATCTGCTAAATTATATACAGTAAGGCTATCAGGACAACACAAATTACCCAGTTACTTTAGAATAAAACCATAGTTGCTGTTCCAGTGCTTCGGACACAGCCAACTCAACTATTCCAGTTGCTTTAGGAATTACTTTTACAACACCCAATTATCCAGTTACTTTAGGATAAGATAAATCACAGTTGCTGTTCCAGTGCTTCGGACACAGCCAACTCAACTATTCCAGTTACTTTAGGAATTATTTTTAGACTAAATGTCCCAGTACTTCGGGCACCATTCCAGTGCTTCGGAATTAAAACTACAAACAATTCCAATTACTTTAGAAATCACTTGTAAGCAATCAATGTCCCAGTACTTCGGGCACCATTAATTCTACAGACCAGTTACTTTAGGCCTACAACAACTGTGCCACACTTCGTCGGGCACGATCCAGTTACTTTAGGATCCAACTTAAATTCCAGTCCTTCGGAATTAAAACTACAAACAATTCCAATTACTTTAGAAATCACTTGTAAGCAATCAATGTCCCAGTACTTCGGGCACCATTAATTCTACAGACCAGTTACTTTAGGCCTACAACAACTGTGCCACACTTCGTCGGGCACGATCCAGTTACTTTAGGATCCAACCTAAATTCCAGTCCTTCGGAATTAAAACTACAAACAATTCCAATTACTTTAGAAATCACTTGTAAGCAATCAATGTCCCAGTACTTCGGGCACCATTAATTCTACAGACCAGTTACTTTAGGCCTACCAAAATTAATTCCAGTACTTCGCAATTAAAATTGGGTTACAACTCCTACTGTCAGTTACCAAATAAACAACGTTTCAACAAAGTTTATCGCGTCTAGGTCGTTTTAAACCAGGGGGGATTTTCCTCTACCTTAAAAAAACCAGCATAAACACAAGGAACCAAATATCTTACCAAGTTGTTTTAGTGGTCCCAGTTACTTGAAGAAATCGCCGTCGGTGGGTTTCTTCTGTTGCCTCGTCTCCAAAAGTTCTTCTGGTTTTCTTTAGGATTCTTGAAATCACCTCCTGGCTGGGTGGCTCGCCAATGTAAGAAAAAGGAAGTACGTCTTCGATGTTCGTTGAAAATGACAGAGTTTATTCTTCGTAACAGCAGTTGACAGAGATACAGCAATGCACTCTGGATTCAGCGGAGTCAATCTGAATCCTGTTCTATGAAATGTATCACTTTAAATACCCTTTTCGGGCTTTGTTTTCTACAGGCGGGAAACAGAAATGTATATTCAAAAATGATGTGATTGATTTAAGGAAGCCATTGTCTGGCTCCCTTAAATCAATCAGTCTGTTCCTCAGTAGTGGGTCTGAAGGTGCAACTTCCCGTGGTCTAACCAGGAACCAGTCTATTGTATTGCTAATCTAATTTCCTTGGTTGGAATAGGCCTTGATCACTCACTCCCAGCTGCTATTCTATAATTGAAGACTATGCCTATCAGTGGCGAAGAGTCACTGCTTACACTTACATTTTAACCTTTCATTGTATTTATGATAAGTTGGTTGATTCGGCTGGCAGTGTAGTTGATTTGTCAGTGTTTGAGTGGGTCACATAGATTTAGAATCTTACAGTAGAGTGGTGTGTTGTCTTATGCAGTGTGTTGTGTTGTTACATTACAGTGGTGTGTTGTTGTGTTCATGGCGTTGCGTTACATCCCAGGAGGACGGCGTGTTGTCTTATAACAGTTCCGCTGTGCGTGTTTCCGTCACAGCGGAGCGGCTGCAGGCTGCGTTCACTGTGCTGCGCTCCTTCGGCTGTGTGAGCTCCAAGCACAGCGAGGCTTCAACCCGCTTCGCCATGGTGCTGTCCATCGACTTCAACCACGCCGGCCTGGCTGCTGCCGCACACGTGCAGGTATGTGTCACCCCCTCCCGCCCCCCACGCCCACCAACCCAGATAGCACATCTCCGCCTTTCGCTCTTCATTAAAGTCTGACCCTCCATCTCTGTGTCTGCGTGTCTCTGCCCGTCTGTCTGCCTGTCTCCGCGTCTGTCCGCGTCTGCCTTTCTGTGTGTGAATAAGACCATGCTGCTGGAGAAGTGGAGGGTTTGTCAGACGCTGGAAGGGGAGAGCAATTTCCTGGTTTTCTCCCAGATGCTCGCAGGCCTGAGTTTGGAAATGAGGTCAGTACAGCACAGTCACCATCGCCTTCACAGCGGGGGAAACACTCACTGCTCATTCGCCAGCTCAATTCCATACGTTGTGTGCGTGTGTGTGTGTGTGCATGCCTGTGTGCGTGTGTGTGTGTGTGTGTAGGAAGATGGTAAGCTGCATAACAAGAGGAATCTCCTGAGCTGGCCCTTTATTTGAAGCGTAGGTCAATCCCCAGCTGCAGTGTGTGTTCACCTCAACCTGTTCTACTGTGCCCACAGGACTGAGCTCTTTCTGCACCAGCTAACTGAGGCCAACTCATTCGGCATCTCTCCGCCAACCAAGGTAGCGGCACCCTGCTAGCATCTCCACGCTCAGTGTGGTCTGGTGGCACGAATAAGAACATATTTTACGTACCTTTCTGAACCATTTTATGAAAAAATTGACTCTCTCTTTCTCAGGTGGAGGAGAGACAGAAGGCATCAGCGGCCTTTGCAAAGCTGACTGTTGCCATGGAGACCCTGGGCATCTCGGCCAATGAGCAGCGAGCAATCTGGCATGTGCTGGCTGGGATATACCATCTGGGTGCAGCAGGAGCGTGCAAAGGTGAGGATGGGCCTTGAATGTGGTACTTTCTGACAGTTAGTCAAATATAGAACAGCTCAGTAAGGGGTCTCTCTGGCCATCTCTCCAGAGGAGGAATTTATCACTTTAGCTTTCTTTCATGGGGTTGAGAGCTTTATTCATCCACACCGTTCAGAGAATGTGGAAATGAGTCATTCAGACAAAAAACTGGAATTCACTCATTTAAATCATTTTCTGCCAAAATGCCTCTTTGACTCTTTGACTGATGTGTTCACATGTATAGTTGTTTTCAGTCACACTCATTTTTTGCCTTTTGCCTTCCTTTCAAAACCTCACAAAAGAGAAATTACATGACTCACCACAAAAAAAACTGCAAAATTTTTCACTTGTGTAATTTTATTGTGGTATTGGACAATGAGACGCTCTTATTGAACAAAACACACTCTTGCCATGCTGCATGGTCCATTGTGTAGTGTTTTGCTGAGAATTATACGCAAAGAACTGTAAAATGCAGGGTTTTAAAAATAGGACATTTTATCATTTTCTTACAGCTTTGTCAATTCACAACCGTATCAGTCAGAGAATAGGAGAGAATAGGAGAGAATTGGAGGGAATAGGAGAGAATTGAAGGAAATAGGAGGGAATAGGAGGGAATAGAAGGGAATTTGAGGGAATGGGAGGGAATGGGAGGGAATGGGAGGGAATAGAAGGGAATAGGAGAGAATTGGAGGGAATATGAGAGAATAGAAGGGAATTTAAGGAAATAGGAGAGAATAGAAGGGAATAGGAGAGAATAGGAGGGAATAGAAGGGAATTTGAGGGAATGGGAGGGAATTGGAGGGAATAGGAGGGAATAGGAGGGAATAGGAGAGAATAGAAGGAAATAGGAGGGAATAGGAGGGAATAGAAGGGAATTTGAGGGAATGGGAGGGAATTGGAGGGAATAGGAGGGAATAGGAGGGAATAGGAGAGAATTGGAGGGAATATGAGAGAATAGAAGGGAATTTAAGGAAATAGGAGAGAATAGAAGGGAATAGGAGAGAATAGGAGAGAATTGAAGGAAATAGGAGGGAATAGAAGGGAATTTGAGGGAATGGGAGGGAATGGGAGGGAATAGGAGGGAATAGGAGGGAATAGGAGAGAATAGAAGGAAATAGGTGTTACGGTCTGTAGTAAAGGAACCCAAACGCAGGCAGGAGTGCGACGAACCAGGTTTTAATCCAGGCAAAGGTACCAAAACAATGTCCAAGGGGAAGTCAAAAACAGGCAGGGGTCGAAAACAGGAAGGCAAGGCAGAGGTACAAAACAAATCCAAAAGCAGGGTCGCGAGAACACAGACTGAGGTCAAAACCGGGATATCAAAAAGACAGAAAAACAAACCAAAGAACAGACCACAAAAACTCAAACAAACTCAAAACTAACCTAAACTCGAAACTCGGAACAGACTCGGAAAAACAGATAACTAACACTCGAAACACAGAAAACAAAAACTCGGAAAAAACAGATAACGAACTCAGGGAAATTACAGGCAACAGACAAAGCTACAACTAGGTATATTAGATGACGAACTCGCTGTAGAATTTTTAAGAGTTCAATTTATTCCTTCGTACGTTTGTAAGTAGAAAAATACATGCAGGCACGTCTTCGTTTCAAAATAGGTCGTTTAATAGAGTAGACAGAACTAGTGGGTCTGTTCCCCAAGTACAGATCAACAAAAACCAACAAGTAAGGGAGAATGTCAACAGTTATACTCTGTCCCACAAAGGAAACAAAAGACCAAATGGTCATCGGCTTGAATGAGAACACATCAGGATGTCAAACAAAGGTACTGTATAAATTTGACTGGATTAGGGAGAATGTCAACACTTATACTGTCCCACAAAGGAAACAAAAACCAAATGGTCATCGCCTTGAATAAGAACACATCAGGATGTCACACAAAGGTACTGCATATCAAAGAAGGAAATTTGACTGGATTAGGGGCTAGACAAAGTCATCTAATTAGGCCCCTTCCTGGGTAGAGGATGTATACTGCATAACAAAGGGAGTTAGACGAGGTTATCTCATATTGGCCTCCTACAAGGTGAGCCACTTCAGGGGGGTTACCTGTACTTGGCTCCCATGATTTCCAACACTCGCGACGAGGAACAAAGACAGCAGGTATAAATGCATGTGTAGACAGGTGCAAACATTTAGCTCGAGAATAGCAGGAAATGGAAAACAGCTTGAGAGCTGAGACAAGTAACAAGGCAATTAGTAAATCGTTAGTAATTATCCTATCCTAGCCCTGTCGTTAGTAAATTAGTTAACAAGACAATGACTGGATACGTAAGGAAACACTAAACAGCTGTGGAAACGTGATGAGAACTAAATTGTTAGTTTGTGTTAGTAATAATTCTATTAAACCCTGACGTTAGTAGATTAGTTAACCACCCCGTGTTTAGCCAGTTAGTAATTAATAAGTCCTATATAAATATTAGTAGTGCAGGGTAATACAAACGAAGTGTACAGAAACGAAAGTAAAACTCCGTGAGAGGGAGCAAGAGATACAGCACAGAACGCAAGGCTGCGGAAAACATGGAAAAGTGTATGCTACAGAAACTGACAATACTAAACATGACAGAATGACATAACAAACTCAGAACATGACAATAGGAGGGAATAGGAGGGAATAGAAGGGAATTGAAGGAAATAGGAGGGAATAGGAGGGAATAGGAGGGAATAGGAGGGAATAGGAGGGAATAGGAGAGAATATAAGGGAATTGGAGGGAATAGGAGATAATTGAAGGAAATAGGAGGGAATTGGAGGGAATAGGAGGGAATAGGAGAGAATAGGAGGGAATAGGAGAGAATATAAGGGAATAGGAGAGAATAGAAGGGAATAGGAGAGAATAGGAGAGAATTGAAGGAAATAGGAGGGAATTGGAGGGAATAGGAGAGAATAGAAGGGAATTGGAGGGAATAGGAGGGAATAGGAGGGAATTGAAGGAAATAGGAGAGAATAGAAGGGAATTGGAGGGAATAGGAGAGAATAGGAGAGAATTGAAGGAAATAGGTGGGAATAGGAGGGAATAGAAGGGAATAGGAGAGAATATAAGGGAATTGGAGGGAATAGGAGATAATTGAAGGAAATAGGAGGGAATTGGAGGGAATAGGAGGGAATAGGAGAGAATAGGAGGGAATAGGAGAGAATATAAGGGAATAGGAGAGAATAGAAGGGAATAGGAGAGAATAGGAGAGAATTGAAGGAAATAGGAGGGAATTGGAGGGAATAGGAGAGAATAGAAAGGAATTGGAGGGAATAGGAGGGAATAGGAGGGAATAGAAGGGAATAGGAGAGAATAGAAGGGAATTGGAGGGAATAGGAGGGAATAGGAGGGAATAGGAGGGAATAGGAGAGAATAGGAGAGAATATAAGGGAATTGGAGGGAATAGGAGAGAATTGAAGGAAATAGGAGGGAATTGGAGGGAATAGGAGGGAATAGGAGAGAATAGGAGGGAATAGGAGAGAATATAAGGGAATAGGAGAGAATAGAAGGGAATAGGAGAGAATAGGAGAGAATTGAAGGAAATAGGAGGGAATTGGAGGGAATAGGAGAGAATAGGAGGGAATAGGAGGGAATAGAAGGGAATAGGAGAGAATATAAGGGAATTGGAGGGAATAGGAGATAATTGAAGGAAATAGGAGGGAATTGGAGGGAATAGGAGGGAATAGGAGAGAATAGGAGGGAATAGGAGAGAATATAAGGGAATAGGAGAGAATAGAAGGGAATAGGAGAGAATAGGAGAGAATTGAAGGAAATAGGAGGGAATTGGAGGGAATAGGAGAGAATAGAAGGGAATTGGAGGGAATAGGAGGGAATAGGAGGGAATAGAAGGGAATAGGAGAGAATAGAAGGGAATTGGAGGGAATAGGAGGGAATAGGAGAGAATAGGAGAGAATAGAAGGGAATTGGAGGGAATAGGAGAGAATAGGAGAGAATAGAAGGGAATTGGAGGGAATAGGAGGGAATAGGAGGGAATAGGAGAGAATAGAAGGGAATTGGAGGGAATAGGAGGGAATAGGAGGGAATAGGAGAGAATAGGAGAGAATAGAAGGGAATTGGAGGGAATAGGAGGGAATAGGAGAGAATAGGAGAGAATTGAAGGAAATAGGAGGGAATTGGAGGGAATAGGAGAGAATAGAAGGGAATTGGAGGGAATAGGTGGGAATAGAAGGGAACAGAAGGGAATTGGAGGGAATAGGAGGGAATAGGAGGGAATAGGAGGGAATAGGAGAGAATAGGAGAGAATTGGAGGGAATAGGAGGGAATAGGAGGGAATAGGAGAGAATTGAAGGGAATTGGAGGGAATAGGAGAGAATAGAAGGGAATTGGAGGGAATAGGAGGGAATAGGAGGGAATAGGAGGGAATAGGAGGGAATAGGAGGGAATAGGAGAGAATAGGAGAGAATAGAAGGGAATTGGAGGGAATAGGAGGGAATAGGAGGGAATAGGAGGGAATAGGAGAGAATAGGAGGGAATAGAAGGGAATTTGAGGGAATGGGAGGGAATAGGAGAGAATAGGAGGGAATAGGAGAGAATAGGAGGGAATAGGAGAGAATAGGAGAGAATAGGAGAGAATAGGAGAGAATAGGAGAGAATAGGAGAGAATAGAAGGGAATTGGAGGGAATAGGAGGGAATAGGAGAGAATAGAAGGGAATAGGAGAGAATAGGAGAGAATAGGAGGGAATAGGAGGGAATAGGAGAGAATAGGAGAGAATTGAAGGAAATAGGAGGGAATTGGAGGGAATAGAAGGGAATTGGAGGGAATAGGAGGGAATAGGAGGGAATAGGAGGGAATAGGAGGGAATAGGAGGGAATAGGAGAGAATAGGAGAGAATAGAAGGGAATTGGAGGGAATAGGAGGGAATAGGAGGGAATAGGAGAGAATTGGAGGGAATAGGAGAGAATAGAAGGGAATTGGAGGGAATAGGAGAGAATAGGAGGGAATAGGAGGGAATAGAAGGGAATAGGAGAGAATATAAGGGAATTGGAGGGAATAGAAGATAATTGAAGGAAATAGGAGGGAATTGGAGGGAATAGGAGGGAATAGGAGAGAATAGGAGGGAATAGGAGAGAATATAAGGGAATAGGAGAGAATATAAGGGAATTGGAGGGAATAGGAGATAATTGAAGGAAATAGGAGGGAATTGGAGGGAATAGGAGGGAATAGGAGGGAATAGAAGGGAATTGGAGGGAATAGGAGAGAATAGGAGAGAATAGAAGGGAATTGGAGGGAATAGGAGGGAATAGGAGGGAATTGGAGGGAATAGGAGAGAATAGGAGAGAATAGAAGGGAATTGGAGGGAATAGGAGAGAATAGAAGGGAATTGGAGGGAATAGGAGAGAATAGAAGGGAATTGGAGGGAATAGGAGGGAATAGGAGGGAATAGGAGGGAATAGGAGAGAATAGGAGAGAATAGAAGGGAATTGGAGGGAATAGGAGGGAATAGGAGGGAATAGGAGAGAATAGAAGGGAATTGGAGGGAATAGGAGGGAATAGGAGGGAATAGGAGAGAATAGAAGGGAATTGGAGGGAATAGGAGGGAATAGGAGGGAATAGGAGGGAATTGGAGGGAATAGGAGAGAATAGAAGGGAATTGGAGGGAATAGGAGGGAATAGGAGGGAATAGGAGGGAATAGGAGGGAATAGGAGGGAATAGGAGAGAATAGGAGGGAATAGAAGGGAATTGGAGGGAATAGGAGGGAATAGGAGGGAATAGAAGGGAATTGGAGGGAATAGGAGGGAATAGGAGGGAATAGAAGGGAATTGGAGGGAATAGAAGGGAATTGGAGGGAATAGGAGAGAATAGGAGGGAATAGAAGGGAATTGGAGGGAATAGGAGGGAATAGGAGGGAATAGAAGGGAATTGGAGGGAATAGGAGGGAATAGGAGGGAATAGAAGGGAATTGGAGGGAATAGGAGGGAATAGGAGGGAATAGAAGGGAATTGGAGGGAATAGAAGGGAATTGGAGGGAATAGAAGGGAATTGGAGGGAATAGGAGGGAATAGGAGGGAATAGAAGGGAATTGGAGGGAATAGGAGGGAATAGGAGGGAATAGAAGGGAATAGGAGAGAATAGAAGGGAATTGGAGGGAATAGGAGGGAATAGGAGGGAATAGGAGGGAATAGGAGAGAATAGGAGAGAATAGAAGGGAATTGGAGGGAATAGGAGGGAATAGGAGAGAATAGGAGAGAATAGAAGGGAATTGGAGGGAATAGGAGGGAATAGGAGGGAATAGAAGGGAATAGGAGAGAATAGAAGGGAATTGGAGGGAATAGGAGGGAATAGGAGGGAATAGGAGGGAATAGGAGAGAATAGGAGAGAATAGAAGGGAATTGGAGGGAATAGGAGGGAATAGGAGGGAATAGGAGAGAATAGAAGGGAATTGGAGGGAATAGGAGGGAATAGGAGGGAATAGGAGAGAATAGGAGAGAATAGAAGGGAATTGGAGGGAATAGGAGAGAATAGAAGGGAATTGGAGGGAATAGGAGGGAATAGGAGGGAATAGGAGGGAATAGGAGGGAATAGGAGGGAATAGGAGAGAATAGGAGAGAATAGAAGGGAATTGGAGGGAATAGGAGGGAATAGGAGGGAATAGGAGGGAATAGGAGGGAATAGGAGAGAATTGAAGGGAATAGGAGGAAATAGGAGGGAATAGGAGAGAATAGGAGGGAATAGGAGGGAATAGGAGGGAATAGGAGGGAATAGGAGGGAATAGGAGAGAATAGAAGGGAATTGGAGGGAATAGGAGGGAATAGGAGGGAATAGGAGAGAATAGGAGAGAATAGAAGGGAATTGGAGGGAATAGGAGAGAATAGAAGGGAATTGGAGGGAATAGGAGGGAATAGGAGGGAATAGGAGGGAATAGGAGGGAATAGGAGGGAATAGGAGAGAATAGGAGAGAATAGAAGGGAATTGGAGGGAATAGGAGGGAATAGGAGGGAATAGGAGGGAATAGGAGGGAATAGGAGAGAATTGAAGGGAATAGGAGGAAATAGGAGGGAATAGGAGAGAATAGGAGGGAATAGGAGGGAATAGGAGGGAATAGGAGGGAATAGGAGAGAATTGGAGGGAATAGGAGAGAATAGGAGGGAATAGGAGGGAATAGGAGATAATAGAAGGGAATAGGGGGGAATAGGAGAGAATAGGAGGGAATAGGAGAGAATAGGAGAGAATAGGGGGGAATAGGAGGGAATAGGAGGGAATAGGAGGGAATAGGAGAGAATAGGAGGGAATAGGAGGGAATAGGAGGGAATAACTAGTTGGTCACTCAGCGTGTGTGTCAGTCACAATGCCAGTCAATCCCTGTCCATACCATTCACGACATCAGTCAGTGTTTTCACTCAGTCTATGTGCCAGTCACTTCATCAGCTGGTCTGTGAGTCCGAGGGCTCTATCTTGACGTTCTTAGCGCATGGTGCAAGTGCATTTAGGGCGTGTCCAACTCCACTTTTGCTAGTTAGACGGCGTATAATTTGAGCGCAAAGTAAGGCGCAAGGCTCAAATGGGCCGAACGTAGTGTCTTCGTTGTAGGTGTGTCTTGGGCGTAAAATACAGCAAACCAATCAGAGTGTCATCATTGTCATCAATTACAATTCACCCATTAGGTGTGAATGACAATTTGCGCATTGAGCATAATATAGGTGTTATCAGCAAAGTTTTTAATGGATATCCATTGTCCCCTAACAGAAGATTGTTACCCCCGGAAGATTACAGAAACTATTGGCCAACATAGAGTCATAGCTTGTTCAAGGATAATTTGCGTATACATATGTAACCCTACAAGTAGCATCGCAAGTCGCCTGCATGTTGACAGAGTGGGCTCCCTTACATTTAACATATATAAGAGCGTTCTTTGCTGGGGCAGAACTATCTCAATACCATCTTAATATTGCGCCGTTAAAATAACATTGATGTCTACGACATGACTTAAAACCAGGTTTGTGGTGGTTTTAGCGCAAATGCTTTCTGCTGCCTCAAAATAGCAATACGCCAAAAATTATCCTGACCACATCTCATCTTAAGACCAACACGCCCATGTTCAGCGCACGTTTACTTGCTATTTAAACAACGTGAGCGCCGGACAGTAAAATGACAACTGCGTCGATCCGTAACTAGCAAAGACAGTTGCGTTTTAGGTTACCGCCACTTAGCGCCGAGTGTAAGATAGAGCCCCTAGTGTTAGTCCATCAGCTCACTGAGGCTGTTGTTCTTTCCCAGTGGGACGTCGGCAGTTTGTGAGTTTTCAAAGTGCCCAGCTGGCGAGCAGCGTGATTGGCTGTGAGGGAGAAGAACTTCACACTGCTGTCTTCAAGCACCACCTCCGGCAGTTACTGCAGAAGGCCACTGGGGGCATCAGAGAGCGGCATGCGCCAGAGGGCTCAGAGGAGGGTGAGGTCATGGGCGTGCGAGAGGGAGACCTGTGGGAGAGAGACTGCCACCTGTAAATGCATAAACACAAGGAAATGCACATTAACAGGATGCTCTGCAAATGCTGTTATTCTGCTGGATTAGAGTACGTTACATATTACATGTTTCAGTGTGTGTGTGCATTTCTGTATGTTGGATTGGTAAGTCCGTGTGTGTGTGTGTGTGTGTATGTGCACGTGTGTGCGTGTGTATGTGCACGTGTGTGCTTAATAAAAGTAGGGATATAGGCCTGTGTATAGGCCACATGTATTTCCAAAGTGTGTGTTGTGTATGTGTGGATGTCTGTGCAAGTGTGTGTGTCTGTGTGTGTGTGTGCATGTCTGTGCAAGTGTGTGTCTGTGTGTGTGCATGTCTGTGCAAGTGTGTGTCTGTGTGTGTGTGTGTCTGTGTATGTCTATGTTTCAGTCTCACAGTACGATGCTGTGTTGCAGGCCCTAGGCTAAGTGCCGCACAGTGTGTGGATGGAATGGCCAGTGGTCTGTATGAAGAGCTCTTCACTGCCATCGTCTCGCTCATAAACAGGTACTCAGGCCTTCATCTGTGTCTGCTGCAAATTATACAATGAACACTCATTTTTTGTAATGTATGAGAGTACTGAGCCGTGAGATTCCAGTAAAACAGAGGCATTCCATCAGAGCAAACCTGTTCCTTTTCATGTCATTTGCAATGGGGATTAAAACTGGAATGTCTTTTTCCCCAGCTAGTCCAATACCCTGTGCTGTAATAATCTGCCTGATGGCTTTTATCATTTAGCCTAACCATAACTATTTAACTACCGGCCCAGTTAATGAAGGACGTCGCGTTCCTCCTGGGATTAGTTTCCACTGAGTTTTCTTCACTGAGTTTTTCTTCTTCCTCACTTGCCTGTTTTTCTAGTCTGGTTTTCCCAATTTTCCTAGTTTCATCAAGTGTTTTTGTGACAGCTTCTGTGCAAAAAAAGTCTATATGAATAAAATAGAAATTGAAATAAAAAACAGGAGAATCTGAAAACCTCTGATGTGGTGCTCGAGGCCTTATTTAGATTTTTAAGCCTGGGTCTTTCCTGTGCTCTCACCCCCAGGAGGCTGAGCTCGCAGCAGCTGACCCTAGCCTCCGTGATCATGGTGGATACCCCTGGCCTGCGCAGCCCGAGGCACAGTGGGGAGGAGAGGGCGGCCGGATTCTCTGAGCTCTGTCACAACTATCTGCAAGAGAGGCTTCTTGAACACCACTACACACACACTTTTACGCACACTCTGGACCGTTACGCACAGGTACCGACACCCTGTCGAGTGTCTCTGCATGCTCGCACACATGCGCACGCACGTGCACACACACACACACGTGCGCACACACACACACGTGCGCACACACATGCACACACACATGCACATACGCACGTGCACACACACACATACAGCATACACACATGGTCACACACACACGCCGATCCAAAGCATATACTGTAGGTATCGTTGCGATGACCAATGCCTCTACATACTGTACCCAAATCTACACGCATGCACATATGAACACACATGACCACGTACTGCACACACGCACATAAGCTTGGCCAATAAACACAGCTTTTGCTGCCTCTACTAAAGTCTGCAGTCGCGGACACAAGCACTACAAAGCTCTCCTTTGAGCATACGATAATCACTGTGATATACAGCATAATGCAAGATCTCAGTTTCACATGAATATACTGCACAGGGCGGAAACAGCAGGTTTGCTGGAAACTTAAACTGAACTCAGACAGACACGACCTCCATTTCCACTGTTCTGAATATTTTGTTAACATGTAGATATAGTACTTTAACTGTTACTTTTTGGCACAAAAGACGGTTTCTTGCATGGTCACATTTTAACCTTTTTGTATTGTTGGCTCTCATTCAGCTTAAGGAGTTTTCAAAAGGCCTGGTGTTCATCCAAGTCCTCTTCTGGCTTCTGGCAGAAGAAAATAAACTATTTTTATTGTCCGTAAAAATGTAAATTGGCTTTAGCATGTTCACACAACCTCGGACAATATCACCAAACACTGTGCAGTTTATAATGTACAAGGCTCTCACTGCTCGCATAAAGAGTGCACAGTACTCATCGTTTCTCATGTTCTTTTAATGGTATACAGCCGTGGAAAGAAATTAGGGGCAATTAAAGATGAAAAACAGTGTTGTTTTTCTAGTATTTCAGCTTTTTATAGCTTTTGAGTATGTCCTCACTCATTATAACTGCAAGCTAGTTTTCCTCTTCCAAAGTTTTGCACACGTGAGAATGGGAAGGGGGTGGGTCTATTGATTTATTTTTTTTTTAAATTTAAAGAATTATTTGTATCGTTTAGTACCTAACCTTAAAGCTGGAGTACGCAACTTTAAAAAAATATATTGGGGAACGGTCATGTTTAGTTGGTAGCATTCATAGAAAGTCCTGTTGTGAGAGAAATCCAGCACCATACACTGTGTTTATACCCTCAAATTCTGCATTCTAAAACCAGAAATTCGGCCCTAATTTTTGGTTTCAAAACAAAGTGGCTTATGACAATCGAAAAGATAGGCATGGTTCAATCAACAATGTTTTGGTTTCAAAACAAAGTGGCTTATGACAATCGAAGAGATAGGCACGGACCAATAAACAATGAGATTGACCTTGCGTGTTCACCAGCTAGAAATTTCTCCAACAATGGCGAAGAAAAAGAAAAGATTTTTGATAAAGCTCTCTCGAAAACTGGAGTAAACACAGGTGCTCATTTTAGAAGGTGCCGAGAGGTTCAGGAGCGGATTGGTTTAAAGACTTGGAGCTCCCATTGTTTCTACTGGACATGTAGGTCAGAAGTTTCAGCAGTTGGGGTTTCTGCTTGCCAGCCCATTGTAATTACCTATAATGGAGCTAAGTTGTTATTATTGATAATGTTACTTCATTCAGCGGATAGTTCTTGGAAGAAGGAAATGTTTGCTAATGTTATATGTCCGCCTATAACCATGCATGCCAGCTCTAGTCAGATAATTCTTGGTTCAGACTAATGCTACACAAACTCTGTGTGATGCAACAACTGCAACAACAGAGAAGATTTTGTAGTTTTATCTGGACCCTTGTAGCCAACACTTTTACTGAAAAGTTTGCTATACCAGTCTGTAATCCTACAATCGTATCTAGAAAACTTGCACGTTTACAATCTGTTACAACAGGTCTGTGGAAGCAGTGGGGGGGTGTCACTTTCTCTGTGGGCAGCTGGGGCCAAGCGGTGTTTTGACTTTGAAATGTTTTCACAGCAAATGCGACCGTTGAGAAAGTCGCGTACTCCAGCTGTAAGACCAGACGAGGCCTTTCAGTGTCTATCTGTTATAATGCACTGTTATAATGCACTGTTATAATGCACTGTTATCATGCACGTGGTCCAAAGTCAGTGTCAGAACCTGGCACTGTTCTGAAGGCTGTTCTGAAGGTGGCTGTGCTCATGATTCGTTTGATGTGGATTTATTCAATTTGAGGTAGAAATCAAGGCAGTGCTGATCAGTGGTGTGGATTATGTGATGCTTCTGCTGGTTCCTAGGAAAAAGTCCCCGTGGATTTTGTGACCCCAGACAGCAGCCCAGCTCAAGTCGTATCTGCCATCGACCTACCTGCGCTCCAGGTAACCGGACATTTGCTGGATCAGTTCAGGTTAAGTAACTTGCTTGGGGATACAGCAGCAGCGTCTAACCTGGGAATTGGACGTGCAACCTTTGAGTTACAAGCCCGATTCCTTTACCATTATTGCACACTGCCCCCAGTGGTATTATAATCAGATGAGTGCTTGGCTGGTTATACCTGTAGGACCGTGTGTTCACCATAGTGTTAATCACCGTAGTTTAAAAGTGGAGACCCTTGTAAACGGTGTCGTTTCCATTTCAAATCCAATCTCATTAAGGTGCGGGCGGCAGAGGCAGACCCCAGGGGTCTACTGTGGGTGCTGGATGAAGAGATGGCCACCCCAGGATCCACTGAAAATGCTGTGCTTGAAAGGGTGTGTCAGTACTTTGGTGAAACAGGTGAGGGTGTGTCAGTAATTTGATGTCAGTACTTTATGACAAACAGGTGAGGATGTGTCAGTACTTTGCTTTAGCAGGTGAGGGTGTATCAGTGCTCTGGTGAAACAGATGAAGGTATGTCAGTAATTTGATGTGTCAGTACTTTAGGACAAACAGTTGAGGATGTGTCAGTACTTTGGTTTAGCAGGTGAGGGTGTATCAGTGCTCTGGTGAAACAGGTGAAGGTATGTCAGTTATTTGATGTGTCAGTACTTTAGGACAAACAGGTGAGGATGTGTCAGTACTTTGGTTTAGCAGGTGAGGGTGTATCAGTGCTCTGGTGAAACAGGTGAAGGTATGTCAGTACTTTTGTGATACAAGTGAAGGTGTGTTAGGACTTTGGTGAAACAGGTGAGGATGTGTCACTACTTTGGTGTTTCAGTACTTTAGATAAACAGGTCTTAGGTGTGTGAGTACTTTGGTGTGTCAGTACTTGAGATAAACAGGTAAGGATTTATCAGTACTTTGGTGTGTCCCACCCCCCACCCCTATATTGCTCAGTCCGACAGTGTGAACAGCCCCTGCAGTGTGAGATTGCCCACCACCTGGGTTCTGACCCGATCCGGTACGACCTCTCTGGCTGGTTCAGTCTGGTCCAGAACAACCCATCATCCCTCAATGCTTCTTCACTGCTTCAGAACTCAACCGTGTAAGTGACTGTGTGTGTGTGTGTGTGTGTGTGTGTGCGTGCGTGTGGTGTATGCATGTGTACATCTGTGTGGTGTGTGCATGTGTACATCTGTACATGTGTGTTTTATCTCTCTCACTGCATTTCTTCCACTATTGCATTTTTAGTTTAGAGTGTGTGTTATTACTTTGTCATTTTTTTTTTCCACTGCATACTTAACTCTCTGCATCTCATTCTCTCTCCCCCTCCCTCTCTCTCTCTTTCTCTCTCTCTCTCTCTCTCTCAGTGGGGTAGTAAAGGCCCTCTTTGGCCCCCGGGCCTCAGTGCCCCCTCTGTGCCGGGGCCTTGGGGGGATAGAGGGGGGGTCTCAGCGGTCGCTGGAGAGAAGTGGCACCGTCAGAAAGACCTTCAGTGGGGGGATGGCAGCCGTCAGGAGGCACTCCCTGTGCATCTCTGTCAAACTGCAGGCGGTGAGATTTAAGCACACTCACACACCCATACATTTACCCACATAAACACATTTACAAACATATATACATTTACCCACATAAACACATTTACAAACATATATACATTTACAGATGAACCTCGATCCAACGGACACCGATGCAACGGATTCCGGATCCAACGGACACAATCCGCTAGAGTGAATATCTGGTCCGAACGTTTAAAACTCCCGGGTGAAGCGAACCGAGACCGCTACTTGAGTAAGCGCCCGCTTGGCGGCGCGCACGTGTTGTTTACAAGCATACAAGCGTCGGTTTGCCTGGTTGTTGTGCGCTACATATCTCTTGTTATAGTGATATTTTGCAGTGTCGCATTATTCGCTGCAACGGACAAACGGCTTTAACGGACAACTGCTCCCCCCTATTAGTCCGTTGGATCGAGGTTCATCTGTACCTACATAAACACATTTACAAACATATATACATTTACCTACACAAACACATTTGCAAAAATATATACATTCACCCACATAAACACATATATAGCCTACATTTACCCACATAAACACATTTACAAACATATATACATTTACCCACATAAACACATTTACAAACATATATACATTCACCCACATAAACACATATATAGCCTACATTTACCCACATAAACACATTTACAGAAATATACATTTACCCACATAAACACATTTACAAACATATACACATTTACCCACATAAACACATTTGCAAACGTATATACCTTTACCCACATATACACATTTACAAACACACATACATTTACCCACATAAACACATTTACAAACATATATACATTTACCCACATAAACACATTTACAAACATATATACATTCACCCACATAAACACATATATAGCCTACATTTACCCACATAAACACATTTACAAACATATATACATTTACCCACATAAACACATTTACAAACATATATACATTCACCCACATAAACACATATATAGCCTACATTTACCCACATAAACACATTTACAGAAATATACATTTACCGACATAAACACATTTACAAACATATATACATTTACCCACAAAAACACATTTATAAACATATGCACATTTACCCACATAAACACATTTGCAAACGTATATACCTTTACCCACATATACACATTCACAAACACACATACATTTACCCACATAAACACATTTACAAACATATATACATTTACCCACATAAACACATTTACAAACGTATATATATATTTACCCACTTATACACATTTACAAATGTATTTACATTTACCCACATATACAAGTTTACAAAATATATACATTTACTCACGTAGAAACATTTACCCCACATACATTTACCCACATATACACCTTTATCTGGTGCACAAATTTTCTTAAATCCATATTCGCACACAAAAAATAAAAATGAACAATGCACAGAATGTCATTGAAATGTCATTCATACGGCAGCAATGAAACAAATGTTAGAGAATGAGAATCGAACACAAGGGCGAGTTAAATGTGAAACAGCAGTAATAATAAACACGCCGATCTCTCTCCCTCTCTGAAGGACGCTCTGATAAACCTCATCCGCCGCGCCAGGCCTGTGTTCCTGCAGTGCGCGAGCGCCAAGACGGATGCCGGGGGTTTCGACTTCCCCTCCCTCCGCGCTCAGCTGGGCTCCGCCCACATTCTGTCAGCGCTGCAGCTGTACCGCACAGGTGAGCGAGCCGGTTGGTGGGCCGGTGCATGTCCCCATCGACTGAGGAATTCTGGGAAGGGGAGTTAGTCACAGTATGTGACTCAGACCGGCTGCTCAGCGGCTCCTCTCTGACTCAGTTGTGCACACTGGCTGGCATGCGTGACTGTGCGTATGCGTGACTGTGCGTGTGCATGTGTCTGTGTTCCTCAAGGGTGCATGCATCTACACTGTACATTTCTGGTTGCCCCAGTGATCTGACTATGAAAGCTATTGCAGAAAGAGGCTTTATTTCAGTTGCAGTATCTCTCTCTCTCTCTCTCTCTCTCTCTCTCTCTCTCTCTCTCTTTCTTTCTCTCTCTCAGGCTATCCTGACCACATGTCTCTCAGTGACTTCCGCTGCCGTTTCCAGGCCCTGTCGCCGCCGGTTATGAAGCGATACGGCTCTGTCTTTATCACCCCGGATGAGAAGAAGGTCGGCACCTACACACACACACACACACACATGTACACACGCACAGACACATTTGTGCATGCCTGCACATATGCACACAAACATGTACATTGCACACTTACACATGCATGCACATTCACACGCGCACACACATCATCCTCTCATGCATGCACATAGACAGACGCACACATGCAGGCATACACGCACGCACGTTTTTGCGTGCACTCCACTTGAACGTTTGTGCATGAATACAGGCGTGCATAACTTTGCATGCTCGCATACACACACTCCTCCTCTTCTCTCCTCTCCTCTCCTCCTTCCATCTGCCATGACTCCCCTGATTGCTGTAAACAGTGCAACTCCTTCTGTTAACTCCTTTTGACAGCAGGTGACAGGCTGGCTGTCTATGCAAGCAGTCCCCCCCTTATGATTGTGTGAGATTATTATGGCCAGAATGCACTATTGGACACTATTGGACTGCTTGTCAAGTTATGTATTTTAAAGCCTTTAAACCTCATATTATGTTCCGAGACAATTTGATGTCTCTTGAAAACCAGTTAATCTTATTTTTTCAACTTGACACAATGAGTTTTTCAATTTTGTTGGGATTAAATAGTAAACACACAATAAACATAATGTGTAATACACAGGGTGTATTCTTGCCTCTCGCCTAATGCATGCTGGTATAGGCTCCAGCGGGTTAGATATGCATGCTGGTATAGGCTCCAGCGGGTTAGATATGCATGCTGGTATAGGCTCCAGCGGGTTAGATATGCATGCTGGTATAGGCTCCAGCAGGTTAGATATGCATGCTGGTATAGGCTCCAGCGGGTTAGATATGCATGCTGGTATAGGCTCCAGCGGGTTAGATATGCATGCTGGTATAGCCTCCAGCTTGTTAGATATGCATGCTGGTATAGGCTCCAGCGGGTTAGATATGCATGCTGGTATAGGCTCCAGCTTGTTAGATATGCATGCTGGTATAGCCTCCAGCGGGTTAGATATGCATGCTGGTATAGGCTCCAGCGGGTTAGATATGCATGCTGGTATAGGCTCCAGCGGGTTAGATATGCATGCTGGTATAGGCTCCAGCGGGTTAGATATGCATGCTGGTATAGGCTCCAGCGGGTTAGATATACATGCTGGTATAGGCTCCAGCGGGTTAGATAATGGATGGAATCGTTTTTATTTTTTTATTTGTTTGTTCAGACTGCTGCTTGCCATTTTTACAGGATCTAATTTATTTTCTACTGTTGCCTTTTTACTGTGTTGCTTTATTTTCTGGTAGCCAGCCTTGTATTTCTTGTTATATTGTTGTTGTTTGATCATTGTCTGCCTGGATGTGTCTAGTCTTGTTATTTAGCTACTGTTCTAGTGCATTGTTTTTTTTATGTCTTATAATAAAAAAAACTGTGCAACTATGATATATGTGCTTCTCACCCCAACTGTTCCTCTCTCTCTCTCTTTCTCTCTCTCCCTCTCTTTCTTTCTCTCTCACTCTCTCTCTTTCTCTCTCTTTCTATCTCTTTCTATCTCTCTCTATCTCTCACTATCTCTATCTCTCACTATCTCTCTCTCAGGCAGTGGAGGAGCTGTTGGTTGAGCTGGACCTGGATAAAAAGAGCATTGTTCTAGGAGCCAGCAGGGTAAGAAAGATTGGCCAGTGAGTGAAATAATGAGCTTCAGTCACATTATCAGACTCAAGTACTTCAAGGACTTCTGAGTAACAGCCACTCTGAGAAGGACAGATGCTCCAGGACATACTGGCTTCCCTGATGCCTGAGATGCTTAGTTCTGCTTAACCTGACTTACGCCATGAAATGCGCTTAAGTTCTTCATTCTGTAAGTCCCTCTGGATCAGAGTGTGTGCTAAATGACTCTAAGAGTCATTGACACCCATTTCACTGTGAACTGCATTGTGTTCATTACTAGGGATAGCTGCTACTGTATGGGAAGAATGTGCTTTCTTATCTGTTCTGTAGTTACTTCGATGACCTTTCTGTATGCACTTACTGCGCGTCGCTTTGGATAAAAGCGTCTGCTGAATGAATGTAATGTAATGTAATGTAATGTAATGACACACAGAAATGAGTTAACACAATGACTCAGTGAGTCGATAACAGGATAGGACCTCTCACTGAAGACTCACATGCTGAGAGTCAGTGGCACACAGAGACTTGCTGATTCACTGATGCACTAAGACACACTGCGGGCAATAATTGCCCCGTGACTCACCGACACACTGAGTCTGCCCTCTCCCTGTGCGCCACCCCAACCTGCCCCACAGGTGTTTATGAAGCGAGGCGTTCTGCACTACCTGGAGCAGCAGAGGGACAAGCTGGTGAGCGGCTGGCTGGTGCTGCTGCAGGCTTCCTGCTTGGGACATCTGGCTAGGCAGAAATACCGCCGCATGAAGGTGAGAATCTGCCCAGGCACAGTGGAGTGGTGCATGATGGGAAATAGGCGGAGCAGGGGTGATGCCCGGGTGCTTTCCGGTTGGCCCAGGTGCAGCAGATGGCTGTGAGATGTGTTCAAAGGAACGTGCGTGCTCTCACTGCCGTGAGGAAGTGGAACTGGTGGAGACTCCTGTGCAAAGTGCGCCCCCTGCTGGACGTCAACATCGATGACCAGAAGTTCCGCGCAAAACAGGTAGCGACTGCATCGCACGCACGGTGAAAAACACATGAGACGTTCTGCTAAGCGCAGAGCAACTCCCGGACTCCCATTTATAAACATTTAACAGCTGCAAGGCATGAGCGCAAAGGCTGTGATTCGCAGTAGTACTGATGTTACCTCATGTTCGGGGTTCTAGGATGAAATTTGTGCGTTGAGGCGACGGCTTGAGAAGTCTGAGAAGGACAGAAGCGAGCTCAGACAGAGCGCGGATAACCTGGAAACAAAGGTACCGCTTGAACACACCGCGTTCAGTTTAACACAAGCGTTGGGTCAAACACGCTTACACTGGTTAGAAGGTGAAGTGGTTCTGAGGAGAAACATAGGTGCCTTATGCATCTCTCTATCCCCTCTTGTACATTTTCTTAAAGTCATTTTTGTGTCTTTTTCTGTCTGTCTCTTGAATTGTTTGCACATTAAATTAATAAATAAAACAATTATACCAAGGAGCGCTGGACGGGAAGAGTGGTTATAGTCATGCACAGGGTATGAAATTAACTTTTTTCACCCACTGGCCAGAGTGGATTGTGGATTCTAAAAATCACCAGCCATTTTCAACATTTTACCAGCCACATTACCTTTTACAATATAACACCAGTTGGTTACCGGTCAAAGTGGCCGCCACAATCAAAGTCACACCCTGGTCATGTAACGATCTGTGGGTGTTTACAAATGTTTCCATTTATTTCCCATCTGCTCTTTTTCTCATCCTCTCTATCTGTCCGTCGCTCCCACCTCTCTCCCTCTGTCCGTCCGTCTGTCCGCCTGCATGCAGGTTACAGCGCTGTCGTCTGAGCTGAGTGACGAGAGATTCAGAGGGGAGGCGGTGAGTCAGGCGCTGGACATAGAGAGAGCAGAGAGGCTTCGATTCAGCAAGGAGAACAAGGAGCTACAGGTGCTGCTCTCTCACACTGCCCTACTCGTACACTCGCATACACGCACATATACACTCAATACACACATTGCACACTCATTGTATTTATTTTTATTTATACACTTTACCTGATCAACTTGCACAGTAGAATCTCTGTTCTATTAAATATTTAGGAAGATTATATCATCATATGTCTTCAGATCCTACTTTTACAGTTAAAATTTTTGGAATTGAATGACCTGGAGCCCCATCTCTCTGTGTGTCCCTGCAGGGGCGGCTGGACCAGTGTAAGATCACTATCAACAATCTGGAGAAACAGCTGGAGGAGCAGAAACAGCAGGCCAGAAGCACGGAGTCAAAGAGGGCAGTGGGGACAGGTAACAGTGTGACACACAGCCGTGCAGTACAGACACAGTAGAACACACAGTCTGAGATCTTTCATAGCAGTGCAGCACAGACACGGTAGAACACACAGTCTGAGATCTTTCATAGCCGTGCAGCACAGACACGGTAGAACACACAGTCTGAGATGTTTCATAGCCGTGTAGTACATACAGTAGAACAGTCTGGGTTTTATCACAGTTGTGTAGTACAGACAGTAAACGGTCTGGGTTCTATCACAGTTGTGTAGTAGAGACAGCAGAACAGTCTGGGTTCTATCACAGTTGTGTGAAAAGTTTGGGTTCTATCACAGTTGTGTAGTAGATACAGCAGAACAGTGTGAGTTCTATCACAGTTCTCTAGTAGAGACAACCGCACAGTGTGAGTTCTATCACAGTTGTGTAGTACAGACAGTAGAACAGTCTGAGTTCTATCACAGTTGTGTAGTACAGACAGTAGAATGGTCTGGGTTCTATCACAGTTGTGTAGTACAGACAGTAGAACAGTCTGAGTTATATCACAGTTGTGCAGTACAGACAGTAGAATGGTCTGGGTTCTATCACAGTTGTGTAGTACAGACAGTAGAACAGTCTGAGTTATATCACAGTTGTGTAGTACAGACAGTAGAATGGTCTGGGTTCTATCACAGTTGTGTAGTAGAGACAGTAGAACACTGTGAGTTCGATCACAGTTGTGTAGTAGAGACAGTAGAACAGTGTGAGTTCTATCACAGTTGTGTAGTAGAGACAGTAGAATGGTCTGGGTTCTATCACAGTTGTGTAGTAGAGACAGCAGAACAGTCTGAGTTATATCACAGTTGTGTAGTACAGACAGTAGAATGGTCTGGGTTATATCACAGTTGTGTAGTACAGACAGTAGAACAGTCTGAGTTCTATCACAGTTGTGTCGTACAGCAGCAGTGCACACCGTCCAAGTGTGAGCACAGGCCTAAGGGCCCTCTTAACCCTCCTGCCACCCCCCCCCCCCCCCCTTGTGCTCAGAGAGCGAGCTGCAGCTGCAACTGGAGTGTGCACAGACAGAGGTGGACTATCTACGACGCAGGCTGCGCCAGAGCGAGGAGCGGCTGGAGGCCGAGAGGGAGGCCCGGACGCAGCTGGACTGCAAGGTGCGTTCCGACCGCGCCGTCCGCTCTTCCCGCCAGTGTTTTCACAGATGCCCACTTCTGCAGACTGCACCTTGTAGCGTACCGTTTACTAATTACTCCTCTTTACTTTCACATGCTGTGGCAGCCTTGGGAACTGTCTTCTGTGGGATCTGTCAAAGTATTCTTTGCAAATATTACCACTGTTTTGCTTCTACACTGCAACATTATGACCTACAGCAATGGCTTTTCTCAGCTCTTCCAATTACAGCTTGGAAAGAGGCAGAGGAGGAGGCTGTGTGATGCGTGAGCACAAACTGTCTCACAGAGACTGAGTTTTCTTTGTCTCCCCCGTGTGGCAGGTGCTGGAGCTGCAGTCTCAGCTGGAGCAGTCCAAGCGGAGCGTGACTGAGCTGAAGCGTCACTGTCGCCGGGTGACCTCTGACTTCCAGGATGCCCGTGTTTTGACGGACAGCTTACAGAACCGTGCCCATGAACTGGAGAGGAAGCGGAGGAGGTCTGGTTTATAGGATGTCTCTGTCTCTATCTCTCTACATGTAGCGCTTTCTTTGCTAGTGTCTTACAAAGTTTATGTGTGCATACATGTTGTGTGTGTGTGCACCCAGGTTTGACAGTGAGTTGACCCAGGCTCTGGAGGAGGCTGATAATGAGCGGGAGCTCAAGGAGAAGCTGATCCAGGAGAACACTGTGCTGAGCGGGGAACTGCTAGCCCTACAGCGCAAAATTAAGGTACAAACCCAGTACAGACCCTGCACTTTGTGCTAACGCTAAAGCGCAGCCTTCAGGTACAGACCCTGCACTTTGTGCTAACGCTAAAGCGCAGCCTTCAGGTACAGACCCTGCGCTTTGTGCTAACGCTAAAGCGCAGCCTTCAGGTACAGACCCTGCACTTTGTGCTAATGCTAAAGTGCAGCCTGCAGGTACAGACCCTGCACTTTGTGCTAACGCTAAAGTGCAGCCTTCAGGTACAGACCCTGCACTTTGTGCTAATGCTAAAGTGCAGCCTTCAGGTACAGACCCTGCACTTTGTGCTAACGCTAAAGCGCAGCCTTCAGGTACAGACCCTGCACTTTGTGCTAACGCTAAAGTGCAGCCTGCAGGTACAGAACCAGAACAGACCATCCTGCAGTGGCTTTAGAAACAGCTGTGAATCGGCGATGCGTAGCAGCGTTTGATGACGGCATCACACGCCCTGCGTCTCCGCAGGAGAGCCAGGCAGAGGTGACGCGCCTCCAGCTGCAGAAGGAGGAGCTGTGTGCCCAGATCAGAGACCTGTCCGTGCCCCTGGGGCTCAGCACCGACTCCCTGCCTGCCCTCAAGCAGCAGCTGAGGGAGCTGGAGAGCCAGGAGACAGAACGCAACCAGGAGATAAGCCAGCTCACCAGCAAAATACAGCAGCAACAGCAGGTCAGCCAACTTACCGCAAAACACTGAGAGACTGACACTACAGGACACTGACAAAACACTGGCACGAAACACTAGCACTGACATCAAACTGACACTGATACACTGACAAATCATTGAAACTCATATATCGAAAAGAACCAACACTCAGTGAACACTTTCCACTGCACTGACACAAACAAAACAATAAAATAGCAATACTGTGATGCACTGATTATCTCTCTCTGATGTTTTCACATTTATTTTGCTTTTCTCCTCTCTCTCTCTCTCTCTCTCCCCCTCTCTCTTTCTCTCTCTCTCTCCCCCTCTCTATCCTCCAGATGCATCTGCGCTTTGAGATGGAAATGGAGAGAATTAAACAAATTCATCAAAAGGAATTGGAGGACAAAGAAGAGGAACTGGAAGACGTACAGAAAGCCTCGCAAAGACGGGTAATCACTGAGGGCAGAGAACGGAGCTGTATGTGTGTGTGTGGGGGGGGGGGGGGGGGTAGGCTGAGGGATGGAGGGAGGAATTAGAGCGATATACAGTAGGACGGAAGTGGGGGTTGAAATGGTAAGAGAGAGGAGGAAAAGCAGACTTATAAAGAAGCAGAGGATCCCTGTCACAGTGTGAGAGTGAGACGAGACTAATAATAGCTTTTAGGGACAGCCTCCTTGAGAAGGAACTATTTCTTGACGCAAAACAATGGGCACGTCCTGCTGTAATTAGCGTTATATCAGCACGGATTCGCTGATCTAGAGATCATCTGTAGAGCCCATCCTGTCCACTGAGTCGATCCACATCAGATAAAGATCAGTTGATCTGGACAGATTCTAAGTAAATCAGAACTTGACCTTTAAAGGTAGTCTCGAGTTCAGATGCTCAATCTCTCATAGAGCACCTAGATAACCTTGGTAACTTTTCCTGGTCAAGGCTGTCTCTAATCTGATTGGTGCCAGCAGATTTCGGATCGTGATTAGCAAAGTACCTGCCTGGAAGCGAGAGTGGGGAAACAGTCAGGCTCACGGTCACGGCTATCTCAGCTCCGTATTAGCTCTCTGCGTCTAATGAAGACCTGCCTGCCATCCGTGTGTCTACGCAGCTGAGGCAGCTGGAGATGCAGCTGGAGCAGGAGTATGAGGAGAAGCAGATGGTCATCCACGAGAAGCATGACCTGGAAGGACTGATCGCCACACTGTGTGACCAGGTAACAAACCACCTGAGCAGGGTGCGGCAGGGTGCCTTGGGATTGGGAGTAAAACACATAACACGGTGTGGAACACCATGTGACCAGGAAGTGTAAAACACATAGCAGGGTGTGGAACACCATGCGACCAGGAAGTGTAAAACACATAGCAGGGCGTGGAACACCATATGACCAGGAAGTGTAAAACACATAGCAGGGCGTAGTACACCATCTGACCAGGAAGTGTAAAACACATAGCAGGGCGTAGTAAACCATCCATCCATTATCTAACCCACTTATTCGTTGTCAGGGTTGAGGGGGGGCTGGAGCCCATCCCAGGATGCATTGGGCGAGAGGCAGGAATACACTCTGGATAGGTCACCACTCTTCACAGGGCTTACACTCTCATATCTATGTGCAATTTAGTCTCCAGTTAGCCTAAGCTGCATGTCTTTGGACTGTGGGAGGAAACCCACACGGACACGGGGAGAACAAACTCCACACAGAAAGGCCCCAGGCCTGGATTCGAAAGGTGGACCTTCCCCTTTTTGGAGATCGTGTGAAAGCGAAAAACCATTTCCCACCACGGTTCATAGACCACAATGCATTTCACCAACTTAAATGAGAAGCTACCGAGGCTTCACATGGTGGCAAGTACAGGAAGCGGCATGGCTTTAAATGAACGCATACACGGGTGACCCAGGAATCGTCAGTCTGCCGTTTTCGTCTGCTGCCATTTGTTTCACAGCGCGGTGTTGTACGGTGGACTGCGTGTTGAGTGCGTGTTGAGTGCGGACGTCTGTTCTGAGACGGTACGTGCTGTGGGAGCTCCCAAGCTCTTTTTCTTCAGACATGCAGAAAGATGGCCTTTTGTTCTGCTGATGCCATGAGTCAGAAGATGTAGAATTCAGAAATCTCACACAAAGAACTCAAAACAAATTTGCAGCCTGCCACAATATGGACAGGCAATTATGTAACTCCCACAATGTCACAGCGTCTTTTCCGTCATCGAGTGTTATGCAGACTCGTTTTTCTTTCAGCCCCTGCATGATTTATAAACCATACTCTTCCCTGCAGAATACAATCTCTCAACTTCCCTCATATTAATTATCCTGTGGATTCTAAGTGGCGGGATTGATAAGTGGAACTCTGTCGATCCGAAACCATGGCGATGCAACCGTATTTAGAATTAATAGGATTTTTACCCCCTAAGCCCCCAAGTGGCAGGATGTTGTGTCAGCACAAGCTGCCCTAGCTCAAGGCTAAAGGGACCCTGTGGGATGGAAAAGGCCTTGTGGTGCAGCTCGACCCTGCTGAGTGGTTGTTTTGTAATGTCTGTGGTGGCCAGCATTGAGTACTTACTCCCACGCTTACTCACTCATTAACTCAATCACTCACTTCATCAATCGCTCACTCACTCATTAACTCACTCACTCACTTCCTCAATCACTGACTCACTCATTAACTCACTCACTCACTTCCTCAATCGCTCACTCACTCATTAGCTCACTCACTAGCTCAATCACTCACTCATTAACTCACTCACTCACTTTCTCAATCACTCGCTCACTCACTCATTCCCTCACTTGCTCCCCCTTTTCCTCACCCATTCCCTCCTCTCCCTCTCTTACTACCTTTTCCTCTTCTTCCCTTTTTCACTCACTCTCTTTCTCTTCCTTTCCTCGCTCTTACTCTCTCCTCTCTCTCTCTCTCCCTCCCTGGTCCAGGTGGGTCACCGTGATTTTGACGTTGAGAAGCGTCTGAGGCGGGATCTGAAGCGCACCCACGCCCTGCTGAGCGACGCCCAGCTGCTGCTGTCCACCGTTGACGGGCCGGGGCAGGGCCAGCCGCCAGGGAGCAGGGAGCAGCTGGAGAGACTGCACTGCCAGGTGCGCTACCGCCCCCTGCTGCTGCTCGCAGTGTCTGCCCCTCTCTCTCCCTCTCTTTCCCCCTCCATCTCCCTTTCTCTCTCTCTTTCCCTAAGTCCCTCTCTCTCTCTCCCTCACTTTTCCCCTCAGCCCCTCTCTCTCTCCTTCTCTTTCCCCCTCCATCTCTCTCTCTCCCTCTTTCCCTCAGCCCCTCTCTCTCTTGCTCTCTTTTCCCATCAGCCTCCCTCTCCCTCTCTTTACCCTCACCCTCTCTCTCTTTACATCTCTTTCCCCTCAGTCCCTCTTTCTCTCGCTTTCTTTACCCCTCAGCCTCTCTCTCTCGCTTTCTTTACCCCTCAGCCTCTCTTTTTCCCTCTCTTTACCCCCAGTCACTCTCTCTTTTCCCTCTCTTTCCCCTCAGCCTCTCTCTTTTCCCTCTCTTTCCCTCAGCTGGAGGAGAGCGAGGAACGGCGGGCGGAGGCGGAGAGCATGCAGAAGACTCTCTCCATGGAGCTGGAGAATGCCCAGCTGGAGCTGGAGAGCATCTGCAAGCACAAGAGCCTGGTGAGCGGGGGAGGGGCCAGGGGGAGGGGCCAGAGTGGGGGGCTAGAGAGAGGATGTGGGAGGGGCCAGAGGGAGGGGCCAGAGGGAGGGGCTAGAGAGAGGATGTGGGAGGGGCCAGAGTGGTGAGCAGGGGAGGGGCCAGAGTGGGGGGCTAGAGAGAGGATGTGGGAGGGGCCAGAGTGGGGGGCTAGAGAGAGGATGTGGGAGGGGCCAGAGTGGTGAGCGGGGGAGGGGCCAGAGTGAGGGGCCAGAGTGGGGGGCTAGAGAGAGGATGTGGGAGGGGCCAGAGTGGGGGGCTAGAGAGAGGATGTGGGAGGGGCCAGAGTGGGGGGCTAGAGAGAGGATGTGGGAGGGGCCAGAGAGGGAATACAGGGGAACAAAATTACTACTCAAAGGGTGCTAAAGATGTAGTGAAGGAGGACTGGAGGGCCAGTAAAGGGGGACAGTAGACCCAGTGAAAGTGGACAGTAGACCCAGTGAAGGGGGACAGTAGACCCAGTGAAGGGGGATTGGAGGGCCAGTAAAGGGGGGCATTAGACCCAGTGAAGGGGGACTGGAGGGCCAGTAAAGGGGGACTGGAGGGCCAGTAAAGGCGGACTGGAGGGCCAGTGAAGGGGGACTGGAGGGCCAGTGAAGGGGGACTGGAGGGCCAGTAAAGGGACACTCAGCTCCATCGTTCCCTCTCCCAGGTTGATGAGCAGCTGGCTCAGCAGCAGCATGAGAAGATCGACCTGCTGAAGAGGCTGGAGGAGGATCAGGAGGACCTCAATGAGCTGATGAAGAAACACAAAGCACTTATCGCCCAGGTAACGGTGTGTGTGTGTGTGTGTGTGTGTGTGTGTGCGTGCGTGCGTGCGTGCGTGCGTGTGTGTGTGTGTGTGTGTGTGTGTATGTGTGTGTGTGGGTGTTTGTGTGTGTGTGTGTGAGTGCGTGTGTGTGTGGGTGTGTGTGTGTGGGGGGGCACAGAAGACACATAGTATTTTATTATTTATTGCTGCCATAAATAGTTTGTTGTACTTTCTTTTTACTTTTTTATTCATCTTCATCTTTTTTATTTATCTTGTATTGTGTTTGTGTTATGTGGCAATATCAATATAAGTTTGGCGTGGCAATACATCAAAATTGAATTGTAACTAAGATAGATCTTTCTGCTTGACTTTTTTGAAATACCTTCATAACACAACTTTTCATGAACCGAATGATGCCAGATTTGGTATGTTTTGTCAGTGACTGTGTCTGAGCATACTTCATGAAAAAATTACACGATCAGGCAAAAAATTTACGTAATGTTAAAATATGTGATCAGGCAAAAAATTAATGCAATGTTAATTCAATAGTTTTTGAAAGTTTTTGATTTCAATCTACCGTAAATTGGATTCTCTTTCATCCTTATCGCAACCAGTTAGTGCTCCACCAAGTTGAGAGTTGGTCGCGTCAAAGATGACAAAATGGCGGACATTTCAATTTGTGGCTGGCATCTTCACATTGTTCACAAAATTTGGCCGCTCAGTGCCTCTGTGCCGGTTGCCCTGGAATCGTGACACGTGGTGCATAGGTTTATTTCCTTCTACTTTGCCCAACAAGGCCCACCCATATTGTTTTCACCGTTTCCTACATTGCAGTAAAACCCGGCTCATTGCTGTCCGTACAGCTAATTATTATTATTATTATTATTATTATTATTATTATTATTATTATTATTATTGTAACAGTCTAAATGGATATTTGTTAACCCCAGTCCTCCAGTGACATCTCTCAGATCCGGGAGTTGCAGGCGGAGCTGGAGGAGGCTAAGAAACAGAGACAGAGCCTGCATGAGGAGGTAAGACTGTTGGCAGGGCAGCCATGGAGACATCATCAGAGCTGTGTGTTCACATGGTGGGACCAGGGTCCTGTATCACGAAGCAGGATTATTGAGTTAGCTGGAAAAATGTTAAGTAAAACCTGGAACAACTCTTTTTTCTTCAGCCCATGATTTGGGAGGGTTCCTGGTTTTACTCAGTGCAGTTATTTTGTGAAAGAATAATGCATAGATTACGTGGATATGTTTTTGTTGTTGGGTTATGATAACCCAGGCAGAAATATTATATGTGAAGGTTTCAAAAGGATCAGATAGAGTGCTTGACATTGGTGGACAATGTAAAATGTTAGTGCTGCCATCTTCTGGTCGAAAGTGGCTATCCTACTCCTCGCTTTTCACAAATGCTTTGGTTTAAATTAAATTAAAGGGCTGAAAAATAATATTGGATTACAGGTTTGTTGCATTATTTGTGTGGAGAACTGTATGCCATGACACAGGGAAACACAGTCCTGTGTAATTACCTAAACACCTCACTATGGTTTTGTCTGTATGCCATGACACAGGGAAACACAGTCCTTAATTACCTAAACACCTCACTATGGTTTTGCCTGTATGCCATGACACAGGGAAACACAGTTTTTCCCCCTGTCTCACTTACCATTCCCTTTATCTTTCTTCACCTCAAACTTTCTCTTTCCTTCTCTGTCCCTTTCTCCTTACCTCTTCTTTACTTCTTTTTCACTCTTTGCTCCCTCCCTCTCTCCCTCTCTCTCTCTCTCCCTCTCTCTCTCTCTCTCTCCAGCTGCAGCAGAGTGTGACCAGGCTGCAGTTTCTGGAATCGTCCACCGTGGCACGCAGCATCGTGAGTAAGCAGGAGGCCCGGGTCTGTGACCTGGAGAACAAGCTGGAGTTCCAGAGGGGGCAGATCAAGAGATTTGAGGTCAGAAGCTGACCTTTCCCTCCCTGTGCCCCTCGCTTTTTGATCTGTGTGTGTGCGTGTGTGCGTGCATGTGTGAGTATGTGTCCTTGTGTGCATGCGCGTGCAGCAGGATCCCTTTAATGTGTGCGTGCGGTGTGTGTGCGTGTGCATGTGTGTGTGTATGTGTCCCTGTGTGCATGCGCGTGCAGCAGGATCCCTTTAATGTGTGTGCATGTGTGCGTGCGCGTGGGTGGGGTTGTGTGTACGTGTCCTTGTGTGCATGCACGTGCAGCAGGATCCCTTTAATGTGTGCGCACAGGTGTGTGTGTGCGTGCGGTGTGTGTGCGCGGGTGTGTGTCTGTGTCCCTGTGTGCATGCGCGTGCAGCAGGATCCCTTTAATGTGTGTGTGCGTGCGTGCGTGCGTGCGTGCGTGCGTGCGTGCGTGCGTGCGTGCGTGCGTGCGTGCGTGCGTGTGTGTGTATGTGTCCCTGGGCCTCATTCATGAAGCATTCTTAAATATAGGTGTACATTTATGTCCAAAGGGAGTTTATACGAAAAATTTACGCCGGATTCATCAAACCGTGTGGAAAAGGTAGATTTATTCATATTCACTTACAATGCGCTTCCACATTATTTTGTGATTAGCATAAATCCATGCCCATGAATTGCCTTATATGCAGACTGTCACTTCCATTTAAAGGTCCATATTTAGTAAGAATGGCCCAGAAAAATCAAAATCAAAGAAAATAATTATTCTGACACTGAAATCAAAGTTTTATTAGCAGATGTTCAATCAAGGGGAAAAAAAGTTTAATATTGTCAGTACCGGCATCATGAACTGGTAAAGTTATGGCCTAGCAGGAGATAACATGTACCATATGAGCGCATTGCTTTATCGCAGCCTGGAAATAAATTAAACTTTATTCATTCTGTAATTCTGTTGGGGTTCTGTGCATGTGAGTTGTGGTTTGAAATCGGGTAATCATATGGGCTACCTTATTTTAGAATCTCTCTGGCGCGTTGTAATTGCGGTCACATTGATGTCCGTGTCCCACACTGCTCAGGTTTTACCGGGATATAGCCTGCTGGCTACATTCTAACCAGTTAAAAAACTTTCACTTTTAAATAAAGTTTATCCGGTTTTCCCTCTGAACGCGAGACGGCGTTTCACCGACTTTTCAACAAATACGTGAGCTGGGGTGTGCAGTCTATGGCACCGATAACATTGGACAGGTTGCCAATTTCATAAAAACTCTGCTTTACCTCCACCTGTCTTTGCATCTTGTAGGGGAACTGGATGTACGCTGGCATTAGCTGGATTAAGCTGTTGACCACAATTGCAACCCTGGCTACAGACATGTAAGCCACTTTAAAGCACATTTCGTGCATTGGTTGTGCATTAAATGTGTGTCATAGCATAGCCTATGTAAGGTCATGTAGAATTTAAATTTGTATCAATTTAGAAAAAATAGTATGCTACTGGGAGCATTCATTAGACTAGGTTATGGGTCTCATTAAACAGCTTTATAGCCTACAATTGATTAATAGGCGTAATCGAAAGTGTTTGGTTTTTACAATCATAATTTATTACGTTTGCAATGTGTATTTCAAAGGCTACATTTAGTCTTGTGAATTTAACAGAAGAAGATACAAATAAATTCATATTCTAATTATCACTCAAAAGCTACATTTACCGGCATTCTGAATTTACGAACGAGGTACGTGTGCTCTGGAGCAGGTGTAAATTTTGTTCGAAGATACTACCAAATTTCAGATACGAAAATGTTTATGAATACCAATATACGGGCAAAAATGCAAACATGAATGATTTACGTACAAATTTTTTCTGCTCCCGTTTCATGAATGAGGCCCCCTGTGTGCATGCGTGTGCAGCAGGATCCCTTTAATGTGTGCGTGCGGTGTGTGTGCGTGTGTGTGTGTATGTGTCCCTGTGTGCATGCGCGTGCAGCAGGATCCCTTTAATGAACAGTAATAACAAGGACATTATTGTTAGCCAAAGCTTTTTACAGAACAGGCAAAACAAAAATAGATGGTGTTCCCATAACTCCATCCCCAATTGAAGAGCACATCCATAAATAAAGAGACAGATAGATTGACTCCAATGTGGCCCAGTGTGTGTATACTCTCCACAGTGTTGGACCTCAGCCAGACCATGACAGTGCTCACTGAGACCCACAATCCCCACAGGCTAGGCGCCCTGGCATTCAAATCATAATCCTCGAGGTCTGAGATCTGCTGGTTTTCCACCCCCCTTTTACCTGGGAGTCAGGTGTGAAGACAGTCTGGCCAATCAGTAGCACTAATTGTTCAGTTTAGAACTAATTGTTCTTTACCTGGGAGAAAGAAAACCAGGGCCAGACTTTGATTCGAGGTCCAGATTTGAATATCCATGGTAGAGTGTAACAGGCTCTAGCGTCACCCAGAGAGAGAGGGTTTCAGTCGCTGGGTTTAGAATTATTGAATTGCCCACTAGCGCCCCCATCTGGTCGATGGGCAGATTGCAGTCTGCACAGTGCAGCTGGTTGTCTGTAGAGCGCGAAGAAGCGGCAGCTGGCAGGAGACGCGTTGGAGGAGAGCGGCTGCTCGTCTGCGCTTTCCCAGATCGATAGAGACAGCCGTCAACAATGATGCGGCCTAGACAGATGGACAAGTAATGCAATTGGACATTCCAGATTTGAAGAAAAATCTAGTGTGAAGTGTGAAATGAAACCGCACAAGATATTTGTATGTTGGGGCACACCTACCTGATACATATTAATGAGCAGTGAGAAGAGGAAAATTACTCTCTCTCCACCTGTGCCGAGCTCCTGTTTTCAGTCGTTGCCTGAGTGTCAGGACATTTCTCTTGCAAATTGAGCGATGGGAACTGTAGCAGTGGCTTTCGCCACGGTTCACGGAGGAGTTTCCCTGAAAAATAAAACGCTTCACGGGAGGAAATCCGTCTCTGTCAGCGGGCCAGGTTTGCGCCGTATTGCACCTGTCCGTCAGTGTGTTGGAGTGGCGGTGACCCCTCTCTCTCTCGCTCCCGCCCCCCAGGTTCTGGTGCTGAGGCTTCGGGACAGCGTGGTTCGGATGGGGGAGGAGCTGGAGCAGGCGGCCCAGACGGAGGCCCGGGAGAGGGAGAACTCGCGGTACTACCAGCAGCGGCTGTCCGACATGCGGCTGGAGATGGAGGACTTGACCCAGCGGGAACAGGACAGCAGCCGCAGGCGCCTGGAGCTGGTGAGAGCCACAGGGAACACCGCATGGCATAAAGCCTGCTGCACGGGGGACATAATACACTGAAACACCAGATAGAAGTAGGAGATTAAATCCAGAGATTTTCTTATATAGGGGGAGATGGGAGACTCCACGTCTTTTGCATTGTGAAAAGCGTAGCGGCCAGCTTGTATCACGTGCATTGTTGCTAGCGAATCTTTTCGAAGTATTGACGTCAGTGAGACCCTTCAGAGTTTTTCGACAGTTATCGACGGCATTTGGCACGGCACGCACCCGTTAATATTGTGAAAGACAGAAAAACGACCATTTATGATATTACCACTCCGTGCACCTTTAAAGAGTGTCTTGCTTACTCATTACCACTGTTACCCTGAAATATCGGTGTTTACCGAAGACACATGTCCTAATTGCATTTGGAAGGGAACCCGTTTTTGCAGGTGCTACATAGCTAGCCTATGTAATGTGGGCCTACTGCAAATCATCGGAAGGAAATAAAAAATAATTAATAATAATAATTTCAAAAAGTCCTTGTCTCAACCTATTATTACAATTTAACGTTACTGCTGCAAATTGACGTGGCATGGCGATGTGATCTATACACTGTGGAATACAATTCCAAGAGTAGAAAAAAGCGCAAATTTCGATGTTTAGCTATGTAGCTAATTAGCTAGCTAGCTATGGTATCAGTAACGTTAAACATCCTTTCAAAAACGGACTCGCTAAAAACCAGACACACAACATAACACCGATTTATTTTTTTATTATTAAACAACGGTATACAGGCATGGAGCAATTGATTTCAGATACTTACCCCACAGTTTGGCTGCTTGCTCCGAGACGCTGGGCCTGTAGTGTTAATTAATTCTAACTGCTGCAACATTCCCTACTGACTCTCATCTCACAAAACAGTATTTTTTCGTAGTAGACACAACATACCTCGCTCCGAAATTAATATGATGACAAACATGAAGATGAGCGACAAGGCAGCTGTAACAGCCACTAACTATGGCTGGGGGCATTACATGCTGTAACAGCCACTAACTATGGCTGGGGGCATTACATGCTGTAACAGCCACTAACTATGGCTGGGGGCATTACATGCTGTAACAGCCACTAACTATGGCTGGGGGCATTACATGCTGTAACAGCCACTAACTATGGCTGGGGGCATTACATTCTGTAACAGCCACTAACTATGGCTGGGGGCATTACATGCTGTAACAGCCTCTGGTGGGCAGGTAATACTGAAACGTTTGGCGGGGTCCCATAATATATGGTAACTAAGAGAATCAATAAAGACAACAAAGTTATTTTTTTTATCTCCCGCTATCCTATGAAATCTATGCACTGTGTACATTAATGCACAGGCTTAGCTACCGGCTGCCAAAAATGCTGAAACTCTCCTGAAAACCTCCATGAAATTGATGGTTGAAAGTAAATTGAGCTTTCAATAATGCTGCAATGCTGTTGAATCCCTGTCTCTGACGGTAACACACTAAAGAGAGTGGAAATTCATTACATCATGAGCCTCGGGGCACACTGCAGTTATTGATGCACGGTACCCGTAGATTGGAAACGGCTGCAAAGCTTTCTGACTTTCAACAGCCGATGCGGTCAAAGCCCGTTTAGAAAATAGCCTTCCTAAATTCCCATTGAATTTCCGTACCGTTCCTGTGGACCTGTAGGGCCTGGTCTTACGGGATGCCTTTCAAAACATGTACAGACAGAAAGACAGACATGGCGACTGAACAGCCCCCTTTTCGTTCAATTTTTTTTGATGACTGCAACCAACGGGGAGTGCAAATAATACGTAAAGAGTACAGTCCTCCAATATTTGGGAAATTTATCCAAAGATTTATCCAAGACTGAGATGAGGTCGTCACAGCACATGAAAGAAGAGCGTTTCGTTGCCCGGTTGAGGGTAGAAGAGAGAGATGTGACGATCCGCTTTGATGAACAGCGTACAGATAATAATAATAACTAATGCAAGGCAAGGCAACAAAACAAGCAGGAAAAAGACAAAAAAAAACAACAAACAAAAAGAATAAGAAAACAACAAAAATATAAAAGAAAAAAAAATAAAAAAAAAAAAATAAGAGAATAATAAAAATAATAAATAAAAAAAAAACTTTTTAGTAAAAAGTAGTTTTTAAAAGGTTTAATTTTTTTAAGTTTTGTTTGCATTTTTTGAATTTGCATTGTTAGTTAAAAGTTAGAGAGAGTTGTTCAGGAGTCTAGCAACCACTGAGAAGGCACAGTCACCCACTTCGTCTCACAGTCACCCTTTTGTCACAACAGAAGACTGAACCACCAGATTGAGTTCAATCTTTGGTTGGTAAATATAAATTAAGCTCAACTATATAAGAAGGTAAAAATTTAAAATAAATAATAAAAGTTTTAATTAAAAAAATTTTAAATTTAAAAATCAACTCTAAACTGGACTGGCTAAAAGGTACTGGGGAATCTATGTAATGGTATATTTCTCCTATTTATGTCAGTGTGGGCCCTGCGGCTGCATTCTGCTGCCCTTGGAGCCGGACCAGTTTTTTGCATCCACAGCACTGCATAGCATTTTGCAAGATAGGTCTATGCGTGACAACAACACAAACACAACATTTTTTTGTATCTCCATTCAAATATTTTTTTTTTTCTGATTTTGGAGATGTCCTTTGTTTATTTGGGACTTCATCTGATTTCTATTTTTTTTATGTGAGACTCAGAAAGATGAAAAAAATCAAAACACCAAAGAAGACTAGAAACAACTTTTTTTACATTAGCAAGAGAGCCGATAAATTCGATTGAATAAATCAGAGACATGCTTCGGGCTATGATTAAAACCCTCGTTTTTATCCGGGTGAGGAGAGGAATTTTTTTGAGATAGCCTGAACATCATTCATTCAGCAGTCCTGCAATAGAGCTAATTTGTTTAATCATTTTGGTTTAATAGACAGGTATAACTGTGTGTCATCAGCGTAGAAATGAAAAGATATATTGTGGTTTTGAATAATTTGGCCAAGAGGAAGCATATAGATGGAAAACAGGATTGGACCGAGGATCGATCCGATACAGACGTGACAAACGGTGGCGCACACCTTCATATGTTCACTAGTGTCAAGCTCGTCTAAACTAATGTACTCAGAGACACACACGCACACACAAACGAACACACACAAACACACGCATATACAAACACAGACACATACA